>JAIOJX010000024.1:60672500-60867500 GCA_022376925.1 Tragulus kanchil
ATAATAGAAAGGAAAATTTGTTTTCCTTTAGAAGGTTTAGAGTAATTTTCTGGTTGTTTTTCTTGAATCATAGTACTTTTAAATGATGATAGTTACAAAGCTGAAATATCTTTTACTTATTCTTGTGTGTTCACTAATATTAGAAAAACAGTACCATTATGCTAACTGTAATATACATGGTCCCAAAGTGTGAAGAGTAAGGGAATCTTGTCTACTTTGTTTCCGTTCCCTCATTTCTTTTGAGCTAATCTCTATTCTTTATTTATATTTATTTTTATTTTACTTTAACCGAGTTTTGTTGCTACTGCCACACATAAACCCAAATCAGCTATAGGTATACACATATCCCTTCCCACCCGAACCCCTCTCCCATCTCCCTTCCCATCCTACCCACCCCCCAAGACCACCACAGAGCCCCTATGTAAGCTCTGTTAATCTTAACAGCAGATTCACATTGGTTGTCTATTTCTTATATGATAATGTAGTTTTCCATGTTACTCTTTCCATACATTTCACCTGTTCCTCCCTTCCCCTCAATGTCTCAGAGTCTCTTCTCTATGTCTGTTTCTCCATTCCTGTTCTGCATATACATTTATTGGTACCATCTTTCTATATTCCATATATATATGTTAGTATACAGTATTTATGTTTCTCTCTCTGACTTACTTCACTCTATATGTTAGGTTCTAGGTTCATCCACCTCATTAAGACTGATTCAAATGCATTTCTTTTTATGGCTGAGTAATATTCCATTTTATATATATGTACCACAGCTTCTTTATCCATTCATCTGTCGATGGACATCGAGTTTGTTTCCATGTTCTTTGGCTAATCTTTGTTCTTAATACCTGCCATTTCCTAGTCCTCTCCACTTAGGAAGTCATTTTTTGCTATATTATTACCTTAAGCTAAAGCAAAGATGTTCAATTTTCGACTACAAAGCACTGAGGACTAAGTTTAACCACAATACTTATATGCAAAATATTAGTAACTAATTTTTTTATTTAAACTTTTTAATTTATATTGGGGTATAGCCAATTAACAATGTTGTGATAGTTTCAGATTGACTTCAAAGGGACTCTGCCATACATATGCATGTATCTATTCTCCCTTAAACTCCACTCCCCTCCCTGCTGACACATCACCTTAAGTAGAGATCCATGCACTATATAATAGGTCCTTGTTGGCTATCCTTTTAAACTGTAGCAGTGTATCCATCCCTAACTATCCTTTACCCCTGCCATCTTTCCCCACTGGCAACAGTAAGTTCATTCTCTATGTCTGTGAGTCTGTTTTGTAAATAAATTCATTAGTATCATTTCTTTTTAGATTCCACATATAAGGAATATTGTCCAATATTTCTTTTTCTCCAACTGTCTTACTTCACTTAGTATGACTAGTAACTAGTAGTTACTAGTTACTAGTAGTAACTGTAGTAACTAGTTTTTAACATGAATCTAGTTCCTTTTTGGTATCCATAGTGTAGAGAAGGTAAAAGAAACTAGCTTGCCAGATATTTTCCTATATTTAGAACAACACTATTTGATTCTATTTTATTAGTTTCAAGTTCTTGTCTTTTTTCTGTATTTCTAGGTACAAATTTAAAATAGTAGCATAGAAAATCCATTGCCTTTCTGTTGAGAGTGGGTACTCGAAATCCAAGTGTACCTGTAAGAGATTCTTATTCAACAGAGAAGTTGTTTTCAAATTTGAGCCTTGTGGTGACACAGAAGTACATCAGAGAAAAGCCAGAGTGATGTGGCAACTTTAAATCTGAGTTTGGTTTGAAATGTATGCAGGCTTGCCTTAAGATTGTGTTAAAATACATAAATTGGTTTTTAACAAATATACAAATATATACTTGTATGTAGCATGTATATATTTACTCATTGACTTTTTTCACTCATTCATTCTCTAAAGGGGTCTGCAGTGAAAGTTACCACAACTAATGATGATGGTAAACAATATAATGATGGCAAATGGCATGAAGTAATTGCTATTAGGCATCAAACTTTTGGCCAAATCACACTTGATGGGCAGTTCACAGGTAAGATCTACCTTGACAAATACAAATGCATCTGTTGATACGCTGATGTCATATGCTTCTGTTTTTATATTTCTGCATTTCTTTCTTTTTTTTTAAACTTTTTTTTTGTGGGAGGAGGCGGGTTGGGGAGGGAGGGGGCAAGTGGGCCACTTCTTTTTCTCTTTTTTTTTTCTTTCTTTTAAAGATTTTACAGAGTTTTGTTGTTCACAGACATGTATGTTCCCAGATCAGTCATATGCATATCCATGGTCCCCACCACCCCAGTTCCCCCCATCCCACCCCTCTGGTCCATCGCCCCATGCCATTGTGAGCACTCCTATTCCCCTAGCACAATGACAATAGCTATCTTTTCCACACATGACAGTATAGGTTTCCATGTTACAGCCTCCATGCCTCCCCCTCCCTATTTCTTCCCCACAATGTCCATATGTCTATGCTCTGTCTGTTTTTCCATGAGTTCACTGCATGTGTTATCAAGACTGTCCTACTAGATTCCATATATGTGTGTTAGTATACTGTATTTGTCTTTCTCTTTTTCACTTACTTGACTTTTTATGATAAGTTCTAGAGCCAGCCACCTCATTAGGACTGAGTCTTCTGCATTTCTTTTAACAGCTGAGTAGTATCCCATTGTATATATGTACCAGACCTTCTGGATCCATTCATTCGTCGATGGACATCTAGGTTGCTTCCATGTTGTTGCAATTGTATAGAGAGCGGCAATGAACATTGGGGTACAGGTGCCTCTTTCAGTTTTCATTTCATCAGGATATAGTCCTAATAGTGGGATTGCTGGGTCATTGGGTGCTTCTATTTTTAGTTTTTTAAGGAATCTCCATATTGTCTTCCATAGACGTATCAATTTACATTCCCACCAGCAATGCAAGAGGGTTCCCTTTTCTCCGCACCCTCTCCAGAATTTGTTGTCTGTCGATTTGTTGATGATGGCCATTCTGACAGGTGTGAGGTGGTATCTCATTGTGGTTTTAATTTGCATTTCTCTAATAATAAGCGAGATTGAGCATCATGTCATGTGCTTCTGGGCCATCTGTATGTCCTCTTTGGAGAGGCCTCTCTTTAGATCTTTTTCCCATTTTTTGATTGGGCTGCTCGTTTTCCCTGTGCTGAGTTGTCTGAGTTGCTTGTAGATTTTGGAGATTAATTCTTTGTCTGTTGTTTCATTTGCTATGATTTCCTGCCACTCTATGGGGTGTCTTTTCAGCATTTTTGTAATTTCTTTTGCTGTACAAAAGCTTTTAAGTTTCATGAGGTCCCACATGTTCACTTTTCTTTTCAGTTCCGCTATTTTAGTAGGTGGGCCAGAGAAGATCTTGCTTTGATGTATGTCCTTGAGGGTTTTGCCTGTATTCCCCTCTAAGAGTTTGATGGTTTCTGGTCTTCCATTTAGGACTTTAATCCATTTTGAGTTGATCTTTGTGTATGGGTCAGGGAATGTTCCAACTTCATTTTTTTGCATGTAGCTGTCCAATTTTCCCAGCACCACTTGTTGAAGAGGCTGTCTTTGTCCCATTTTAGATTTTCGCCTCCTTTGTCAAAAATATGGTACCCATAGGTGTGTGGATTTATCTCTGGGTTCTCGAACTTGTTCCATTGGTCTAAGGTTCTGGTTTTTTTTTTTTTTAAAAAGATTTATTTATTTATTTATTTTTGGACAGGGGTCGGGTTGGAGAGGGAGGGGGGTGGGCGGGCCACTTCTGTTGATCTTTCATTTCTCTATTTTCATCCGTCTTTGTTCCTTGGCTCCTGTGGGCCTCCCATCGCGGGGGCACTCTCGAGCGCCAGCTCTGGGCGCATGCACCCCAGAGCTCTGGCTCGGTAATTGGACACATCGGTCCAGCCGCTTCGCGGCACGTGGGATCTTCCCAGGCCAGTGATCGAACCGGCGCCCCTTGCACTGCAAGGCGGTGTCCTTACCCACTGGACCACCAGGGAAGCCCCATTTCTTTCTTCAGCTATATTTTTCTCCACTCCACTTCATCTGTATCGTTGTTGACTTTTTTTATGGGGTGCTCCTAAAATGATGAAGTCTTGGCAACTATTTTTCATCTATGTAGGGTTCAATAAAGCAATTATATAAGAAAAAATCCTCAGTATCAAATTCCTGTAATATTCAGGTCTTCACAATTTGCACAGGTTTTTACTTAAGTTTTATTTACTTGCAAAGAAAGAAATCACTGGAGACTACTGAAAGAATGACATGACACGACTTCGTTCTTTAAAAGAAACACTCTGGGTAGTCTTTGGGGGATAAATTTTAAGAGGAACAAGAATGGAAGTATGTATCTTAAGGCAGACCGTCAGATGTTTTCCAGCAAAGAGGAGTCTGTTCAGGATCAGGAAACAATTTCAGTTTGGAGTCTGCTATCTTGGCACCATATTTAAGCCCCCACAGAGCAATGAAAGATGACCTGTTTTATAGAGGGGAAAAGGTAGTTGGGAGGGCTGTAGTAAACAAAAAAATGTGGCTTTTTTTATTGGGCCTTGAGGGTTTTGCCTGTATTCCCCTCTAAGAGTTTGATGGTTTCTGGTCTTCCATTTAGGACTTTAATCCATTTTGAGTTGATCTTTGTGTATGGGTCAGGGAATGTTCCAACTTCATTTTTTTGCATGTAGCTGTCCAATTTTCCCAGCACCACTTGTTGAAGAGGCTGTCTTTGTCCCATTTTAGATTTTCGCCTCCTTTGTCAAAAATATGGTACCCATAGGTGTGTGGATTTATCTCTGGGTTCTCGAACTTGTTCCATTGGTCTAAGGTTCTGGTTTTTTTTTTTTTTAAAAAGATTTATTTATTTATTTATTTTTGGACAGGGGTCGGGTTGGAGAGGGAGGGGGGTGGGCGGGCCACTTCTGTTGATCTTTCATTTCTCTATTTTCATCCGTCTTTGTTCCTTGGCTCCTGTGGGCCTCCCATCGCGGGGGCACTCTCGAGCGCCAGCTCTGGGCGCATGCACCCCAGAGCTCTGGCTCGGTAATTGGACACATCGGTCCAGCCGCTTCGCGGCACGTGGGATCTTCCCAGGCCAGTGATCGAACCGGCGCCCCTTGCACTGCAAGGCGGTGTCCTTACCCACTGGACCACCAGGGAAGCCCCATTTCTTTCTTCAGCTATATTTTTCTCCACTCCACTTCATCTGTATCGTTGTTGACTTTTTATGGGGTGCTCCTAAAATGATGAAGTCTTGGCAACTATTTTTCATCTATGTAGGGTTCAATAAAGCAATTATATAAGAAAAAATCCTCAGTATCAAATTCCTGTAATATTCAGGTCTTCACAATTTGCACAGGTTTTTACTTAAGTTTTATTTACTTGCAAAGAAAGAAATCACTGGAGACTACTGAAAGAATGACATGACACGACTTCGTTCTTTAAAAGAAACACTCTGGGTAGTCTTTGGGGGATAAATTTTAAGAGGAACAAGAATGGAAGTATGTATCTTAAGGCAGACCGTCAGATGTTTTTCCAGCAAAGAGGAGTCTGTTCAGGATCAGGAAACAATTTCAGTTTGGAGTCTGCTATCTTGGCACCATATTTAAGCCCCCACAGAGCAATGAAAGATGACCTGTTTTATAGAGGGGAAAAGGTAGTTGGGAGGGCTGTAGTAAACAAAAAAATGTGGCTTTTTATTGTCTAAGTCATTGACAAGAAAGAGTAGTCTTCTTCCTGGAGAGGTGCTCGCCTGCCTCTCACCTCATGACATGAGAGCTCCTTTTTTTCTGGTCTCCTAAATCTATCTAATTGAGATTTCTTTTTAAATTTTTTCTTATAGTTCTCCCTTTTGATCATGATCTTTCTTTTAGAGCATTAATGATGAAGAGTCAGGCTTTCTAGTTTCAGTAACTTTTTATCCATTAATGTCAGAAAGGACCTTTGCTGGGTGTGCTGTCTTATATCAGAGAGGAATAGCACAGATCAGAAAACTACTGAGGTCATATTCAAGAGGTAGGAGAGCTAGGAGTGGGAACTCTCAGGTTTTATCTATAGTCCATATTTTATCAAGATCATGGACACTGGAGACCATCCGAAGCATCACCAAAGTTTAGTAGTAAATTTCCAACAGACCTGGCCCAACTATCTTCAGGAAGTTGCCTCATTAGATGAAGTCTACTTCAGTTCTGGGAAATATTCACTTTCAGGTCACCAGATTATTTGAGATCTTTTCAGAAATTGGAGCTTTCTTTGGGTAGGTCACATGCATCTAAAAGTCTATTCCTTGGACTTTTATGGCTCAAGGATTGGTTAACAATACCTGATGAGGGCCTCTTTAGTGAGGTTGAAAGAAGTTCATTCTAAAGATGTCTTTTCCAATAGATAAAATATACAGGTTGCAAGGTGTGATACTGAAGGTCTTCATCCCTTGAGAGCACACTGTAAAAAGTGTGTTCTACCATAAGATGGTTATTTTCAATAGGAGCAGTTCAGCCTTTCCACTATTGGAATATCTCTTTCTAATCTCTCAATTACAATAAAGAATTTACTTCCATTAGGAATGGATGTTAGAATGTCTGAAGGTTAGGAACATCAGAGTGTCAAGGGGTGACAGTATTGCTGTTGTTCAGAGGTTCTCCACAACCCTCCACTCTCTACCCTTAGGTTTTCTCACAGATGACGTAGCATCATTACAGGAGCCAGTACATAGACAGTAATGCCTGGAGATTCATAATCTTCTATTACAGGCTTTATGCTTTGGAAGGCTTCTATACATATAAGGTATTGATTAATTCTGGGAAGAGATTTTGAAGAGTCTGTTTGAATCTAGATGGGAGGGGGCATGCTGTGAATTTTGCCAACAGCATTTGGAGGATTTTCCTATAAGAATAGTGGAGACTGATTCATCAGGGACAGATGATCAATGTTTCCAAAACCATCTCTGGAACTGTCAAAGACAGCACAAATAAAAGATGCCAACAGCGATTTTGAGTCATTTAGTTTCAGTAACTTTTTATCCATTAATGTCAGAAAGGACCTTTGCTGGGTGTGCTGTCTTATATCAGAGAGGAATAGCACAGATCAGAAAACTACTGAGGTCATATTCAAGAGGTAGGAGAGCTAGGAGTGGGAACTCTCAGGTTTTATCTATAGTCCATATTTTATCAAGATCATGGACACTGGAGACCATCCGAAGCATCACCAAAGTTTAGTAGTAAATTTCCAACAGACCTGGCCCAACTATCTTCAGGAAGTTGCCTCATTAGATGAAGTCTACTTCAGTTCTGGGAAATATTCACTTTCAGGTCACCAGATTATTTGAGATCTTTTCAGAAATTGGAGCTTTCTTTGGGTAGGTCACATGCATCTAAAAGTCTATTCCTTGGACTTTTATGGCTCAAGGATTGGTTAACAATACCTGATGAGGGCCTCTTTAGTGAGGTTGAAAGAAGTTCATTCTAAAGATGTCTTTTCCAATAGATAAAATATACAGGTTGCAAGGTGTGATACTGAAGGTCTTCATCCCTTGAGAGCACACTGTAAAAAGTGTGTTCTACCATAAGATGGTTATTTTCAATAGGAGCAGTTCAGCCTTTCCACTATTGGAATATCTCTTTCTAATCTCTCAATTACAATAAAGAATTTACTTCCATTAGGAATGGATGTTAGAATGTCTGAAGGTTAGGAACATCAGAGTGTCAAGGGGTGACAGTATTGCTGTTGTTCAGAGGTTCTCCACAACCCTCCACTCTCTACCCTTAGGTTTTCTCACAGATGACGTAGCATCATTACAGGAGCCAGTACATAGACAGTAATGCCTGGAGATTCATAATCTTCTATTACAGGCTTTATGCTTTGGAAGGCTTCTATACATATAAGGTATTGATTAATTCTGGGAAGAGATTTTGAAGAGTCTGTTTGAATCTAGATGGGAGGGGGCATGCTGTGAATTTTGCCAACAGCATTTGGAGGATTTTCCTATAAGAATAGTGGAGACTGATTCATCAGGGACAGATGATCAATGTTTCCAAAACCATCTCTGGAACTGTCAAAGACAGCACAAATAAAAGATGCCAAAGGGTCTTTTAATCACCTAGCTGTTTATTTTGATGGCTATTCTCAAATTCAACATTTCCCCCTTTTAGATGATTAATAATAGTAATTGTCCCTAATAAGCAAATAGGGACAAGGAACTAAGGAGAAAAGGCATGTATCTCTCTAAGGGCTAAAAGGGAAAAGAATGAGTACAGAGATAAGAGCCTCGAGATATTCTGGATCCTCACTGTTTTAACTGTTTTAGTATACAGAGGCGGAGGATGCCATTATAGTAGTAGAATTATTATAGCACTGAGTATATAACTGATGTCAAGACTAAAAGGGATTCAACCTCAATCTTGAGAAACATTTCCATAAGTTAATTAAAGCAGAGGACTGGGAGGAGCCTCTGTAGTTCCTTGATGCCCATCAATGAGTAATAGGAGGATGCTGGAAACATTTTTATAAGGTTTTATTGGAGATAACTGCACTTATTCTTTATGTATTATCTATGACTGCTTCAGGCTGCATAGTCTACAGAGTCTAAAATACATGCTACCCAGCTTTTTATAGAAGAGTTTTACTAAGCCCTAATGGAGAGCATGACTGTGAGGTTTGGGGCTTGAGCAAATAGGAGAATGTAACTGCCATAAGTAAGGTGGGCAGGCTAGTGGGAGAAGTCAATTCAGAGAGAGATATCCAGAATTCTATTTGAACATGTTCAGTGTTAGGTGCCTATGAAGCATCCAAGTGGAAATATCATGCAGAGTCCTGGATCCAAGTCTAAGTTCAGAGAGTGTTCCAAACTTTTGGGGAATGGATGTTAGAATGTCTGAAGGTTAGGAACATCAGAGTGTCAAGGGGTGACAGTATTGCTGTTGTTCAGAGGTTCTCCACAACCCTCCACTCTCTACCCTTAGGTTTTCTCACAGATGACGTAGCATCATTACAGGAGCCAGTACATAGACAGTAATGCCTGGAGATTCATAATCTTCTATTACAGGCTTTATGCTTTGGAAGGCTTCTATACATATAAGGTATTGATTAATTCTGGGAAGAGATTTTGAAGAGTCTGTTTGAATCTAGATGGGAGGGGGCATGCTGTGAATTTTGCCAACAGCATTTGGAGGATTTTCCTATAAGAATAGTGGAGACTGATTCATCAGGGACAGATGATCAATGTTTCCAAAACCATCTCTGGAACTGTCAAAGACAGCACAAATAAAAGATGCCAAAGGGTCTTTTAATCACCTAGCTGTTTATTTTGATGGCTATTCTCAAATTCAACATTTCCCCCTTTTAGATGATTAATAATAGTAATTGTCCCTAATAAGCAAATAGGGACAAGGAACTAAGGAGAAAAGGCATGTATCTCTCTAAGGGCTAAAAGGGAAAAGAATGAGTACAGAGATAAGAGCCTCGAGATATTCTGGATCCTCACTGTTTTAACTGTTTTAGTATACAGAGGCGGAGGATGCCATTATAGTAGTAGAATTATTATAGCACTGAGTATATAACTGATGTCAAGACTAAAAGGGATTCAACCTCAATCTTGAGAAACATTTCCATAAGTTAATTAAAGCAGAGGACTGGGAGGAGCCTCTGTAGTTCCTTGATGCCCATCAATGAGTAATAGGAGGATGCTGGAAACATTTTTATAAGGTTTTATTGGAGATAACTGCACTTATTCTTTATGTATTATCTATGACTGCTTCAGGCTGCATAGTCTACAGAGTCTAAAATACATGCTACCCAGCTTTTTATAGAAGAGTTTTACTAAGCCCTAATGGAGAGCATGACTGTGAGGTTTGGGGCTTGAGCAAATAGGAGAATGTAACTGCCATAAGTAAGGTGGGCAGGCTAGTGGGAGAAGTCAATTCAGAGAGAGATATCCAGAATTCTATTTGAACATGTTCAGTGTTAGGTGCCTATGAAGCATCCAAGTGGAAATATCATGCAGAGTCCTGGATCCAAGTCTAAGTTCAGAGAAGTGTTCCAAACTGGAGATAAAAATTGGGAATTATCAGTCCAGGATATATTTAAAGCGAAGGTCCCAGATATAGAGATAATTAGAATGGTTTGGGCTCTGAATAAAAAATAAATAAAACCCTCCTGGCAAAGAATGATGGAGTTAGGAATTTTAGCAGGAGATCTGCATTGGTATCCAGCACTCACAGGGACCCAGACCCTTTTAGGTCTTTGACCCTCATAGTTTGCACAGGTGCCTAGCTCTCTCTTCATCCTTCTAGAAGACTTGTGGTATTTATGCAGGTGATAAACAGATCTGGGAACTGAGGAAGTCTGGGTCATTCTAGCATCAAGGTGTTGGGATGATGATTAAGAATCAACGAAAAGAAGTAACCAATAGTAGAGAACCAAGAGGGAGGGACATCCAGAAGCCCAGGGAAGGGTTTAATCATTCATCAAATTTGTAGATATAGATTATCCTACTGAAGTTGAAATTGTCATCTGCTCTTTTATCCACAGGCTCCTCTGCAAATCTGAATGGTAGCACTGTTATTGGAGAGAACACAGGAGTGTTTGTCGGGGGGCTGCCACAGGGTTACACCATCCTCAGGAAGGATTCTGGTGAGTTTGGGAAAAGTATAGAATTTATGTGTTGTCACCACAATTTGGACTTCCCTGGTATCTCAGCGGTAAAGAATCCTTCTGCAATGCGGGAGATGTGGGTTTCATCCCTGGGTGAGGAAGATCCTCTAGAGGAGGAAATGGCAACCCATTCAGGTATTCTTGCCTGAGAAACCCCATGAACAGGGGAGCCTGGCAGGCTACAGTCCATGAGGTTGCCAAGAGTTAGACACGACTTAATGAATAAATAACTACCACCACAATTTAGAATAAAATGAAATTGCATCATTTTAAAGTATGGACTAATTTTTTTTGGGATGTAAGAGTCAATTCATTTTAGAGAGACTAAGCCCTAATGGAGAGCATGACTGTGAGGTTTGGGGCTTGAGCAAATAGGAGAATGTAACTGCCATAAGTAAGGTGGGCAGGCTAGTGGGAGAAGTCAATTCAGAGAGAGATATCCAGAATTCTATTTGAACATGTTCAGTGTTAGGTGCCTATGAAGCATCCAAGTGGAAATATCATGCAGAGTCCTGGATCCAAGTCTAAGTTCAGAGAAGTGTTCCAAACTGGAGATAAAAATTGGGAATTATCAGTCCAGGATATATTTAAAGCGAAGGTCCCAGATATAGAGATAATTAGAATGGTTTGGGCTCTGAATAAAAAATAAATAAAACCCTCCTGGCAAAGAATGATGGAGTTAGGAATTTTAGCAGGAGATCTGCATTGGTATCCAGCACTCACAGGGACCCAGACCCTTTTAGGTCTTTGACCCTCATAGTTTGCACAGGTGCCTAGCTCTCTCTTCATCCTTCTAGAAGACTTGTGGTATTTATGCAGGTGATAAACAGATCTGGGAACTGAGGAAGTCTGGGTCATTCTAGCATCAAGGTGTTGGGATGATGATTAAGAATCAACGAAAAGAAGTAACCAATAGTAGAGAACCAAGAGGGAGGGACATCCAGAAGCCCAGGGAAGGGTTTAATCATTCATCAAATTTGTAGATATAGATTATCCTACTGAAGTTGAAATTGTCATCTGCTCTTTTATCCACAGGCTCCTCTGCAAATCTGAATGGTAGCACTGTTATTGGAGAGAACACAGGAGTGTTTGTCGGGGGGCTGCCACAGGGTTACACCATCCTCAGGAAGGATTCTGGTGAGTTTGGGAAAAGTATAGAATTTATGTGTTGTCACCACAATTTGGACTTCCCTGGTATCTCAGCGGTAAAGAATCCTTCTGCAATGCGGGAGATGTGGGTTTCATCCCTGGGTGAGGAAGATCCTCTAGAGGAGGAAATGGCAACCCATTCAGGTATTCTTGCCTGAGAAACCCCATGAACAGGGGAGCCTGGCAGGCTACAGTCCATGAGGTTGCCAAGAGTTAGACACGACTTAATGAATAAATAACTACCACCACAATTTAGAATAAAATGAAATTGCATCATTTTAAAGTATGGATAATAGTATTGTTTTTTATCTCCTGCTATATTTCCTACATCAATATATCAAAAATTTCCTCTAGATCTTTTCTAAAGGAACTATCTATTACCTCTATTTAAATTCTTAGTATGCAGCTCTTGATATATCAAAGAAGGTAGTTTAACTCTTGCTGAAATACATTATACTAACTTCAGTCAAAGTTTTATAATTTGGGGATCAAAGGTATGAATAACTGAGTTTTGGAGAGGGATATATTTAAATCCTCATAATTTATTGCAGTTAACTCCTCAGAATTGCCTTTAGAGAAGAGTTTTCATTTGGTCACTCTAGACTGATGGTGAAGTCTTTTGAAAACACTCACACACACAGATTGAAAGAAAGATTTCATTTCCCATCAAGCATGCTTATTAAGTGGTGCTAGTGATAAAGAATCCACCTGCCAGTGCAGGGGATGCAAGAGACATGGGTTAGATCCCTGGGTTGGAAGATACCCTAGAGTAGGAAATGGAAACCAAAGCCAGCATTTTTGCCTGGAGAATTCCATGGGCAGAGGAGTCTGGTGGGCTAAAGTCTATGGAGTTGCAAGGAGTTGGACACAACTGAACGCAAGCACGCACATGCTTCTTGGCTCTGGTATATGCAGGCACTAGAAGGAGAGCATATGCAGTACCAAGTACCCCTCTTGTAGAGGATATCACTCCATTATAAATACTTTGCCATTGTGCATATAAATTGATCTTGTGAAGCTTTGGTCACTGGTGAATACTTTCCCTAATATCAGGTCATGAACTGAAAAGCTGAGGATTCAGCTTTGCACTGACCCGTAAGGGCCTTGTTGTGGGAGATGCAGCCTCTGCATTAGGTGCCTTCTTGCCCTCTCTACTTCTTTTTTCATTGTTCTCATTCTCTTATCTGCTCTCTTTACCTCTTTTCAAGCTCCTTTATGACCATCCTATTTGCTAACTTCATAAGCCCCACAGCTACTTGGTCTGGGGAATTCAAAAATTAAATTTAACTTTATATTGATTCCTAAAAATTAAATGAAACTATTGCTTTACTTGTATAGCAGACTGGTTCATAATGCTGAGAGAAATAATTTATAAACTATAGATTTAATAGACTTGCTTTAAATCTTACTTTTAAAATGTGTCACTGTACTTTTATTTATTTATTTAATTTTGGCCTCTTTATTGTGTTTTTTTTTTTTTCATTGATTTATTTGCATCCATCTTCATTCCTTGGCCTGTGTGGGCCTCACATTGCTGTGGCCCCACTCCTTGCAGAGCACCAGCTCTGGGCACATGTGCTCCAGAGCGCCCACTGTTAATAGGACAAACCGGTCCAGCCGCTCCGTGGTACGTGGGATTGTCCCAGGCCAGGGAACAAACCGGCAGCCCTTGTACCACAAGGCGAACTCCTTTTTTCCTTTTGATTTTGATTTTACGTTTTACTTTTGCAGAGTTTTGTTTACAGATATGTATGATCCCAGATTATCATATGTATATCTGTCCCCATCCTACCCCTCCAGGCTGCCACACAGTGTCCCTGCAAGGGTCACCTTTTCTCACAGCGCAATGACAATAGCTATTTTTTTTCATATATGATAGTATAGTTTTCATGCTACTTCCTTTATGCCTCCCACTCACTGTTAATTCCCTACAATGTCCATATGTCTATTCTCCATGTCATTTTTCCATCGCTTCACTGTGTGTGTTATCATTGCTATTCTACTAGATTCCATATATATATGTTAATATATAGTACTTTTCTTTCTCATTTTTACTTACTTCACTTTTTACAACAGGTTCTTGATCCCAACAATTAACTGACTTTCTTTGCAGAGGATATCACTCCATTATAAATACTTTGCCATTGTGCATATAAATTGATCTTGTGAAGCTTTGGTCACTGGTGAATACTTTCCCTAATATCAGGTCATGAACTGAAAAGCTGAGGATTCAGCTTTGCACTGACCCGTAAGGGCCTTGTTGTGGGAGATGCAGCCTCTGCATTAGGTGCCTTCTTGCCCTCTCTACTTCTTTTTTCATTGTTCTCATTCTCTTATCTGCTCTCTTTACCTCTTTTCAAGCTCCTTTATGACCATCCTATTTGCTAACTTCATAAGCCCCACAGCTACTTGGTCTGGGGAATTCAAAAATTAAATTTAACTTTATATTGATTCCTAAAAATTAAATGAAACTATTGCTTTACTTGTATAGCAGACTGGTTCATAATGCTGAGAGAAATAATTTATAAACTATAGATTTAATAGACTTGCTTTAAATCTTACTTTTAAAATGTGTCACTGTACTTTTATTTATTTATTTAATTTTGGCCTCTTTATTGTGTTTTTTTTTTTTTCATTGATTTATTTGCATCCATCTTCATTCCTTGGCCTGTGTGGGCCTCACATTGCTGTGGCCCCACTCCTTGCAGAGCACCAGCTCTGGGCACATGTGCTCCAGAGCGCCCACTGTTAATAGGACAAACCGGTCCAGCCGCTCCGTGGTACGTGGGATTGTCCCAGGCCAGGGAACAAACCGGCAGCCCTTGTACCACAAGGCGAACTCCTTTTTTCCTTTTGATTTTGATTTTACGTTTTACTTTTGCAGAGTTTTGTTTACAGATATGTATGATCCCAGATTATCATATGTATATCTGTCCCCATCCTACCCCTCCAGGCTGCCACACAGTGTCCCTGCAAGGGTCACCTTTTCTCACAGCGCAATGACAATAGCTATTTTTTTTCATATATGATAGTATAGTTTTCATGCTACTTCCTTTATGCCTCCCACTCACTGTTAATTCCCTACAATGTCCATATGTCTATTCTCCATGTCATTTTTCCATCGCTTCACTGTGTGTGTTATCATTGCTATTCTACTAGATTCCATATATATATGTTAATATATAGTACTTTTCTTTCTCATTTTTACTTACTTCACTTTTTACAACAGGTTCTTGATCCAGCCAACTAATTAGGACTGATTCTTCTGCATTTCGTTTTATAGCTGTGTAGTATTCCACTGCATATATGTACCATAGCTTTTTTATCCATTCATTCATCGATGCTTTATCCATTCATTTGTCTAGGTTGCTTCCATGTTCTACCTATTGTAGAGTGCCGTAATGAACATTTGGGTACAGGTGCCTCTTTCTGTTTTGATTTCATCAGGGTATAAGCCTAATAGTAGGATTGCTGGGTCATAGGGTGCTTCTATTGTTAGTTTTTTAAGGAATCTCCATAGTATCTTCCATAGAGGCTGTATCAATTTACATTCCTACCATCAATGCAAGTGTTTCCTTTTCTCTACACCCTCTCCAGCATTTATCATCTGTAGATTTGTTGATGATGGCCATTCTCATGGGTGTGAGGTGATATAACATTGTAGTTTCGATTTGCATTTCTCTAATAGTAAGCAAGGTTGAGCATCATTTCATGTGTTTTTTGGCCATCTGTATGTCCTCTTTGGAGAGGTGTCTCTTTAGGTCCTTTTCCCATTTTTTGATCAGGCTGTTCATTTTTCTAATGTTGAGCTGTCTGAGTTGCTTATAGATTTTAGAGATTAATTCTTCATTGTTTCATTTGCTATGATTTTCTCCCATTCTGTGAGTTGTCTGTTCAGCATTTTTGTAATTTCTTTTGCTGTACAAAAGCTTTTAAGTTTCATGAGGTTCCAAGTGTTCATTTTTGTTTTTAGTTTCACTATTCTAGTAGATGAGTCATGGAAGATCTTGCTTTGATTTATGTCCTTGAGGGTTTAGCCTATATTCTCCTCTAAGAGTTTGATGGTTTCTGGTCTTCCCTTTAGGACTTTAATCCATTTTGAGTTGATCTTTGTGCATGGTGTCAGGGAATGTTCCAACATCATTTTTGTGCATGTAGCTGTCCAATTTTCTCAGCACCACTTGCTGAAGAGGCTGTCTTTGTCCCATTTTAGATTTTCCCCTCCTTTGTCAAAAATAAGGTACCCATAGGTGTGCAAGTTTATCTCTGGGTTCTCGATCTTGTTCCATTGATCTATAGTTCTGTTTTTGTGCCAGTACCATACTGTCTTGATGACTGTTGCTTTGTAGTAGAGTCTAAAGTTAGGGAGGCTGATCCCTCCAGCTCCATTCTTCTTTCTCAGGATTGCTTTGGCTATTCGAGGTCTTTTGTGTTTCCATATGAATGGTGTTATTGTTTGGTCTAGTTCTGTGAAAAATGTCAATGGTAGTTGAATAGGTATTGCATTGAATCTGTAGATGATATTTGGTAGTATGGTCATTTTCACAATATTGATTCTTCTGACCCAGGAACATGGAATATCTCTCCATCTGTTTAAGTCTTCTTTAATTTCTTTCATGAATGTCTTGTAATTTTCTGTGTACAGTTCTTTTGTTTCTTTGGGTAAGTTTATTCCTAGATATTTGATAATCTGTAGTTTCGATTTGGGGCCATTCTCATGGGTGTGAGGTGATATAACATTGTAGTTTCGATTTGCATTTCTCTAATAGTAAGCAAGGTTGAGCATCATTTCATGTGTTTTTTGGCCATCTGTATGTCCTCTTTGGAGAGGTGTCTCTTTAGGTCCTTTTCCCATTTTTTGATCAGGCTGTTCATTTTTCTAATGTTGAGCTGTCTGAGTTGCTTATAGATTTTAGAGATTAATTCTTCATTGTTTCATTTGCTATGATTTTCTCCCATTCTGTGAGTTGTCTGTTCAGCATTTTTGTAATTTCTTTTGCTGTACAAAAGCTTTTAAGTTTCATGAGGTTCCAAGTGTTCATTTTTGTTTTTAGTTTCACTATTCTAGTAGATGAGTCATGGAAGATCTTGCTTTGATTTATGTCCTTGAGGGTTTAGCCTATATTCTCCTCTAAGAGTTTGATGGTTTCTGGTCTTCCCTTTAGGACTTTAATCCATTTTGAGTTGATCTTTGTGCATGGTGTCAGGGAATGTTCCAACATCATTTTTGTGCATGTAGCTGTCCAATTTTCTCAGCACCACTTGCTGAAGAGGCTGTCTTTGTCCCATTTTAGATTTTCCCCTCCTTTGTCAAAAATAAGGTACCCATAGGTGTGCAAGTTTATCTCTGGGTTCTCGATCTTGTTCCATTGATCTATAGTTCTGTTTTTGTGCCAGTACCATACTGTCTTGATGACTGTTGCTTTGTAGTAGAGTCTAAAGTTAGGGAGGCTGATCCCTCCAGCTCCATTCTTCTTTCTCAGGATTGCTTTGGCTATTCGAGGTCTTTTGTGTTTCCATATGAATGGTGTTATTGTTTGGTCTAGTTCTGTGAAAAATGTCAATGGTAGTTGAATAGGTATTGCATTGAATCTGTAGATGATATTTGGTAGTATGGTCATTTTCACAATATTGATTCTTCTGACCCAGGAACATGGAATATCTCTCCATCTGTTTAAGTCTTCTTTAATTTCTTTCATGAATGTCTTGTAATTTTCTGTGTACAGTTCTTTTGTTTCTTTGGGTAAGTTTATTCCTAGATATTTGATTCTTTTGGTTGCAGTGGTGAAGGGGATTGCCTCTTTGATTTCGTTTTCTCATTTTTCATTCTTTGTGTATAGAAATTCCAGTGATTTCTGTATATTGATTTTGTATTCTATGACTTTGCTGAATTTGCTGATTAGCTCTAGTAGCTTTGTAACTGCGTCTTTGGGATTTTCTATGTATAATATTATGTCATCTGCGAATAAAGAGAGTTTTACTTCTTCCTTTCTAATCTGGATTCCTTTCATTTCTTTCTCTTCTCTTATTGCTGTTACTAGAACTTCCAGGACTATGTTGAATAGTAGTGGTGAAAGTGGACACCCTTGTCTTGTTCCTGATGGGAATTTTTCACCATTTAGGATAATGTTCTCTGTAGGCTTCTCATTTATGGCTTTCACTGTTGAGATAGGTTCCTTCTATGCCCATTTTTTGAAGAGTGTTTTTTTTTGTCATAAACGGATGCTGTACTTGGTTGAAGGCTTTTTCTGCATCTATTGAGATGATCATGTGATTTTTGTCTTTCAATTTGTTGATATGGTGAATCACATTGATTGATTTGTGGATATTGAAGAATCCTTGCATGCCTGGATGAACCTGACTTGATCGTGATGTATGAGTTTTTTGATGTTTTGCATTCTCTTTGCTAGGATGTTGTTGAGAATTTTGGCACCTAAATTCATCAGTGAAATTGGCCTATAATTTTCTATTTTTGTGTTGTCTTTGCCTGGCTTTGGTATGGTGATGGCAGTCTCGTAGAATCTGTTTGGAAGTGTTCCTGTCTGTGCAACTTTTTGGAAGAGTTTTAGAAGGACAGGCATTAGCTCTTCTTTAAATGTTTGGTACAATTCATCTGTGAAGCCATCTGGCCCTGGGCTTTTATTTTTACGTAGATTTTTTTAATCACAAATTTGATTTCTGAGTTTGTGATTGGGTTGTTCATAGCTTCTATTTCTTCCTGGTTCAGTCTTGGAAAATTGATCTTTCCAGGAAACTGCTCACTTCTTCCAGGTTGTCCAGTTTGTTGCCATACAGTTGTTCATAATAGTCTCTTATAATCCTTGGTTGTCTGCATTATCTGTTGTAATCTCTCTTTTTTAATATTTGATTCTGTTGATCTGGTTCTTCTATCTTTTTTTCTAGCCAGTGGTTTGTCAATTTCATTTACCTTCTCGAGGAACCAGCTTCTCGTTTTATTTTTCTTTACTATTGTTTATTTTTCATTTATTTCTGCTCTGATCTTTATGATTTCTCTTCTTCTGCTGACTTTGGGCTGTTTTTTTTTTTTTTTTTTAAGAAACTTTTTTTTGCTTTTAACTTATACAGAGTTTTGTTGTTTACAGATATGTATGTTCCCAGATTAGTCATATGTATATCCCCCCCTCCCACCCCTCCCGACAATCACACAGCACCCATAAATGATCTCCTTTTCTCACAGAGCATGACTATAGCTATTTTGTTCTTCTTTCTCCAATTGTTTTAAGCATAGGGTTAGGTCGTCTGTTTGAGATTTTCCTAGTTTCTTGAGATAGGATTGTATTACTGTAAGTTCCCCTCATAGAACTGCTCTTGTGGTATCCCATAGGTTTTGCATGGTCGTGTGTTCATTGTCATTTTCTTCTAGGAATTTTTTAATTTCTCCTTTGATTTCCTCAGTGATCAGTTGGCTTTTTAGGTATGTGTTGTTTAATCTCCATGTGTTTGTGTTTTTAGCAGTTTTTTTTCCTGTAGTTGATCTCTAATCTCATTACATTGTGGTCCGAGAAGATGGTTGATATAATTTCAGTTTTCTTGAATTGACTGAGGTTTGATTTGTGGCCCAAGATGTGGTCTATCCTGGAGAATGTTCCATGAGCACTTGAGAAGAAAGTGTATTCTTCTGCTTTTGGATAGAAGGTCCTGAAGATATCAATGAGCCTCATCTCTTATAGTGTGGCATTTAAGGCTTGTGTTTCTTTATTAATTTTCTGTTTGGATGATATGTCCATTGGTGTGAGAGGAGTGAAGTCTCCTACTATTATGTTACGTCAGTTTCTTCTTTTATGTCTGAAAGTGTTTGTCTTATGTATTGAGGTCCTTTGTTGGCTGCATCGATACTTATGATTGTTATGTCTTCCTCTAGGATCGATCCCTTGATCATTATGTAGTGTCTTGCCTTGTCTCTTATAATCTTCTTTATTTTAAAGTCTATTTTGTCTGATTTGAAGATTGCTACTCCATCTTTCTTTTGATTACCATTTGCATGGAGTATCTTTTTCCATTCTCTCACTTTCAGTCTATGAGTGTCTCTAGATCTAAGTGAGTTTCTTGTAGGCAGCATATGTATGGGTCGTGTTTTGAATCCATTCAGCCAATCTGTCTTTTGATTTGAGCATTTAGTCCATTTACCTTCAAAGTAATTAATGACACAAATAATCCTATTGTCATCTTCTTAGATGTTATGATGACTTTGTTTTGTAGATCTTCTTCTGTTATACTTGTTTTCTATATAAGTCTCTTTAACACAGTTGTAAGGCTGGTTTGGTGTTACTAAATTCTTTTAATTTTTGCTTATCTGTAAAGCTTTTGATTTCTCCATCAATTTTGAATGAGATCCTTACAGGGTAGAATATTCTTGGTTGCAGATTATTTTCTTTTAGCCGTTTAAATGTGTCCTGCCATTCCCTTCTGTCCTGCAGAGTTTCTGTTGAAAGATCAGCTGTTAAACGTATGGGGTTTCCCTTATATGTCGCTAGTTGCTTTTCCTTTGCTACTTTTACAATTCCTTGTTTGTGTTTAATTTGTGTTAGCTTAATTAATATGTGTCTTGGTGTGTTTCTTCTTGGGTTTATTTTTTATGGTACTCTTTGCACTTCTTGGACTTGATTGACTGTTTCATTTCCCATGTTGGACAAATTTTCAATTATATATCTCTTCAAAAATTTTCTCATATCCTTTCTTTTTTTCTTCTTCTTTTGGAACCCCTATAATTCAAATATTGGTGCGTTTGATATTATCCCAGAGGTGTCTGAGGCTGTCCTCTGCTCTTTACATTCTTTGAGCTAGATTCTGTTTTCCAGCAGTTACTTCCACCATTCTATCTTCCAGCTCACTTATCCGGTCTTCTCTCTCAGATAGTCTGCTCTTGATTCCTTCTACAGTGTTTTTAAGTTCAGCAATTGAGTTGTTTGTTTGTTGTTTTTTAAGTACTTGTATTTCTTTATTCATTGTGTTAGTTGATTCTTGCAGTCTCTCTAAAGTTCTGTTTTCTGTGTTCTGGATCATTGTTACTATCATTCTTATGAATTCACTGTCAGAAAGTTTGTCTAATCCCAGTTCGTTTATTTGGACTTGTGTATTTGTAGATTGCTCCTTCACTTGTGTGGTATTTCTCTACCATTTCATTGTTATTATTAAGTTTTTTAACTAACTATGTTTAGGGTTTCCTTTTCCCAGACTTTGAGTTACGTCTGTCAGTGTTTGTTGTTTGGATGAGGCATCTTATTCTGGGTGATGTTGGTGGTTGGATGATGTTAGGATTTGCATAGAAGTGCTTGGCAAGGCGAACTCTTTATCCACTGGGCCACCAGGGAAGCCCTGTACTTTTATTTTTAAGATGAATGACAAATGAAATCTCCTTGTTAGTTCAAGAGACAGTGGTCTTACGATTACTGTGAAACCAAGGCTTTGCACAAACACCTCTCTCTAAACAAAATGAATCTGAACCAGAGCAAAACATAACTATTGCTATCACTTACCAGCTGATGGCATGATGTTTTGAATGAGATCCTTACAGGTTTTTGGGCAGATTATTTTCTTTTAGCCGTTTAAATGTGTCCTGCCATTCCCTTCTGTCCTGCAGAGTTTCTGTTGAAAGATCAGCTGTTAAACGTATGGGGTTTCCCTTATATGTCGCTAGTTGCTTTTCCTTTGCTACTTTTACAATTCCTTGTTTGTGTTTAATTTGTGTTAGCTTAATTAATATGTGTCTTGGTGTGTTTCTTCTTGGGTTTATTTTTTATGGTACTCTTTGCACTTCTTGGACTTGATTGACTGTTTCATTTCCCATGTTGGACAAATTTTCAATTATATATCTCTTCAAAAATTTTCTCATATCCTTTCTTTTTTTCTTCTTCTTTTGGAACCCCTATAATTCAAATATTGGTGCGTTTGATATTATCCCAGAGGTGTCTGAGGCTGTCCTCTGCTCTTTACATTCTTTGAGCTAGATTCTGTTTTCCAGCAGTTACTTCCACCATTCTATCTTCCAGCTCACTTATCCGGTCTTCTCTCTCAGATAGTCTGCTCTTGATTCCTTCTACAGTGTTTTTAAGTTCAGCAATTGAGTTGTTTGTTTGTTGTTTTTTAAGTACTTGTATTTCTTTATTCATTGTGTTAGTTGATTCTTGCAGTCTCTCTAAAGTTCTGTTTTCTGTGTTCTGGATCATTGTTACTATCATTCTTATGAATTCACTGTCAGAAAGTTTGTCTAATCCCAGTTCGTTTATTTGGACTTGTGTATTTGTAGATTGCTCCTTCACTTGTGTGGTATTTCTCTACCATTTCATTGTTATTATTAAGTTTTTTAACTAACTATGTTTAGGGTTTCCTTTTCCCAGACTTTGAGTTACGTCTGTCAGTGTTTGTTGTTTGGATGAGGCATCTTATTCTGGGTGATGTTGGTGGTTGGATGATGTTAGGATTTGCATAGAAGTGCTTGGCAAGGCGAACTCTTTATCCACTGGGCCACCAGGGAAGCCCTGTACTTTTATTTTTAAGATGAATGACAAATGAAATCTCCTTGTTAGTTCAAGAGACAGTGGTCTTACGATTACTGTGAAACCAAGGCTTTTGCACAAACACCTCTCTCTAAACAAAATGAATCTGAACCAGAGCAAAACATAACTATTGCTATCACTTACCGCAGCTGATGGCATGATGTTTATGTGAGTTTTTAAGAAGTTTGTAGGAAGAGGGCAGTGAGACCTATTGCCTATTTCTTTTACTTTAATATCATATCAAACTAATTGCTTGAAAACAATTTCTCAAAGTACATATTTCTTGATATCTATCAACCCCTGCAGACATAGTCCAAAAGGGTTTTGTGGGCTGTCTCAAGGATGTATATTTTATGAAGACTTATAATCCCTCTGCTACTTGGGAGCATCTGGTTTGGCCAAGTTTTGAAGAGCAATCCAGTGTGCATAACGAGTGGGAAGGATGCCCCACCTCTCTGCAGGAGGGAGCCCAGTTTCTTGGGATGGGTAAGAATCTAAACTAGACATTGGTCATTACTTAGCTTGTATATTATAACTTTGGTATATTTTACTCTCCTTTGATCTGATTATTTTCACCTCATATGAACCTATTATCACAGAAATATCTAGTTATACCATGATTCCCATCCACATAGTTTCAGTGTCTGAATATATGGTATAAATAGTAAGATTAATAAATACATGTTCATGTGTAAGATCTATGAAAGTTCTGGGTTTACATATGGTAGTATCACTCATGTCCATTTGTTAAGTCCATCGTTTTACTTAGAATGTACTCTCACTTTTGTGTTTCAAAGAAGTTTTTTTGTTGGTCAGGCTAATCTGTATGATATCTGTTTTATACTGTTATGTAGACCAGCAGTTTTCAGCTATGTAATGGGGTAAGTAGAACCTTAATAGAGAGCTAAAGAGTATAACCATCATCACTGCCATTGCTACAAAGGCTGTGGCCCAAGAGAGGCACAGTGTCCACAGGATAGCCCCCACCTATGGTCTGTGTCTAGCGGTCACTCAGGGTCAGGGGTGGAAAGAAAAATGATGGCTTGGTCAACCATGGCTTGGTTTTCAATAGAAGCCTATTATTGCCTACTGCATTTGTAGATAAATTGGTTAGATATTAAGCTCATTAAACAACCTTTAGCACAGAAAGCTAAATAACATCATACCCTGCACTTTTTCATTGCTTATTCTCATCACCATGGTTTATCAGAGTTCCTCTTAAGTCAACTTAACCGCTTATTCTTATACTTATATAAAATAGCAATAGTCTTTACTGTAGCCTTGAAATAGTAAATTGCTTCTTCTTAAGAAGTATGTCAAGTTCATTCTGCCATTTCTGTACAATTGCCAGGTGAATTTCTCAACATTGACCTGCATCTCCTTTTGCGAGAGATTTATTCAATGTCAGAATATGTTCTAAAGTTGTCTTATGACACCCTAACGGTGCTAACAATATTGCTTTGCACATTCTAATTTGTATGTTATTTTCTCTAAAGGGTTCCTGGAACTCCATCCATACTTGTTTCCTGGTGGAATGGACTTTGAAATTTCCTTTAGGTTCAGAACTGACCAATTGAATGGATTGATGCTTTTCATTTACAACAAAGATGGACCTGATTTTCTTGCTGTATGTTAATTTATTTAAATTTACTTAAAACGTTAGATTTAAATTTTAAAATCAACTAATCATGTGTTAATAAAGTATGTATTTAGGGTTTCTTTCCAAATTCATTTTTGTTTTTATTCTTTCCCCCCACATCATTTTCACTTTTGGACTACCATGAAACATTTTGTATTTTAGCAACATAATGATCTTTTAAGTAACTATTATACTTAGAAAATTATAATTTTAACAAAACACACTAAATATAAGGAATTAAGAAAATTCAGTTTAGTTTCTCAATACATAAAGAATGTTCCTTCATTTTCTTTTTATATAATAATGTTAAAAGTACACATATTATATATAATTAATATTACAAACACATGTATAAAATAAAATACAATAGTACAATGAGTATTCATGAACCTACCACCTAACCTAAGAACTAAAGTTTTATCAAATTTTGCATCAACCTCTAGGGTTTCTCCTGGAACATTTCCTTGTCTCTGTATAGAGGTAGTAAATAATTATGTGTTTATTATCTAGGTACATTTTATAGTTAACACACTATAGTTATTTATAGTTATTCACACTGTGAGTGAATGCCTTAAAATCCTCATTTTTTTTTTCAACCATAGTTTATTGCCTACTGCATTTGTAGATAAATTGGTTAGATATTAAGCTCATTAAACAACCTTTAGCACAGAAAGCTAAATAACATCATACCCTGCACTTTTTCATTGCTTATTCTCATCACCATGGTTTATCAGAGTTCCTCTTAAGTCAACTTAACCGCTTATTCTTATACTTATATAAAATAGCAATAGTCTTTACTGTAGCCTTGAAATAGTAAATTGCTTCTTCTTAAGAAGTATGTCAAGTTCATTCTGCCATTTCTGTACAATTGCCAGGTGAATTTCTCAACATTGACCTGCATCTCCTTTTAGAGATTTATTCAATGTCAGAATATGTTCTAAAGTTGTCTTATGACACCCTAACGGTGCTAACAATATTGCTTTGCACATTCTAATTTGTATGTTATTTTCTCTAAAGGGTTCCTGGAACTCCATCCATACTTGTTTCCTGGTGGAATGGACTTTGAAATTTCCTTTAGGTTCAGAACTGACCAATTGAATGGATTGATGCTTTTCATTTACAACAAAGATGGACCTGATTTTCTTGCTGTATGTTAATTTATTTAAATTTACTTAAAACGTTAGATTTAAATTTTAAAATCAACTAATCATGTGTTAATAAAGTATGTATTTAGGGTTTCTTTCCAAATTCATTTTTGTTTTTATTCTTTCCCCCCACATCATTTTCACTTTTGGACTACCATGAAACATTTTGTATTTTAGCAACATAATGATCTTTTAAGTAACTATTATACTTAGAAAATTATAATTTTAACAAAACACACTAAATATAAGGAATTAAGAAAATTCAGTTTAGTTTCTCAATACATAAAGAATGTTCCTTCATTTTCTTTTTATATAATAATGTTAAAAGTACACATATTATATATAATTAATATTACAAACACATGTATAAAATAAAATACAATAGTACAATGAGTATTCATGAACCTACCACCTAACCTAAGAACTAAAGTTTTATCAAATTTTTGCATCAACCTCTAGGGTTTCTCCTGGAACATTTCCTTGTCTCTGTATAGAGGTAGTAAATAATTATGTGTTTATTATCTAGGTACATTTTTATAGTTAACACACTATAGTTATTTATAGTTATTCACACTGTGAGTGAATGCCTTAAAATCCTCATTTTAGAAATTTTGTAAATGTGATATTATGCTCTTGTTGTTCTTTAGTCACTAAGTCCTATCCGACTCTTTTGTGACTTCATGGACTATAGTCTGCCAGATTCTGCTGTCCTTGGGAGTTTCCAGGCAAGAACAGTGGAATAGGGTGCCATTTCCTTCTCTGAGGATATTATATTCTATCTTTAGGCAATTTCTTTAGCCCTTGACATTGTTTCTGAGTTATTCATGTTTTCCATGTGTTTTTTCATGGTTGGACAATATATCTCTTTTCCTTTCAATGAGGCAGTGTTTGTTCCCATGTTTTTGCTATGGTGAATAAGGCTACTTGGAACATTTTTGTGGGAAGTACTTTGTATACCAGAAGGGTGGACTTTAATGGAATATATCAGCAGAAAGAAAATAGCTTTTTGGTGTCAGAAGATCAAAAGCAAGAGGATTATGCTTCCCTATCTATTATTGCTACCCCAAATTCTACAAATTTTTGTTTCTACATACCTGGCAGAAATAAAACTTTCTCCTTTTCCCATATGGATTCTTTTAACTAATTTAGTACTTTTTTCTAAATCTAATGTGGTCATACATGTTCCTGTGCCATTGAATGTGTTAATCTTCCTGCTGAAGACTCTCCATGCCTCTTCCAAGCTTTCAAAAATCTTAATTCGAACTTTTCCGAATTCTCAGGGAACAAAAGATGTACATTCTCTCTGATTTCACTGAACCCCATTCCCATTTTTTTTATATAATATTACCACACATCTTTGGATAGGAACTTCCCAGATAGCACAGTGGTAAAGAATCTGCCTGCCAGTGCAGGAGACAAAAGAGACATGAGTTCGATTCCTTGGTTGGATACATCCTGTGGAGTAGCAAATGGCAACCGACTCCTCCACAATTCTTTCCTGGAAAATTCCATAGACATAGGAGCCTAGGGACTAAAAGTGACTGAGCCCCCACACATGGCTTTCCTTGTCTCTGTATAGAGGTAGTAAATAATTATGTGTTTATTATCTAGGTACATTTTTATAGTTAACACACTATAGTTATTTATAGTTATTCACACTGTGAGTGAATGCCTTAAAATCCTCATTTTAGAAATTTTGTAAATGTGATATTATGCTCTTGTTGTTCTTTAGTCACTAAGTCCTATCCGACTCTTTTGTGACTTCATGGACTATAGTCTGCCAGATTCTGCTGTCCTTGGGAGTTTCCAGGCAAGAACAGTGGAATAGGGTGCCATTTCCTTCTCTGAGGATATTATATTCTATCTTTAGGCAATTTCTTTAGCCCTTGACATTGTTTCTGAGTTATTCATGTTTTCCATGTGTTTTTTCATGGTTGGACAATATATCTCTTTTCCTTTCAATGAGGCAGTGTTTGTTCCCATGTTTTTGCTATGGTGAATAAGGCTACTTGGAACATTTTTGTGGGAAGTACTTTGTATACCAGAAGGGTGGACTTTAATGGAATATATCAGCAGAAAGAAAATAGCTTTTTGGTGTCAGAAGATCAAAAGCAAGAGGATTATGCTTCCCTATCTATTATTGCTACCCCAAATTCTACAAATTTTTGTTTCTACATACCTGGCAGAAATAAAACTTTCTCCTTTTCCCATATGGATTCTTTTAACTAATTTAGTACTTTTTTCTAAATCTAATGTGGTCATACATGTTCCTGTGCCATTGAATGTGTTAATCTTCCTGCTGAAGACTCTCCATGCCTCTTCCAAGCTTTCAAAAATCTTAATTCGAACTTTTCCGAATTCTCAGGGAACAAAAGATGTACATTCTCTCTGATTTCACTGAACCCCATTCCCATTTTTTTTATATAATATTACCACACATCTTTGGATAGGAACTTCCCAGATAGCACAGTGGTAAAGAATCTGCCTGCCAGTGCAGGAGACAAAAGAGACATGAGTTCGATTCCTTGGTTGGATACATCCTGTGGAGTAGCAAATGGCAACCGACTCCTCCACAATTCTTTCCTGGAAAATTCCATAGACATAGGAGCCTAGGGGACTACAGTCCATGGTGTCTCAAGAGTTGGGCACAACTGAGTGACTGAGCACACACACACAGCATGTTTGCCTCTGTTATTAACTCAATACAATTCTTGGAAACAGTTTTACATATAATAGCAGAAAATGTAATCTCATATAATCACAGAACAATGTAGGGGAAATCAATAATTATTGAGTGAAAGGATAAAAAAATAAATGACTAATTTACTCAGTGTACATCACAAAGATAATTTTTATATAGAAAAGAAATAATTTTTGTATAGCATTACTTAATTTGTATCACAGTCATGATCTCAAATTTTGACTTCTAACAAAATAAAAACATAGTAGATAAAATTGTCAAAAACCATTTTGAAGAAAAGCACATGGAGGCATTTCCTTTACTCTGAAAACGTGGGTGAAATATGTTCATATTATAAAACAGCACCTTAATCTCAAGGAACAGACATTGAAGCAATTATGTTAGTTAGAGGTTTAGAATAGAAACACTGAACTATTGAATCAAAATACAGCTTACAAATTTGAAATTGAGTTCACCAACCATTTAAAATAAGCTTAATCGGGCTTGACATTTCATTTTCTTATTGTCTTGTCATATTTTTCCCCTAAATTAAATTGATATATGAAGTAGTATTTTCTCATTTTCTAAAAATTCAAATAAAAATAGAGTCATAGTTTAAATAGTTCTATTATTTTCAGTTATTCAGTCACTTATGTTAGAGTTTAATCTTTTACCTAAGTTGCCTCAAAAAGAAAAAACGATTTCATGTATATAATAATACATTACATCATATCATCATTACTGGGTATAAATTTGTCTGACTCATTACAACATTCTTCAGGTCAATTATAAGCTTGCAAAGTGCTTCATTATATGTTACTACAGTTCTGCTTAGAATAAAGTGGGACATTTTTATAGAATGCTTTCAGGGAAATTTCTTGCTTTTCTTCAAGAAGCTGACCTTCTGTTCTCTTCCAAACTGCCACTCTGCAGTCTTTTTATATGCCTATTTTCTTTTTAATATGAAATACAGATGGAACTGAAGAGTGGAATATTGAGCTTCCGGTTAAATACTAGCCTTACCTCTACTCAAGTGGATCTTTGGCCAGGACTGTCCTATTGTGATGGAAGGTGGAATAAAGTGATCATTAAAAAAAATGGTTCCATCATATCAGCAGGCATGAATGAACTGATGGAGCACGTGTCAGAGTCCAGAGCCCAGCCTTTGAGGGTGAATTCCCCCATCTATGTGGGGGGAACCCCACAGGAGCTGCACAACTCTCATAAACACCTGAAGCTGGAACAAGGTAAACTTCATCCAGAGGAATTCCCAAATCAGTACAGTCTTAGTCTTATGGGTCTTGGTCATCCTGTGTTTCAAGACAGAGCAGTAGAATTGGACTAAAAGCAATACCTACTCACATCATTTCTGGAAGGATTTTAGGCTCTCAAAAGAAAAATTATCACAAAATACTTAAAATAGTTTTGTATGTTGCCCTTAAGAATGCGCTCTCGTACTTATTTATATAAATCAATATATTTATTCCAGCATGTCTTTGTCAGATATAATTGTAATTTATATAATGTATATTTGTGTATATATATGTGTGTATATGCATATATGTACATATATATGTTTCCTTATGTGTTTTTCTTGAATAGACATGGGATTCTGGTTCTTTTCAACATTGATCATTATCTGTATTTACAGATTAAAAAATAAATTAGGTTAATGTACACAGCCGGAAATAATGGCCTTAAATTCCCTTTTTTTTTTTTTTTTTTTCTGACCTCAATGCTCTTTGTCTCCATGTGTTTACATGGAGTTCTCATGCAGCAAAGAATGTGAAAATGTGGGGTGATTTTCATTTCAGACATACTCGTGAAAAGTCTGTATGTCATTTATTATTCATAAGCATCAAGCATATGAGTGTGTAACTTATAACGAAAGCAAGCAAGCCTTTGGCTCATACAAGGAGTTTGAATGTTATCAGAGAAATTACTGACTAAAGAAAACCCACAGTGAGTTCACACTGTGTGATCGGTGTGGTTCTGAAAGCCTCATGTGAGAATGAGTGAGCCACTTCATCATAATAGTCCTAGGAGTTATCACTTGTATCCCCATTTTACAGATTGGGAAACTAGAGGGCAGGAAGGAATGTACTTTGCTCAGGGTCAGTGACTGCTAAGCAGATGGCAAGCCTACTTGCCTTTGGGGGTGCCTGGTGTCAAAGCCCAATTTCCTTATTAGAGTCAAGTGTTCTCCTTTATGGGCAATGGTTGAAGTTCCTTTCTGTATAGAGTGGGGAAAGTACAGAAACTTCCAGCTTGTCCCCACGTATGCTTCTGTGTAGAAAATGTTCTCAGCATATTTTAAATCTGTTCACCCGGAATGGTTAAAATTTCCATGAAGCAGTCGTTGCCTATTTGGTAAGTACATAAAGATTTAAATGTCTTTGAATAGAAAATATATGACAAGCTCTAAGGAGACTTTTAGAAGGGTACTAGTAGGGAGTTAATGAATATCTGGGGTGTAAGACAGTAATGACATTTTCAAGGCACTTAAGAATAGTCAATTATTTTTTTTAAAAAAATTTTTTGGGCCAAATGCGCCGTACTTATTTATATAAATCAATATATTTATTCCAGCATGTCTTTGTCAGATATAATTGTAATTTATATAATGTATATTTGTGTATATATATGTGTGTATATGCATATATGTACATATATATGTTTCTATGTGTTTTTCTTGAATAGACATGGGATTCTGGTTCTTTTCAACATTGATCATTATCTGTATTTACAGATTAAAAAATAAATTAGGTTAATGTACACAGCCGGAAATAATGGCCTTAAATTCCCTTTTTTTTTTTTTCTGACCTCAATGCTCTTTGTCTCCATGTGTTTACATGGAGTTCTCATGCAGCAAAGAATGTGAAAATGTGGGGTGATTTTCATTTCAGACATACTCGTGAAAAGTCTGTATGTCATTTATTATTCATAAGCATCAAGCATATGAGTGTGTAACTTATAACGAAAGCAAGCAAGCCTTTGGCTCATACAAGGAGTTTGAATGTTATCAGAGAAATTACTGACTAAAGAAAACCCACAGTGAGTTCACACTGTGTGATCGGTGTGGTTCTGAAAGCCTCATGTGAGAATGAGTGAGCCACTTCATCATAATAGTCCTAGGAGTTATCACTTGTATCCCCATTTTACAGATTGGGAAACTAGAGGGCAGGAAGGAATGTACTTTGCTCAGGGTCAGTGACTGCTAAGCAGATGGCAAGCCTACTTGCCTTTGGGGGTGCCTGGTGTCAAAGCCCAATTTCCTTATTAGAGTCAAGTGTTCTCCTTTATGGGCAATGGTTGAAGTTCCTTTCTGTATAGAGTGGGGAAAGTACAGAAACTTCCAGCTTGTCCCCACGTATGCTTCTGTGTAGAAAATGTTCTCAGCATATTTTAAATCTGTTCACCCGGAATGGTTAAAATTTCCATGAAGCAGTCGTTGCCTATTTGGTAAGTACATAAAGATTTAAATGTCTTTGAATAGAAAATATATGACAAGCTCTAAGGAGACTTTTAGAAGGGTACTAGTAGGGAGTTAATGAATATCTGGGGTGTAAGACAGTAATGACATTTTCAAGGCACTTAAGATGTAACAGCAGCTAAAAATATTACATTCATATTAGGGCTTCTTCAGGTTTTCAGGTTTCTGAGGTTAGAAAGAGCTTGAAAACTCTTTATAGGGATAAAATTACTCAATTCTGTTTACATCTAGGAAAAATTCTCTGTAGAATGAGCATTTTAGTTTCTAAGTACACCAAAACCTATTATTTGGTCCTATAAACCTGGCTAAAATTGGAACTATAAGAGAATAATGATGAAAGTTTAAAACATCAGCATAGACCCAAGGGAAATAACTCTGTGATTAAGGCTATGATACTTAAAGATATTTTATTTATGAATAATACTAAATTTTTATCATTGCAGTATCATCCATACTAGTGGTTCTCAAACCACTGATAAAATATTGAAGTATAGTATCTGGAACTTTGTTAAGAACTCAATAAAATTAGCTATTACTATTATTATTCAAGATCCATTGGAATTACCCAGAAAAGGTTATTTAAAATGCAGATTTTAAATGACATTTAAATAGCTTTGTCCCCCAAGATTCTGACTCAGATGCTTTGAAGAGTACTGATTTATAAAGGAACTGCATGTTTTATACAGTGATCAGGAGAACATTCACAGTGTAAAGATGCTGCATGCATGTAATAATTGCAACTAAGTAACTAATCGTGTTCATTGGCTGTATTTTTTTCAGTCTGCTGGCAACAGTTGTAAGACTCTTTCTATGCTTTTCAATTGGGCTCCCTGCTGGCTCAGTGGTAAAGAATCAACCTGCAGTGCAGGAGACCCAAAGTATCAGATGGCAAGCCTACTTGCCTTTGGGGGTGCCTGGTGTCAAAGCCCAATTTCCTTATTAGAGTCAAGTGTTCTCCTTTATGGGCAATGGTTGAAGTTCCTTTCTGTATAGAGTGGGGAAAGTACAGAAACTTCCAGCTTGTCCCCACGTATGCTTCTGTGTAGAAAATGTTCTCAGCATATTTTAAATCTGTTCACCCGGAATGGTTAAAATTTCCATGAAGCAGTCGTTGCCTATTTGGTAAGTACATAAAGATTTAAATGTCTTTGAATAGAAAATATATGACAAGCTCTAAGGAGACTTTTAGAAGGGTACTAGTAGGGAGTTAATGAATATCTGGGGTGTAAGACAGTAATGACATTTTCAAGGCACTTAAGATGTAACAGCAGCTAAAAATATTACATTCATATTAGGGCTTCTTCAGGTTTTCAGGTTTCTGAGGTTAGAAAGAGCTTGAAAACTCTTTATAGGGATAAAATTACTCAATTCTGTTTACATCTAGGAAAAATTCTCTGTAGAATGAGCATTTTAGTTTCTAAGTACACCAAAACCTATTATTTGGTCCTATAAACCTGGCTAAAATTGGAACTATAAGAGAATAATGATGAAAGTTTAAAACATCAGCATAGACCCAAGGGAAATAACTCTGTGATTAAGGCTATGATACTTAAAGATATTTTATTTATGAATAATACTAAATTTTTATCATTGCAGTATCATCCATACTAGTGGTTCTCAAACCACTGATAAAATATTGAAGTATAGTATCTGGAACTTTGTTAAGAACTCAATAAAATTAGCTATTACTATTATTATTCAAGATCCATTGGAATTACCCAGAAAAGGTTATTTAAAATGCAGATTTTAAATGACATTTAAATAGCTTTGTCCCCTAAGATTCTGACTCAGATGCTTTGAAGAGTACTGATTTATAAAGGAACTGCATGTTTTATACAGTGATCAGGAGAACATTCACAGTGTAAAGATGCTGCATGCATGTAATAATTGCAACTAAGTAACTAATCGTGTTCATTGGCTGTATTTTTTTCAGTCTGCTGGCAACAGTTGTAAGACTCTTTCTATGCTTTTCAATTGGGCTCCCTGCTGGCTCAGTGGTAAAGAATCAACCTGCAGTGCAGGAGACCCAAGTTTAATTCCTGTATCAGGAAAATCCCCTGGAGAAGGGAATGGCAACCCACTCCAATATTCTTGCCTGGGAAATCCATGGACAGTAGAGCCTGGCAGGCTACACTCCATGGGGTTGCAAAGAGTCAGACATGACTTAACTAAACATCTTACTCCTCCATTACCACCTGTTCAAAAGCCTCTATTTTTGTGGTCCTACTAGAGCCATGTTTTTCATGTCCATTAATGTGGCAGTCTTCCTTTAATCAAAAAGCAGATTAATTTTTCTCTGTGTTCTGAAGACACTGGGCAACATAATTTGCTGAAGATGTACTCCCTCAGACCATGGGCATTTATCAAGAACTAACACTTGTGCCCAGCACTCACCTCAGTTGGGAGTGAGCAGGCTGTGGCGTAGGGTCTCCCAGGTTATGTTCTGTCTGTAGCTCTGAGCATAGAGGTCAGGAGTGGGGCTGACAGGCTGCTGTCTTGTAGGCCCAAGTGCCCCAGTGTTGGAGTCCTCCCCCTAGAAGGTCTACCATGTCTCTAATTTGTTACCCCAGGGTTCTAGACCACTTTCCAGTTACTCAGAGGCCTGAGGGGAGGCCAGGTGCGGGGAGTCACTTTTAGTTTCCACACAGGACGGAAGCAAGGGGAGGAGGCTTTCCCAGTCTTCCCACAAACAGGCCCTTTCCTCTCTTTTTATCCTCGCATCCCAGTCATATTTTAGAGGTTGTTTGGGCACATTTCCTGCAAGAGGGTTCTGATGGTGCAGAGTTAGAAAAATGGTGCAAACTGACTAAACCCTCTGACTACCCTATGGATAGCACACTGAGGACCCCACGCTATAGCCTAGGTGTCCGTACCCCCAAGGCCTGAGGCCAGAGTCCCACTTCCTAAGGAGAATTACTATTTAGAAACATCAGCCTGGAATTCTCTGGAACTTTTTCTTTAACTCCAGAATGAAGGAAGCCTATGTCAGTGACCTTTTCCAAATTTAAAATTGTCTTGTATGTTACTGTTTAAAACATTTCTTTAATTTTTTTCAACATTTTAAAATTGTAGTTGAATATATCTGACATAGAATTGGGCTTGCCAAGTGGCTCAGAGGATCCAACTACTAACATATGAAACCTGGGCCAGAAAGGCCTCCTGCAGGAAGAAATGGCAACCCACTCCAGGATTCTTGCCTGGAAAATTCTATGGACAGAGGAGCCTGCTGGCCTACAGTCCATGGGATTACACAGAGTCAGACCCGTTTTAGAGGTTAAACGACGATAATACCTAACATACAATTTACATCGTAATCACTTTTAAGTGTCCGATTCAGACATTTAGGACATTTGTATTTTTGAACAACCATCACCACCAGCCATCTCTAGCACTTTTTTCATCCTGTGAAACTGAAATTCTGTGTCCCTTAAACAATAATGGTGTATTCGTTATACGAGTGCATTGATGTTTGTCAAAGCAGTCTTTGAATTGTTTATCTTTTTGTTGGTAGGAAAACTCAAGGACAGAGAATTTAGGTGACTCAGCTCTGTGCCATCAGAAAATTACTACTTGTAAAGAAATTAAGATTCTTAACTTCTGAATTTTCGGGGAGACACTTCTATATTGAGCTTCACTGCTTTCAACTCAATTTGAGTATCTAATGTGTGTTGAGGATAGACTAGCAGTATTGATCAGTCGGGCCTAGAAGAACGTGAATAATAGCAAAGGCATTTAAAAGGAAATAGGCTGCAACTTAATGTGTTAGAAGACAGAATTACACCCCATATAAATGCTGAAGAGAACAATATGGTCATTGTTAGCATTAACTAATTTTACTGTTCAGCATTGCATTATGTTGTATTTCCATTTCTTGCTGGTGCGCTTTAATCTTGAAAAGATTAATCATCTGTTTGGGGCCTTTCAGATTTGAGAGGGTTTTTGTTCAAGAAAGAGACCTAGTCTGGTTGTGCCTTCTTGGACAATTGTATGCCATTTTCTGAGCAGAGTGGTGCCAAACCTCACAAAATTGACCTCTGTTGACAGCAAATGGCAAGTCATTCAAAGCCTCTGCTGCTCCCCAGATGATGGGATGCCCCATGTTTCTCTAAGAAGAGATCAGTCAGTACACACTTCAAATCTATCTCCTCCACCTTCTCTGTTAAACTTTCCAGAACTGAGGGCAGCATGGCTATTCTAAAGTCAACAGAGTAGAGCACACACCCCAGGACACCTTTTGTGTTGCTATTGCCGCAGCTAAATTTGGTTCCTGTTCAGTTACCATGAACCTGAGACTGGTGATCATTTTGCATAGTTGAGATCACAGAACTCAATAAAAATCATGGGGCATAGTGGCAGCTCCCAAGTTGCCTGATTAAATTGGGGCTTTGTTTTATGACTATGAAATGGTTGTTATGGAATCCATGGCAATAACTCAGGATTTTAGTTTATTTTGAAACTATATTCTTTCACTTTGCTGTTATTCAATCATAGCTGAGAAGCAAGAGTAAACACAGTAGCACGTGTTGTTGTTATTTAGTCACTAAGTCACTAAGTCGTGTCCAACTCTTTGTGACCCCCTGCCAGGCTTCCCTGTCCTTCACCATCTCCCAGAATATAGTCACACTCACACCCATTGAGTCAGTGATACCGTCTAGTCATGTCCTACTATTCTGTATTAGAATCTCACAGGGTATTTGTTTCCTCAATGAGATTCTTGAATAAACACGCTCCTTCACATATTAGTTTTTGGTGCCTATACATGGACTTACACAGGTAACATAATTTCCAAGAAGTGAGGGACATATGAAGACCCTCTCACCATAATGTATAATTGCCTACAGTTTATTTCATTCGAATAAACAGAATGCCAAAATTCTGTTCCTAAAGAAGAGATACAGTACATACTTTTCAGTTGAATCTAATTCAGTTGAGTTACAATGACCAGCTTATATATATATATATATATATATATATATATGTACACACACACACATATATATATATGTGCGTGTGTATATATGTATACACACACACATATATATACACACATATATACATATATATATGTATATATATATGTATATATGTATATATGTGTATATATATATATATATATGATTTTAACATAAATATAAATATTTCCTATAGCAGCTTAACCTGGTAAAAAGAAGGGTGAGGCATAAAGGATCTCCCAAGTAAGACTTGAAATTTTAAAAATTGTGTCTAAACCACCTCCCCAGCTTTGTCAGAACATAGTACTACAGGGGAAAAAACAATAGCTAAGTAATGACTCAAGCCCTTTGTGTGATACTCATCCCTTACTATTTGCTAGGTTTTGGTGGTTGCATAAAAGACGTGAAGTTTGCACAGGGTGCTCTTGTTAACTTGGCATCCGTGTCCAGTGGTGCTGTCAGAGTCAATCTGGATGGATGCCTGTCAGCTGACAGTGCTGATAACTGCAGAGGAAATGACTCCATCCTGGTGTACCAGGGAGAGGAGTGGAGTGCTGACGAGAGTGGTCTCCAGCCTTTCACAGGTAATGTGGAGATGTTCTGACTTCAGTGTTCTATGTCTCTTTTCCTCCTCATCAGCTCTTCCTTCCCTGACATCCCACCACTGATCTCTACCAGTCACGTGTTAACCTTTCTACTTCTTATCTCCATTTAAGAATACCTGTATCGAGTAACTGCATCACATGAAGGAGGTTCAGTACATAGCGATTGGAGTCGGGGCCGCACAACAGGAGCAGGTAAATACTGTTTATCTTAAAATGTGTATTGCACACAAATGCACACAATTGTGCATGTGAAGAAAAGCAAAGCCTCTTACGCAGGCAGCACGTAGCATGTTTGTAGTCGTGTGATAGATAGAGCACACCTTGGTTTGCAAAGTCATCTGTTGTTGGTGAAAAATCCTGAGTGGATCAGCGCTTTTGATTCTTTATGTATTTCATAAAAATGTGTTCAGGCTTGAGTCTTTCCTCTTCAGATGCAGAAGAAAGTAAGTTCAAGTTATCTTAAAGGTATAAATGGCCCATATCAGCTATAATTTATCTAAGAGCAGGAAATCCTTACCAGTTGCTTGATACCCAAAAAGCTAAAGTCAGGGTTACATTTAGGTGGGAGAGGTGACCTCTGGCCTTTCTAGTGAAGAGCATGTTTGAAACTCCACCTTGGTTGGAAGCAGATATGTCTTTTTTTGGCTTTCTGTGATGGCTCTGTGGGCAAAGAATCTGCCTGCAATGCAGAAGACACAGGAGATGTGGGTTTGATCCCTAGGTTGGGAAGACACACTGGAGGAGGCAAGTGACAACCCACTATAGTATTCTTGCCTGGAAATTTCCATGGGTGAAGGAGCCTGGTGGGCGATAGTTGGGTTGAGTTGCATACAGCTAAGCATGCTCACAGCGGTCCTTTATCACATCATGGAAGATATTTGCCATGGTGCTTACTGTTAGGGTCTTTGAATGTCTCTCCCAGGATAGAAATTGCTGAGTGGTGTGATTTTTTTGAGTTGGATGGAGAAACAACTACAAAACAGATTATATTAGATCTTCCCTCAGATAACTGATTTATAAATGCTTTGCACTTCTGACAGTGATCACAATATCTTTTCCCATAGTATCATCCAGAGGGAGGCATTCGTTTCAACAACTTTTGTGAATCAGTAGCATTCTACCATTTTGGAGAACATATTTGTCAGAAAGACAAATACATTTCTATATGATTGATTCTTAGCAAGTCATGATTTGTCTAAAGATTTTTTTTTTAACCAAAATGCCCTCTTATACTTATTATCAATCATAGACTACTCATGCAGACATCTTTTGAGGAATCTTTTTAATCTGAAAAAAAAAAAAAAAAACACTGAGATAGGCTACTAATAAGGATTTTTGAAGGTTGCTGTCTACAGAGTTTCCAGAAGAGGACAACTTGACACTTTTCAAGGATGATTTAAATCATCATCTATTTATAGGCAAGACAATGAAATGAATGATCCCTTAAATCTTTTGCAACTTTAGAACTTGGAAAAAGCTCTAATATAGAGTGTTAGTTTGTTTCTGGCCTGTTCTCTGCCCCGTTTCACACTTCTCTGCTTTATGGAATAAATATAAAGTCTGCTTTCAGTCTAATTCAGCAACATAAATAGGTGTCTAGAAAGTGCCTGGCTTACTTAGCTTAATAGCCCCCATTTTGAGTACCACCGAGAAAGTATGCAAATAGAGCTCTGAATTTATAGCAGTGATCTGACCACGAAGTCTTATGCCATAAATTCATATTTACAATCTGACCACAACACCGAGCAGCTACATGCTCCCAAGGGTTGGAGAATAATTGCACTATTTAATTATTTTTGAGTCAGTTTTGCTCTGTCCCTTATGAGAAGACCATCTGTTAGACAGGACTGTACTTCGCCCTGTGCCACATTTCAGAACTAATAAAATCAGCCTCACTCCCGTTGTCCCATCCCTTGCAGCTTGCTTGAAGGAGCCTGGTGGGCGATAGTTGGGTTGAGTTGCATACAGCTAAGCATGCTCACAGCGGTCCTTTATCACATCATGGAAGATATTTGCCATGGTGCTTACTGTTAGGGTCTTTGAATGTCTCTCCCAGGATAGAAATTGCTGAGTGGTGTGATTTTTTTGAGTTGGATGGAGAAACAACTACAAAACAGATTATATTAGATCTTCCCTCAGATAACTGATTTATAAATGCTTTGCACTTCTGACAGTGATCACAATATCTTTTCCCATAGTATCATCCAGAGGGAGGCATTCGTTTCAACAACTTTTGTGAATCAGTAGCATTCTACCATTTTGGAGAACATATTTGTCAGAAAGACAAATACATTTCTATATGATTGATTCTTAGCAAGTCATGATTTGTCTAAAGATTTTTTTTTTAACCAAAATGCCCTCTTATACTTATTATCAATCATAGACTACTCATGCAGACATCTTTTGAGGAATCTTTTAATCTGAAAAAAAAAACACACTGAGATAGGCTACTAATAAGGATTTTTGAAGGTTGCTGTCTACAGAGTTTCCAGAAGAGGACAACTTGACACTTTTCAAGGATGATTTAAATCATCATCTATTTATAGGCAAGACAATGAAATGAATGATCCCTTAAATCTTTTGCAACTTTAGAACTTGGAAAAAGCTCTAATATAGAGTGTTAGTTTGTTTCTGGCCTGTTCTCTGCCCCGTTTCACACTTCTCTGCTTTATGGAATAAATATAAAGTCTGCTTTCAGTCTAATTCAGCAACATAAATAGGTGTCTAGAAAGTGCCTGGCTTACTTAGCTTAATAGCCCCCATTTTGAGTACCACCGAGAAAGTATGCAAATAGAGCTCTGAATTTATAGCAGTGATCTGACCACGAAGTCTTATGCCATAAATTCATATTTACAATCTGACCACAACACCGAGCAGCTACATGCTCCCAAGGGTTGGAGAATAATTGCACTATTTAATTATTTTTGAGTCAGTTTTGCTCTGTCCCTTATGAGAAGACCATCTGTTAGACAGGACTGTACTTCGCCCTGTGCCACATTTCAGAACTAATAAAATCAGCCTCACTCCCGTTGTCCCATCCCTTGCAGCTTGCTTGTGTGGCCTGTGTCTTTCCTAGGTGCTTGTGGTCTTTCACCTGCACAGGCAGTGGTTCTCCATCTCTGTGCTTCCTCTCAGCCCTTATGTTCACAATGTTCCCCATGAGGCTGTCCTGTTTTATTGGCCTGAAGAGTAAAATCAGACGAGGAGGCTATTTGATGGGGTGGGGGTGGGGAGGAGAGACCAGAATGATCCTTATCGACAGGGCTCAGGCATCCAGGAGCAGTCAGAGCCCATCTGTCATCCATCTTCCTGCCATGGAGTTCCTTGGGCTTTTTCTCAGTATCCCCAGTGCAGTCATCTGTGATGAAGTTGTTACTAATCAGACCCATAGAAAATATCTAATAAATAGTTCAAGGTTATAGATTTCTGAAATGAGAAGATTCCACTTTTAAGTGAGGTTTTGTAGTTTCTTCACATTTTCTCATTTTGTGATACTCTGAAGAAAATGTTTCTGAAAATGCTTTTGTATAATCTCAAGGGCAGCAGCTCCTCTGCATGCTCCCTGACACTGAGTGCAATTAGGTATGGATCCTGTACATCCTACCTGGTGGAACTTCACTTTTTTAAAAAATTAATTGGAGAAACAATTGAGTTTGGCAAATGGGATAAGACCTCCGAGTATGATGTTTTTGGCTAATACACTGATGATATAAAAGTGTCAAACCACCATGTATAATAACAGTCTAATTATCCTGCTTCAAAGGGGTACATCATTATATTGTTTGAACTTGTTATCTGCCTACTGCCCACCTCCTCCTTTTATGAGTGATGTTTAAAACATGTTGGATACGTTAAATGCTTTGGGGAAACCTGGACCAAGCTTGAAAGAGTGTGATGTCGATGGAGTTTTGATGGTTTTGAAATATCGCTTAAACTGAATGGCTCAAGATGTGCAGTCATATTAAATCAATGCTGAAAAGTTACAACTCTAATAAATTGTATTTATGCTAATGGTTGAGTCTGATTTACTGCAGCCATTAAAAGTGAAGAATAGGAGCAGTAGTCTTCTCAGAACTGCCATACTGCCTATTTTCTCTTTTATCCTTCCACAGCTCCACAAAATGTGCCAACTCCCTCAAGAGTCCGCAGCATAAATGGCTATAGCATCGAGGTGACCTGGGACGAACCTGTTGTGGTTAGAGGTGTAATTGAGAAGTATATCCTAAGAGCCTACAGTGAGGACACTCCTGGTCTGCCCCAAGTGCCCTCTGCCAGCTCTGAGCTTGTCAATACCAGCACCTTCACAGGTAAAGGAGCTTCCTCAAGGCAGTAGATCTTTTTAATTTTCTGTCTGTTTTGACATTGAATAAAAACATCCTTGAAGACTGTGTTCCCAGTATATGAAAAATTCGCAGATTTTTCCCAATTAGAAATAACAAAAACACCAAATGATATAGAGACCTCTATCCACAAGAGATGAAAAATAATTCTATAAATGTTTACAGGCGCTCATGGATAGTTTCACCATGACAATGGTACTTTCTCCATCCCCCAAATATTAGGTCATAGGTGGCCTTCACCCTGAATCAGATCCTTATATATCTAATTAGGATCCTTACACCTCCTTAAAAGGTGTGACTTTTCTAGATCCTATGTATACATAGGGGACCAGTGACCTATTTTACCATGCAAAAGTTTACTCACTGGGACTAGCCCAAGTCCACTGCACTGTTATTTATTGTAAAATTGCTTATTAAACCTAATTATGTCGAGGTAGAGGAGATGAGAGTACCAGCAGTTTCACTGGCAAATCAGTGAATCTGTTTCTCATGGTGCAGCAACACATGGCATGCAGAGCAGTGGGAGTGAGATATACTCACACATACCACACAAGGTCCCATGCTCAAATCCTTGCACTGGTCGTAAGATAGCAGTTTTTAGCTGCATGAAATGTTGAGGCCTGTTTACATGGGAAGCAAAATTTAAGTTTTGACTAAAATAATAATAATAATAATAATAATAATAATAATGCATTGACAAATTTAATAGGAAAAAATTTCATCTGTCACAGATTTTCAGACCTTGACAAATTAGATGAATTTTCAAAGCAGCCTTAATTGTTTTCCTAACACACCAGTCCACTCACTCAACATTTACTTCCTTGTTTTAGATTGCTTAGGATTTATAGCCCAAATATACAATCAATTTTTTAAAAAGTTGTTTATCATTTATTTCCTTTGTCCTCTATTTTACCCATCTGATTAAAAACAAACAAACAAACAAACCAGTCAGCTAAGTGGACTGGAAAACAGTGAGCAGTTTATCACTGAAAAGTCTCAATTCCGTTTTCAGTTGGACAGTCTGTAATGACATCAGTCCTACCATATTTCTGTAATAAGCTCATTCTCCTCATAAAATATTTTATATTTTATTAGACTCTCTGGATGCTAAACTGCCTTCCTTTTTCCACTCAAATTCTTATATATGAGATTTTCTGAAAAAGGCCAAAATTTATCATTAGAAATAACAAAAACACCAAATGATATAGAGACCTCTATCCACAAGAGATGAAAAATAATTCTATAAATGTTTACAGGCGCTCATGGATAGTTTCACCATGACAATGGTACTTTCTCCATCCCCCAAATATTAGGTCATAGGTGGCCTTCACCCTGAATCAGATCCTTATATATCTAATTAGGATCCTTACACCTCCTTAAAAGGTGTGACTTTTCTAGATCCTATGTATACATAGGGGACCAGTGACCTATTTTACCATGCAAAAGTTTACTCACTGGGACTAGCCCAAGTCCACTGCACTGTTATTTATTGTAAAATTGCTTATTAAACCTAATTATGTCGAGGTAGAGGAGATGAGAGTACCAGCAGTTTCACTGGCAAATCAGTGAATCTGTTTCTCATGGTGCAGCAACACATGGCATGCAGAGCAGTGGGAGTGAGATATACTCACACATACCACACAAGGTCCCATGCTCAAATCCTTGCACTGGTCGTAAGATAGCAGTTTTTAGCTGCATGAAATGTTGAGGCCTGTTTACATGGGAAGCAAAATTTAAGTTTTGACTAAAATAATAATAATAATAATAATAATAATAATGCATTGACAAATTTAATAGGAAAAAATTTCATCTGTCACAGATTTTCAGACCTTGACAAATTAGATGAATTTTCAAAGCAGCCTTAATTGTTTTCCTAACACACCAGTCCACTCACTCAACATTTACTTCCTTGTTTTAGATTGCTTAGGATTTATAGCCCAAATATACAATCAATTTTTTAAAAAGTTGTTTATCATTTATTTCCTTTGTCCTCTATTTTACCCATCTGATTAAAAACAAACAAACAAACAAACCAGTCAGCTAAGTGGACTGGAAAACAGTGAGCAGTTTATCACTGAAAAGTCTCAATTCCGTTTTCAGTTGGACAGTCTGTAATGACATCAGTCCTACCATATTTCTGTAATAAGCTCATTCTCCTCATAAAATATTTTATATTTTATTAGACTCTCTGGATGCTAAACTGCCTTCCTTTTTCCACTCAGATGATAGTCTTATATATGAGATTTTCTTAGCAAAATAGGCCAAAATTTATCATAAAGACTGTGTTACTGTCTACTACGAAATATATGCATTAATTGCATTTTTCTGACCAGTAGTGTTGTTACTAAGGGTTTGGTGAATTAATGAATGTTAAAGCACTTTAAAAAAATCTTTGGCATATAGTGTCATTGTTTTCATTTTTTCATCTTTCTTTCCAGTTTTCTTCCTGTTTTTACAGAGCTTCCCTTATCCTATCAAAATCTTCTAAAGTCCTCTAGACCCCAACTCTTCATGCTTTTTCAGAGCTGTTCCTGGTGGTCTCTCCTCCTCTCACTTACACTTTTAACCTCTGTCTCCTGGAGTGGTTCACAAAGTGTGGTCCTAGGACCTGTATTAACAGCCTCCCCTGAGACCTTTCTTATTGAAGCAAAATTTCCAGCCCACCCATACCTGCTAAAGTTGAAGCTGGAACAGAACTCACTGATCCCATTTTAACAAGCCTTCCTCTAGTGATGCCAAGATTAGAGCCACTGCCCAGCAGGGTTCTGCCCAAGATCATTCAAAAGTGTCTATCAACACCCATTGTTAAGCACAAACAAACCCAAACCAATGACAGAAATGTTCCTTTTATCTAAAGTCCTAAGTATTGCTGTCTCTCTCCTCTTCCCAAGCTTAGTAGAAGAGTCTGTGGCATTGTCCCCATGTTTTCCCTTGGTCTGGATTCTGCTCACTTACCTTGTTGAGGATACTAGCAACTTCCATGTTTAAATATCCAAAGAACACTTTACAGTCCTGGTCTCCACTGATAGCATTCTACCCTGGGTTTCTTACCATCTCTTGAAATATCTCTTCATTTTCTGATTGATTTGCTTCAGAGGCCCCTTTCTCAGTGTCCTTTGACCACTCCCTCAGATGTTCAACTCTGCCTTTTGTGAGACCTCAGTGTTTCGACCTGGGACCTTTTCTCTCTTTTCTTTATTTTTCTACAGTCTTAGAAACTCACTGGATGCTAAACTGCCTTCCTTTTTCCACTCAGATGATAGTCTTATATATGAGATTTTCTTAGCAAAATAGGCCAAAATTTATCATAAAGACTGTGTTACTGTCTACTACGAAATATATGCATTAATTGCATTTTTCTGACCAGTAGTGTTGTTACTAAGGGTTTGGTGAATTAATGAATGTTAAAGCACTTTAAAAAAATCTTTGGCATATAGTGTCATTGTTTTCATTTTTTCATCTTTCTTTCCAGTTTTCTTCCTGTTTTTACAGAGCTTCCCTTATCCTATCAAAATCTTCTAAAGTCCTCTAGACCCCAACTCTTCATGCTTTTTCAGAGCTGTTCCTGGTGGTCTCTCCTCCTCTCACTTACACTTTTAACCTCTGTCTCCTGGAGTGGTTCACAAAGTGTGGTCCTAGGACCTGTATTAACAGCCTCCCCTGAGACCTTTCTTATTGAAGCAAAATTTCCAGCCCACCCATACCTGCTAAAGTTGAAGCTGGAACAGAACTCACTGATCCCATTTTAACAAGCCTTCCTCTAGTGATGCCAAGATTAGAGCCACTGCCCAGCAGGGTTCTGCCCAAGATCATTCAAAAGTGTCTATCAACACCCATTGTTAAGCACAAACAAACCCAAACCAATGACAGAAATGTTCCTTTTATCTAAAGTCCTAAGTATTGCTGTCTCTCTCCTCTTCCCAAGCTTAGTAGAAGAGTCTGTGGCATTGTCCCCATGTTTTCCCTTGGTCTGGATTCTGCTCACTTACCTTGTTGAGGATACTAGCAACTTCCATGTTTAAATATCCAAAGAACACTTTACAGTCCTGGTCTCCACTGATAGCATTCTACCCTGGGTTTCTTACCATCTCTTGAAATATCTCTTCATTTTTCTGATTGATTTGCTTCAGAGGCCCCCTTTCTCAGTGTCCTTTGACCACTCCCTCAGATGTTCAACTCTGCCTTTTGTGAGACCTCAGTGTTTCGACCTGGGACCTTTTCTCTCTTTCTCTTTATTTTTTCTACAGTCTTAGAAACTCACTGGATCCAAAACCGAAGCATCTCATATCCTACAGACATTGTTGACTCCTAAATACACATCCTACCCAAGCTTCCAAATGTGTGTATCCAGCAGGCATTTGGAAAAATTGACATTTCCAGTATGCATGCTCTCTAAACTTACCATATCCAAAACTGAACTCCCATTCCTCCTTTATTCCCAATATCAATAAATGATATCTCTAGCCCCCTGGTTAATTAAGCTTGAGAATTTTTCTCAACTTTTACATTCTACTCTTGCATCATATGTTTAGTGATTCCATTTTATAACTATGTGTTAAATCCATCCATCTCTTTCCTTATCCACTGTCCAAGCCAAACCATTCCAATCTCTTACCTGGACCACTACAGTACTCATCTTTCTCATGATGCCTCCACCCCACAGCCCTCATGACTCCATCCCAACAAGTGAGCAGACACCATGCTCCTCTCTTTAGAATTCTTCAGTTGCTTGCCCCTGCCTCTCTAGCAAACTCATTTTGTATCAGTCTCCTCTTATTTTCTGGATTTCCAAATTTTGCTACTATAATTAATAGGATTTTTTTTAAAAGTCTGCCTGCAGATCTTTGGAGGAATCCCTTGAAATGGAACAGTTATGTCAAAGAGTCTTAAACCAGTATTCAGTCTTAACTCTGAGGTTGAGCAGACATTAATACACGTCTTGCTGTGTACCCTCCCTATGATGCTGGGGAAATTATGTAGTCTCCTGGATCTCTTTTTAGAAGCAGGGCAGAGAGGCTTCTCAAATTATACAAGCCTTGCCCAAGATTCTGAAAGACAACCTTACCCCCTAGATTAAAAATCAGTACAATAAACTATTGGGTATTTCAAGCATGTGAATGGTGTATGGAGAAAATTAACTTAAAGAACCTTTGACCAATTGTTATTTATTTTATATATATATACCATCTGTAAAAAAACCAAGGGAAAAAATCTCAATTATTATTATTTTGTCAATTTCTTCAATTTGTCAGTTGTGTTACTTTGGAATCTTGTTTTTTGTTTGTATTTTTCTTTTTTTTTTTAACATTTATTTTATTTATTTATCTTTTGGGGGGTGGGGTGGGGAGAGAGGGGGACAGGCGGACCACTTCTATTGGTTTTTCATTTCTCTATTTTCATCCGTCTTTGTTCTTTGGCTCCTGTGGGCCTCCCATCGCGGTGGTCTCTGTCGCTGCAGAGCGCCGGCTCCAGGCACATGCGCCCCAGAGCTCCGGCTCAGTAATTGGACACATCAGTCCAGCCACTCCGCAGCACGTGGGATCTTCCTAGGCCAGGGATCGAACTGGCGCTCCTTGAACTGCAAGGCGGTGTCCTTACCCACTGGACCACCAGGGAAGCCCTGTATTTTTCTTTTTGTTACTACATTTACATTTGCCACTTTTTAAAGCCACATTGCTTGAAGTATATCTGTATAAATAGAATCTAGCTTGATTTAATTTTATAGTCAACCTAAAATTCTCTGTATTTTAGTAGGGAAGTTTAACTCATATTTATTTATTTTTAAAATTTATACAATTGCTCTTATTTCTGCCATCCTCTTTTATGCTTTCCAGTTTTGTTATTGTATTTCAACACTTTATTTATTTGCTTCTTCCTTATTTCTGTTTTTGCCTGTGGGGACTATGAATTCTATAACTTTTTTCCCATCAAGGAGTCTTAAAGATGTATTCGTTGCTTACAGTTGTGAAGCAAACAGATAAGGACATATGTATGAGGTAGTCTTGATGATTATGGAGAACTCTGGTACTTCCAGATGGACTTTTATTGTGAAGAGTCAAGCTGTTTAGGGAGGGGAGTATGAATTGAGAGGTACCAAAGTCAGGTAGAATAATTATCAAAGTCAAATTTCACAGCAAAAAAATAAAACTAGAAAGTAAGAGGGAAGGGATGACAAAGTAGAGAGTCAGAAACATGGATTTGGTGGCGATATTAGGAGTATGGAGATTGGCTGGGACAGCTGTTTTGTCAGTTGGTTGAGAAAACAGTGTGCTAAGAGGAAAACAGATAAAGCAGACCATGAGTAGATTTACTATTGATCTTGAAAGTAATCCCCTTTTAGCATTTCAGAGGTGACTTTTGTTAAGATTTTAGCATTTAATTTTTGATTATTAGAGTGCTATTTTTTGAGTGGAACACTTATATGTCCTAAATCCATACACCAATTTAGCTTTACTGGGTCACAAAGTGTCCTTAACCAATTAAGTTATGATAACTATGTTGGTTTCTTTTCTTGATTTTTTTTCTGTTATATAGCAAGCTCTTCAAATTTTGGCTTCAAATTTTGGGTTTTGGCTTTGAACGTTTGCTGTTGTATATATTATCATTACTTCTGATGAGAAAGGGCATTTTTAAATTTTATATATTTATTCCCAGTTTGCCCTCCTCATTTTAGAGGTTTAGAACACAAGTCTAAAGTCAGATAAACCTAGGTTCAAATCCCAGTCACAACTGACATATCACTTAGCTGTTTGGTCTCCAGCAAATTTGAAAGCATATCACTATATTGAAGTTTTCTCATCTATAAACTGGAGGTAAAAGGCTTCTTTATGTTATGAAATTGTTCCGAAGATTAAAAAATGAATTACCTCCATAGAATTTTTATTGTAAACAGACATATAGTAAATGTTCAATCAGTTAATTGTTATCTTTATACTATATAGTCTCAGAATTCTGGGTTATTGCTTCATATTTTTTTCCCTTTTTCCTTTTCTGATTTTTGCTCTATTCATTCTACTCTTTGAATCTTCTGAGATGATTTTAAAAATTCTGCTTCTTCAACCTTTCATATTATTTTCATTTGTTACTCATCCAATCTCTTTGATTTCTGCCTGCCTCTCAGTATTATCAGTTTTCATCTCTGTTGTTTACCATTTACCTTTTGTCTCTTGTTTAATGGATTCCAAGTTGTTTGTTGTTGTTGTTTTTTATCTTGATACCATGAAACTGGTGATTTTTTAAATTTTGCAGGCTTCCTGAATTAATTTCTCCCCGGAGGACAATGATGATGGTCTTCTGTAATATGGGTCCTATAGTCTCTTGTTCCTTTTGAGCTACAGATGTTTTTAACATTGATTAAATGCTGTCCCCACACTTCCATAGTTTTCTTGCCATGTGCCTAGATTTGTATCAATACTAACTCTTTTCTCAGTAAAATTAAATCATTTTCAGAGGTGACTTTTGTTAAGATTTTAGCATTTAATTTTTGATTATTAGAGTGCTATTTTTTGAGTGGAACACTTATATGTCCTAAATCCATACACCAATTTAGCTTTACTGGGTCACAAAGTGTCCTTAACCAATTAAGTTATGATAACTATGTTGGTTTCTTTTCTTGATTTTTTTTCTGTTATATAGCAAGCTCTTCAAATTTTGGCTTCAAATTTTGGGTTTTGGCTTTGAACGTTTGCTGTTGTATATATTATCATTACTTCTGATGAGAAAGGGCATTTTTAAATTTTATATATTTATTCCCAGTTTGCCCTCCTCATTTTAGAGGTTTAGAACACAAGTCTAAAGTCAGATAAACCTAGGTTCAAATCCCAGTCACAACTGACATATCACTTAGCTGTTTGGTCTCCAGCAAATTTGAAAGCATATCACTATATTGAAGTTTTCTCATCTATAAACTGGAGGTAAAAGGCTTCTTTATGTTATGAAATTGTTCCGAAGATTAAAAAATGAATTACCTCCATAGAATTTTTATTGTAAACAGACATATAGTAAATGTTCAATCAGTTAATTGTTATCTTTATACTATATAGTCTCAGAATTCTGGGTTATTGCTTCATATTTTTTTCCCTTTTTCCTTTTCTGATTTTTGCTCTATTCATTCTACTCTTTGAATCTTCTGAGATGATTTTAAAAATTCTGCTTCTTCAACCTTTCATATTATTTTCATTTGTTACTCATCCAATCTCTTTGATTTCTGCCTGCCTCTCAGTATTATCAGTTTTCATCTCTGTTGTTTACCATTTACCTTTTGTCTCTTGTTTAATGGATTCCAAGTTGTTTGTTGTTGTTGTTTTTTATCTTGATACCATGAAACTGGTGATTTTTAAGTTTTGCAGGCTTCCTGAATTAATTTCTCCCCGGAGGACAATGATGATGGTCTTCTGTAATATGGGTCCTATAGTCTCTTGTTCCTTTTGAGCTACAGATGTTTTTAACATTGATTAAATGCTGTCCCCACACTTCCATAGTTTTCTTGCCATGTGCCTAGATTTGTATCAATACTAACTCTTTTCTCAGTAAAATTAAATCATTTTCATGGGCACCTAGTTGTTAATAAAAAACGTTCACTGGGATTAGGACTGGGTCAATTAAGATATTTGCATTAACCCCACAGCAATTGGCAGAAATCAACTGGTAGATACTCTTCCAGTATCAGATAGAGGAGGAGTGCTGAGAACCTGTGGGCATTTTGTTCCCAGTTTAGGATTAGGTTTGCCCTGAGTTCTCTTTCAAGTTTTCATTTGTCTTTGCCTGCTGTACTTCAAAACCTGTGAGCATTTCATTGGTATTCTTATGAGGCAGAAGTTTTCAGCCACGAGTGCACACTGATCTACCTGGCAGGCTTCAAAAATTATAAATGCCCAGGTCTCATCTGCAATGAGTCTGATTATTTGGTTTAGAATATAGATTGCTTGGGCATTGATATTTTTCAAGTGTCCTCAGGTAATTCTGTTGTACAACCAGCATCAGAAACACTATTCAAGGAAGGAGTTTGACTCTAGTAACCAAGTCTCAGATTTAACCAGAAGTTCTTATGATGACTTCCACCTCCCAACGGCAACTTGCAAATATAGATGATAAAAAGAGAAATGCCTATAAAACTGGTGAACCATTAAAAGAATGTAATACAAATTAGCAAAAGAGAACAACAAAAATTAACTGAAATGATTATTGGGAAGAAATGGGAAATTATGGTCAGAATTAGAAAACGCAGGAGGCAAAAGGGCAAAAAAAAAAAGGAACTAAGAAAACTGGAAAAGAGAACTGTGAGACAGAAATATTTACCATTCATGAATTTGGCTGTCAAAGGATTCAGTGAGATAAATCCTAGTAGCAAGGCGGGTCCAGGGGTTAACAGTCCCGCTCAGGTGCAAATGGGCCCCTTTGGGCCACAGAGTCTGGATTCTGTGCCCTCCAAAGGCCAGGGTTCAGAGCAGGGAGTTCTTGAAAGTTCATTTTCTCAGCTGGAGCCTCAGGGTAGAAAGTCCTGCAGTTATCATGCAAGTGCTTTATCAAGGGCTTCTTGTTCCTTTTGAGCTACAGATGTTTTTAACATTGATTAAATGCTGTCCCCACACTTCCATAGTTTTCTTGCCATGTGCCTAGATTTGTATCAATACTAACTCTTTTCTCAGTAAAATTAAATCATTTTCATGGGCACCTAGTTGTTAATAAAAAACGTTCACTGGGATTAGGACTGGGTCAATTAAGATATTTGCATTAACCCCACAGCAATTGGCAGAAATCAACTGGTAGATACTCTTCCAGTATCAGATAGAGGAGGAGTGCTGAGAACCTGTGGGCATTTTGTTCCCAGTTTAGGATTAGGTTTGCCCTGAGTTCTCTTTCAAGTTTTCATTTGTCTTTGCCTGCTGTACTTCAAAACCTGTGAGCATTTCATTGGTATTCTTATGAGGCAGAAGTTTTCAGCCACGAGTGCACACTGATCTACCTGGCAGGCTTCAAAAATTATAAATGCCCAGGTCTCATCTGCAATGAGTCTGATTATTTGGTTTAGAATATAGATTGCTTGGGCATTGATATTTTTCAAGTGTCCTCAGGTAATTCTGTTGTACAACCAGCATCAGAAACACTATTCAAGGAAGGAGTTTGACTCTAGTAACCAAGTCTCAGATTTAACCAGAAGTTCTTATGATGACTTCCACCTCCCAACGGCAACTTGCAAATATAGATGATAAAAAGAGAAATGCCTATAAAACTGGTGAACCATTAAAAGAATGTAATACAAATTAGCAAAAGAGAACAACAAAAATTAACTGAAATGATTATTGGGAAGAAATGGGAAATTATGGTCAGAATTAGAAAACGCAGGAGGCAAAAGGGCAAAAAAAAAAAGGAACTAAGAAAACTGGAAAAAGAGAACTGTGAGACAGAAATATTTACCATTCATGAATTTGGCTGTCAAAGGATTCAGTGAGATAAATCCTAGTAGCAAGGCGGGTCCAGGGGTTAACAGTCCCGCTCAGGTGCAAATGGGCCCCTTTGGGCCACAGAGTCTGGATTCTGTGCCCTCCAAAGGCCAGGGTTCAGAGCAGGGAGTTCTTGAAAGTTCATTTTCTCAGCTGGAGCCTCAGGGTAGAAAGTCCTGCAGTTATCATGCAAGTGCATCTTTGGACTAGTTGCAAAGGGCTCCAATTAACTCTGCATAGCTCTTGCTGATTTTCCCTCCAGCCCTGTTAACATGCGAAGCTCCTGCCCAGAGAGACATTCCTGGCATTTCCCTTCTAGGGCTGCTCAGAAAGTCCTTCCTAATCTGAATTGAAATTCTGTAAGTGGATTCAAGAATTTGCACATGTACCATGTTTTTCGTTCTTAAGATGTTTAAACATGTAAAATTAATTATTGGCATAATTAGTACAGCACCTGGCACAGTGCTAGGAAAATAATTGGTAGACAGAAGATATTTTCTCAATTTTATTGTTGTGTTACACTGAGCTCAACTCTAAGAGTTGTATTATTCTTCAGATAATAATCAAATTTATTATTCACTATAGTTTAGCTGATAATCCAATAATAATAATATTGCAGATGACTGAAATAAATCTAAATTTACAAAAGAAAAAAAGACATTTTAATTTGTAATGCAATTGATAATATTACTCTTGCTATGAAAACTAGTTCAGTCCTCATATACAGTAGACATTAATCTTCTACCTAAGGAAAAAAGTGGTTTCCATATTGAAAATTTCTTCAGTTTTCTCTCTCTTCCACAGCTAGTGGTAATAATTAGTAAGTCTCAACTCTATTGGTCATAAGGTGTTACTTGATTGCTTATGAAATCCAGATTCTTGGATTCCATGCACAGGATTCTCTGTATTTTTGCTAGGACTGAGAATACACTGCCTTTACCAGGCATTGTAGTTGGCCATCTTGCAGAGGTTTATGGACCACATATTAAAAATCATTGGAGTGAGAGAAATGGCCAGGTAAGACGGGAACACTTTTCCTTGCTGGGCTTGAATTTGTCCCTGCTTTATTTGTCTCTGCCCCTTGCTCCAAATATAGGTGGGCAGAATGATGCTAAGGCAGGTGAAGAAAGAGAGGTAACGTAACTAGGACCTCTGACCGTGAAGGGTATTGCTTCTGAAAGTTGCTAGTGAAAAGGAAGTGAGAATTACTTAGGATCTGGATAAACTGCAGATTCTGATTCAGTAAGTCTGAGACTGTGATGTGAGATTCTACATTTCTAACAAGCCCAACCCTCTCATCCCCCAGGCCATGATGCCCATTAGAAAGGCAGAGTCCACTGTTCATATACTAAATGCCAAATGTGTATTAAGGCTAAAGAAGAAAGAGACCACGGCAATTCAACACTGAAGCAGAATTGCAATTTTGCAGTGAAGTTTTACCTGTGTGTTTCAGTTACACATATTTAACCACATACCTTGGAAGTGATTAATGCATTTAAAAAAAAAAAAAAAAAAAAAAACAGCGTGAAAAACTTCAAAAATAATCTTACAGGCTAAGGATGCTATCCAATCCTGAAACTGTTGATATCTGTTAGAAGGAAAGAATATGTGAATAGTTTTAAGGTTTCCCAACTATTAACAAAAAGAGAGACTCTTTCCTGGGGTGCCTACAAAAAGAATGAAGATCTAAGGAATCACTGATTCATGAGGAGTTAGAGGCATACACAAAATCACATGTATTTTATGGGCCAAGAGCTTCCCAAGTGGCTTTAGTAGTAAAGAGCCCTCCTGCCAATGCAGGAGACAGATGCAGGTTTGATTCTTAGGTCCAGAAGATCTCTTGGGGGAGTGCATGGCAACCTACTCCAGTATTGCCTGGAGAATCCTATGGAAAAAAGGGGCCGGATGGACTATAGTCCATGCAATTGCAAAGAGTCAGACATGACTAAAGTGACTTTGCACGCAAGGAGTTATCAAAGGGAGTTTAAATCCTGAGTAATGCTTTCTTCTACCTAACTTTGGAGCTTAACCCCAATCATTAGTCCATCCATGAAGTAGGATATTGCTGTTTATATGTATGCATATGTACACATTTATGTATATATTATATATAATTATAATACCTGAGGAGCTTACAGAGAGATAACTGTAGTAAAGCTTCAGTACCATGCATTTCTTTTTTTTTTTCTATTCAACTGAGAAATCTTACCTCACAGTTGTTAAAACTCCTATAGCTGCTCTTTAAATCTTACCTCCACAAGTTGTTTTAACAACTCCATTATGGGGCAATGAAAGTAAAATTACTTAGGATCTGGATAAACTGCAGATTCTGATTCAGTAAGTCTGAGACTGTGATGTGAGATTCTACATTTCTAACAAGCCCAACCCTCTCATCCCCCAGGCCATGATGCCCATTAGAAAGGCAGAGTCCACTGTTCATATACTAAATGCCAAATGTGTATTAAGGCTAAAGAAGAAAGAGACCACGGCAATTCAACACTGAAGCAGAATTGCAATTTTGCAGTGAAGTTTTACCTGTGTGTTTCAGTTACACATATTTAACCACATACCTTGGAAGTGATTAATGCATTTAAAAAAAAAAAAAAAAACAGCGTGAAAAACTTCAAAAATAATCTTACAGGCTAAGGATGCTATCCAATCCTGAAACTGTTGATATCTGTTAGAAGGAAAGAATATGTGAATAGTTTTAAGGTTTCCCAACTATTAACAAAAAGAGAGACTCTTTCCTGGGGTGCCTACAAAAAGAATGAAGATCTAAGGAATCACTGATTCATGAGGAGTTAGAGGCATACACAAAATCACATGTATTTTATGGGCCAAGAGCTTCCCAAGTGGCTTTAGTAGTAAAGAGCCCTCCTGCCAATGCAGGAGACAGATGCAGGTTTGATTCTTAGGTCCAGAAGATCTCTTGGGGGAGTGCATGGCAACCTACTCCAGTATTGCCTGGAGAATCCTATGGAAAAAGGTGCCGGATGGACTATAGTCCATGCAATTGCAAAGAGTCAGACATGACTAAAGTGACTTTGCACGCAAGGAGTTATCAAAGGGAGTTTAAATCCTGAGTAATGCTTTCTTCTACCTAACTTTGGAGCTTAACCCCAATCATTAGTCCATCCATGAAGTAGGATATTGCTGTTTATATGTATGCATATGTACACATTTATGTATATATTATATATAATTATAATACCTGAGGAGCTTACAGAGAGATAACTGTAGTAAAGCTTCAGTACCATGCATTTCTTTTTTTTTTTCTATTCAACTGAGAAATCTTACCTCACAGTTGTTAAAACTCCCTATAGCTGCTCTTTGTTCATCCATTCTATTTTTTCATTAGACAGTGAGCTCCCAGAGGACAAGTATCTTGTTTTATATTTAAGTGTTGTTTTAACTTGCTCAAAGCAGACAATCAATCCATTTTTACTGAAGAAAAGAAGGAATATATAAATGAACAAATGCAGGACTTTGTTACTAACCCTGTAGCTAATGTAATGTTACAATTATTTTGTCTTCCTGCATTGAGGTTTCAGCTACTGGTTCTGACTTAGGTCTCAGCAGTGTGATAGTTCTCTAATTTCGTGAAACAATATGCAGAACTACCACAACTTGCATATGAATATAATATACATATTCTCAATGGGGAAAATATTGGTAGGATGAATAGAATCAAAAATTAGTTCTAAAACTTATATCCCATAATGGAGCTCAAGGGCTGCATATTTGCAATCGAAAATAATGGAAGCCAAGTGTGCTGCAGAGCTGTTAATGACAAAGAGAAGAAACTATTCATTTATTAATAATAAAATCATTATCTACCATGTTCCAGGCTAGTGCTTGATCCTACTGGTACCATCTGCTCTTTTTATAATTTTTAAAATTAATGGTCAAATGTATATAATGAGCAGTACTTTCTCTAGAATATGATGTTTTGTTAAAAATGAATGTTTATGGGAGAAAATAGTAGAGATAATTTTTCATTTTTCATTAATTTTTCTTGAGAGAGAATCCAAAATAACAATTTGAACAAAATTAACTTTTTTCTCTCTCTGGTAATAGATGTTCACAGTTAGTCCATGTAGGGGTGGATATTGACAATGACAGGAACCGACATTCTTCATCTTTTTCTCTAGATAAGACTTTTACCTCAAGGTCAAAAATGACTGCTGGAGCATCAGCCATCCAGTCTGATTTCTATTCCATCCAGCAGGAAGGAGGAATCATTGAAAAAGGATGCATACATTGACTTTAATGGTATATTCAGAAAGTATTCTCCACCTTTCATTACATACTATCATTAGAACTTAGCCCCATGGCTATATCTAGCTATACAGATTGCTGGGAAATGTCCATATTCAAAGTGACTGTTTGCCCAACTAAAAAAAGTCCTTTAATTTTACTATGGAAGAAGAGAATAGATAATTAGAGGGCATTTAGTGGTCTCTTCTACAATAGGCAAACATTAGAGTTAAATCTGAAAAATTTGTTTTGATTGTATTGGATCACTTCTTGGCCTTTTAGCTAAGGTCAAGTGTGGTATGGAGGTTTAACAGGTGATACAGTGGTAAACAATCTGCCTTCCAGTTTAGGAGACACAGAGACTCAGGTTCAGTTCCTGGCTCAGGAAGATCCCCTGGAGTAGGAAATGGCAACCTATACCCATATTCTTACTTGAAAATTTCTATGGACAGAGGAGCCTGGTGAGCTGCAGTCCATGGGGTTGCAAAGAGTCAGATATGACTAAGTGACTGAGCACATATTAAAAGATGAACTTTGAAGAAGTCTTTGCCATTTTTTATAGTACTCCATAAATTAATATTCAATATTTGTAGTTTATTACAAACTGTTTCTTTGAATGTAAATCTTGAAAGAAATTGATCTGAAAAAATTCATAGGACAAAAATATGACCTATGACATAAATAGTAAAAATAGAAATGATGTCATGTTTCTGCTTAGCTAATGTAGAAGAATTTCATCAGGTAATGCAGTGTTGATGAGTTAATAGCTTTTTCTAACTCTCCTGAATATATAATGTGCCTGAGCTCCTGGTACATTTGGAAAGCTTCAGATGGGGCTTTCTACAAGTTATTCATTTCATTTTACACAGTAAGAACTTGAGTACAGGATTTGAATTTGGTTTTGGTGACATGCTGTGCGATGGTTAAAAATGATGGTAATACATCAGTTTTGCTATAGAGTGGTAAGCAGCTATAGAGGTTGGCTATAGTATAGGGTTGGATAAAATGTTCAAGGTTATTGATCATATCTTTTAAAGAAAAGGAACACGTTTTCTGTTTTCTAAGTTTTATGGTCATTTTATAATTGTATTGTATTTGAAGCTAATCACAAACTTTGTAAGTATATATGTTTGTGTGTATAACATTACACTCAGCACACAAACATATATACTCTGATGTAGAGTTTCTTAGAATCAGTTGTTTTTGTAAGGAAATATTATGGACATACACACTTGCTCATTTGGAGGGATAAGCATTCTACTTTCTGTGTGTACACAGCAAGTTTTAGTAATACCTTTGAAGCTATTAACAAGTATTAAGATATATTTAGATTGAGTTCCTGCTGTAAAAGTGTGCTATTATTTTAGTAATATATCTTCAACATGCCTTTTTCCTTCTTCTAAAACTGGGAAGGGAAGAATAATGATCTTGGAGTCAGAAGACACAGGTTCTAACCTTGGCTCTGCTGCAGGACCTGAGTGATCCAGAGCAAACTCTCTGCCCACCAGCAGCCCCCTCTGTAAAATGGGCTTATCCTACCTGAGGCTTTTACTAGGGGACCTAGGGCACTGATCACTAAGGGACGACTTTCCTTTCTCATTTATTCCTTTTCCTCATGTCTCCTTACCTGCCTCCCTGCTTAGTCAAGTCTCATTTTTTTGGAGAGTTCTAATGATGTCAGTGTCAGTCCTTTATGTTAGAGAAAGAGTTACGCTGAGGGGGGAGCTTCATACCAGAGACTCTGCAGTTCTTACTATGAAGGCATTTATTTAAAATGGGAAATTAGATGTAAGCCAATCAAGAGAATCTTAATTGGATAAAAATGCCTTGAGGTCAGTTAAAATCACTGTTTCAACCCTTCTGTAAGACTGAGATTAAACCCTATATTTTATTTTAAAAAATTAAAGAATAAAGAAATTATTTTCATATTGATAAGTATCAAACGTTTGTTTTAAAGGTACTCCCTACTAGAAGTTTTAAGCAGAGTCAGAAAATCCATTTGCAAAAAATTTTTTGTTTTGAGTTTCCAAGAGTTAGAGGGAAGTTAAAAGGAACTATAGTTTTTTAGGTTGGTAAATTTAACATCAGTTTTGCTATAGAGTGGTAAGCAGCTATAGAGGTTGCTATAGTATAGGGTTGGATAAAATGTTCAAGGTTATTGATCATATCTTTTAAAGAAAAGGAACACGTTTTCTGTTTTCTAAGTTTTATGGTCATTTTATAATTGTATTGTATTTGAAGCTAATCACAAACTTTGTAAGTATATATGTTTGTGTGTATAACATTACACTCAGCACACAAACATATATACTCTGATGTAGAGTTTCTTAGAATCAGTTGTTTTTGTAAGGAAATATTATGGACATACACACTTGCTCATTTGGAGGGATAAGCATTCTACTTTCTGTGTGTACACAGCAAGTTTTAGTAATACCTTTGAAGCTATTAACAAGTATTAAGATATATTTAGATTGAGTTCCTGCTGTAAAAGTGTGCTATTATTTTAGTAATATATCTTCAACATGCCTTTTTCCTTCTTCTAAAACTGGGAAGGGAAGAATAATGATCTTGGAGTCAGAAGACACAGGTTCTAACCTTGGCTCTGCTGCAGGACCTGAGTGATCCAGAGCAAACTCTCTGCCCACCAGCAGCCCCCTCTGTAAAATGGGCTTATCCTACCTGAGGCTTTTACTAGGGGACCTAGGGCACTGATCACTAAGGGACGACTTTCCTTTCTCATTTATTCCTTTTCCTCATGTCTCCTTACCTGCCTCCCTGCTTAGTCAAGTCTCATTTTTTTGGAGAGTTCTAATGATGTCAGTGTCAGTCCTTTATGTTAGAGAAAGAGTTACGCTGAGGGGGGAGCTTCATACCAGAGACTCTGCAGTTCTTACTATGAAGGCATTTATTTAAAATGGGAAATTAGATGTAAGCCAATCAAGAGAATCTTAATTGGATAAAAATGCCTTGAGGTCAGTTAAAATCACTGTTTCAACCCTTCTGTAAGACTGAGATTAAACCCTATATTTTATTTTAAAAAATTAAAGAATAAAGAAATTATTTTCATATTGATAAGTATCAAACTGTTTAGTCTTTGATTCAAGGTACTCCCTACTAGAAGTTTTAAGCAGAGTCAGAAAATCCATTTGCATGAAATTAAATGTGAAATGTTAGTTTTAGAGTTTCCAAAGAGTTATCCTAGGTTTGGGGTGAGTGTGTCTACCTTCTGGTTAAAATCAAAATTGACTTTCATTTTATAAATCTTAGAGATCCTTATTTTTATTTCAAATATTATCCCAAACAAAACAACAACAAGAGTCACTTTCCTACCAGAGGAGAAGCATCCTGGGTATGTTTCCAGATCTCTGTTGGACCGATAAATTTTCATCCATTATTTAACAAATGTCATTTCCTGAGGTCACTGTGTCACAGTGTCTGTGTTAGAACTTTAATCTATTTTCAGAGGTTCCTTTAAGTGGGCAGAAAGTATGGCATGTTGGATTGATTTACTCTCTTTCATCCATCCACTGGGTTGGTTGGCAGCTCAGTACTCATTCTGGGATGTAAGGCATTTAAAACATTAGGATTTCTCAGCACTACAGCAAAACCTTGAGCCAGAAAAGTCCCCTTTTCTGCTGCTGCCCTTCCCCTGACTGGCTTTCTTTTAAAAGTGGGTTCTTCTACTGTGTCCCTAGGTAGCAGTCTCAGCTCTGCCTGTGTGGGATCCCTTACCAGATGGCCCTCTTAATAAATGCCTTGCTCTGCCCCACCCTCACTTTCTTGATCCAAATATGAAATGCCAGCAAATAAATAAGAGCCTTGTATTCTGATGAGTTCTCTTGAGATGGAGGAGAGCCCCAGGGAGGGAAAGCTAGAAACGCCTTTTCATTTTGCTCGAGGGTCAGTGTCAGTCCTTTATGTTAGAGAAAGAGTTACGCTGAGGGGGGAGCTTCATACCAGAGACTCTGCAGTTCTTACTATGAAGGCATTTATTTAAAATGGGAAATTAGATGTAAGCCAATCAAGAGAATCTTAATTGGATAAAAATGCCTTGAGGTCAGTTAAAATCACTGTTTCAACCCTTCTGTAAGACTGAGATTAAACCCTATATTTTATTTTAAAAAATTAAAGAATAAAGAAATTATTTTCATATTGATAAGTATCAAACTGTTTAGTCTTTGATTCAAGGTACTCCCTACTAGAAGTTTTAAGCAGAGTCAGAAAATCCATTTGCATGAAATTAAATGTGAAATGTTAGTTTTAGAGTTTCCAAAGAGTTATCCTAGGTTTGGGGTGAGTGTGTCTACCTTCTGGTTAAAATCAAAATTGACTTTCATTTTATAAATCTTAGAGATCCTTATTTTTATTTCAAATATTATCCCAAACAAAACAACAACAAGAGTCACTTTCCTACCAGAGGAGAAGCATCCTGGGTATGTTTCCAGATCTCTGTTGGACCGATAAATTTTCATCCATTATTTAACAAATGTCATTTCCTGAGGTCACTGTGTCACAGTGTCTGTGTTAGAACTTTAATCTATTTTCAGAGGTTCCTTTAAGTGGGCAGAAAGTATGGCATGTTGGATTGATTTACTCTCTTTCATCCATCCACTGGGTTGGTTGGCAGCTCAGTACTCATTCTGGGATGTAAGGCATTTAAAACATTAGGATTTCTCAGCACTACAGCAAAACCTTGAGCCAGAAAAGTCCCCTTTTCTGCTGCTGCCCTTCCCCTGACTGGCTTTCTTTTAAAAGTGGGTTCTTCTACTGTGTCCCTAGGTAGCAGTCTCAGCTCTGCCTGTGTGGGATCCCTTACCAGATGGCCCTCTTAATAAATGCCTTGCTCTGCCCCACCCTCACTTTCTTGATCCAAATATGAAATGCCAGCAAATAAATAAGAGCCTTGTATTCTGATGAGTTCTCTTGAGATGGAGGAGAGCCCCAGGGAGGGAAAGCTAGAAACGCCTTTTCATTTTGCTCGAGGGCTCCTAATTACTGGACAGTAGGTAGAAGACACCATTTAGACAATAGAGAATTGCAGGGTAAAGAATGAGAGAGAACAAAATTCCCATCTTATTCCAAATGTCTTTGCTAACAAGAAAACGCGCTTGGATTGTTGGAGTCCGTTTCAAATATTCTGCATGATCTTTGCTTGGGGACCACAGACTTTGGACTCAGGGTAGGTGACGGCTGTGTGCAGATCACCCACCAGACTCAGAGTGCAAGGGAAATAAGTGGGTAATGAGAGCAAAGCAGCCAGTTCTTTAATTGAATTAAAAGCTGGGTGACATCAATGCAGACACCTGTCCAATTACAGGCAGGCCAAGGTGTTTACCATTGCTGCACAAGCGATTCGAAGATGACAGAAATCTTTCCGCCCACAGATTAACATAATGAAGGGGAACAGAGAACAGTGGATGCAGGCCAAACACCTAGGCTGGCAGCTGAGGATGGGGTTGGAGAGGAGGGGAGGCATCAGCTCTGGGATGTAAATAGAAACAAGAGTCTTATTTTCTTCTCCAAACTGTGGTGGGCTTTGAAAAGGATGCCATTTTGCTTTACATCTCAGGACACGTTTCCAGGCCGAGCATTTATACTTGTCTGCATCGAGTCAGAGGAGTTAATCATAAAATCTCAACGTCAAAGCCGCCTCCTGTGCTGTTTTCCTGCTTCCTGCACGCAGAGTTTTATGAGACGCACAAAGGCTTCCACAGCCCTTGTCAGCTCAGTACTCATTCTGGGATGTAAGGCATTTAAAACATTAGGATTTCTCAGCACTACAGCAAAACCTTGAGCCAGAAAAGTCCCCTTTTCTGCTGCTGCCCTTCCCCTGACTGGCTTTCTTTTAAAAGTGGGTTCTTCTACTGTGTCCCTAGGTAGCAGTCTCAGCTCTGCCTGTGTGGGATCCCTTACCAGATGGCCCTCTTAATAAATGCCTTGCTCTGCCCCACCCTCACTTTCTTGATCCAAATATGAAATGCCAGCAAATAAATAAGAGCCTTGTATTCTGATGAGTTCTCTTGAGATGGAGGAGAGCCCCAGGGAGGGAAAGCTAGAAACGCCTTTTCATTTTGCTCGAGGGCTCCTAATTACTGGACAGTAGGTAGAAGACACCATTTAGACAATAGAGAATTGCAGGGTAAAGAATGAGAGAGAACAAAATTCCCATCTTATTCCAAATGTCTTTGCTAACAAGAAAACCCCTTGGATTGTTGGAGTCCGTTTCAAATATTCTGCATGATCTTTGCTTGGGGACCACAGACTTTGGACTCAGGGTAGGTGACGGCTGTGTGCAGATCACCCACCAGACTCAGAGTGCAAGGGAAATAAGTGGGTAATGAGAGCAAAGCAGCCAGTTCTTTAATTGAATTAAAAGCTGGGTGACATCAATGCAGACACCTGTCCAATTACAGGCAGGCCAAGGTGTTTACCATTGCTGCACAAGCGATTCGAAGATGACAGAAATCTTTCCGCCCACAGATTAACATAATGAAGGGGAACAGAGAACAGTGGATGCAGGCCAAACACCTAGGCTGGCAGCTGAGGATGGGGTTGGAGAGGAGGGGAGGCATCAGCTCTGGGATGTAAATAGAAACAAGAGTCTTATTTTCTTCTCCAAACTGTGGTGGGCTTTGAAAAGGATGCCATTTTGCTTTACATCTCAGGACACGTTTCCAGGCCGAGCATTTATACTTGTCTGCATCGAGTCAGAGGAGTTAATCATAAAATCTCAACGTCAAAGCCGCCTCCTGTGCTGTTTTCCTGCTTCCTGCACGCAGAGTTTTATGAGACGCACAAAGGCTTCCACAGCCCTTGTCAGCTCCTCAGTGATTTCTCTTAGGTAGTCAGGCCTCCAATTATGAATATTTCTCTCCTGCTCCTTTGAAACTCGATCCCAGGAAACAAAGCGTTGGGAATAATTATTAAAAAGTGTCTGTTCTTTCTCTGGCACCCTGGAAAGGGTAGGATGGGAGTGGGCATCTCTTATAGGAAGGGAGACAGCTGAATGAGCTAAAAAGGTGAAAACTCTTTATCTTTTTTGTCAAACATCAAGGGTCCATCTTTGGTTCCTGTGAGCCAAGCCACTTTACTTATCTGACTGTTCGTGACTCTCTGGACTGTAGCCCACTAGGCTCCTCTGTCCATGGGATTCTCCAGGCAAGAATACTGGAGTTAAAAAAAAAAAAAAGAATACTGGAGTGGGTAGCCATGCCCTCCTCCAGGGGATCTTCCCAACCCAGGGATCGAACCTGTGTCTCCTGTGTCTCTTGCACTGCAGGCAGATACTTTACCGGTGAGTTGGCAAGGCTCCCACCTTTGGTGAACCATAGCAGTAACTGCTGGAAAACAGGACAAGTAAAGAAGTAAAAGGGCACAGCCTCTGCATTTAGGGAGTTGCTCCAAATCATTGCCAAGGACTTCTAAATTGCTGTCTTGGAGAAGGCTCTTCTTCTATGCGAGGTGGAGTGGGAATCCTCAGAGCACACAGTGTGGAACCACACGTACCAGGCACTGAAATTTCCTCCTGTGATGTGCTGCCTCCCCTTAAATCGAGTTCCTGCCACTGCCCTCTCAGCCAGGTCTGTCTGCATCTGCCAAAGTCCACAGGACCGCCACTCAAAGGGAACATACTGACTTTCCTTCAAACTCCCTGGTGTGGCCTCGTTTTTTCATAACTTAGGCTGGCAGCGGGTGGAGAGGAGAGGCATCAGCTCTGGGATGTAAATAGAAACAAGAGTCTTATTTTCTTCTCCAAACTGTGGTGGGCTTTGAAAAGGATGCCATTTTGCTTTACATCTCAGGACACGTTTCCAGGCCGAGCATTTATACTTGTCTGCATCGAGTCAGAGGAGTTAATCATAAAATCTCAACGTCAAAGCCGCCTCCTGTGCTGTTTTCCTGCTTCCTGCACGCAGAGTTTTATGAGACGCACAAAGGCTTCCACAGCCCTTGTCAGCTCCTCAGTGATTTCTCTTAGGTAGTCAGGCCTCCAATTATGAATATTTCTCTCCTGCTCCTTTGAAACTCGATCCCAGGAAACAAAGCGTTGGGAATAATTATTAAAAAGTGTCTGTTCTTTCTCTGGCACCCTGGAAAGGGTAGGATGGGAGTGGGCATCTCTTATAGGAAGGGAGACAGCTGAATGAGCTAAAAAGGTGAAAACTCTTTATCTTTTTTGTCAAACATCAAGGGTCCATCTTTGGTTCCTGTGAGCCAAGCCACTTTACTTATCTGACTGTTCGTGACTCTCTGGACTGTAGCCCACTAGGCTCCTCTGTCCATGGGATTCTCCAGGCAAGAATACTGGAGTTAAAAAAAAAAAAAAAGAATACTGGAGTGGGTAGCCATGCCCTCCTCCAGGGGATCTTCCCAACCCAGGGATCGAACCTGTGTCTCCTGTGTCTCTTGCACTGCAGGCAGATACTTTACCGGTGAGTTGGCAAGGCTCCCACCTTTGGTGAACCATAGCAGTAACTGCTGGAAAACAGGACAAGTAAAGAAGTAAAAGGGCACAGCCTCTGCATTTAGGGAGTTGCTCCAAATCATTGCCAAGGACTTCTAAATTGCTGTCTTGGAGAAGGCTCTTCTTCTATGCGAGGTGGAGTGGGAATCCTCAGAGCACACAGTGTGGAACCACACGTACCAGGCACTGAAATTTCCTCCTGTGATGTGCTGCCTCCCCTTAAATCGAGTTCCTGCCACTGCCCTCTCAGCCAGGTCTGTCTGCATCTGCCAAAGTCCACAGGACCGCCACTCAAAGGGAACATACTGACTTTCCTTCAAACTCCCCTGGTGTGGCCCGTCAGAATTTCTCAATGTTAAGCATTAATGCAAAATGCATTATCGCTTAGCCACGAGAGTCCTGGTCCTGCTGGTGTCAATGATTTTAATCTGGATACCAACGCTCCTGTGTTTCATGGGATCCTAACACTTTTAAGACATCAATACTGCTTCCTTTATGCTTATGGAATGTTTTTTCAGCTCCCTCTCTTCCATTATCAAAAGAGACTGGCAGATTTCCTGACATGGTTGGGACCATTTTCTGATTTCACAGAGTTCTGTGGCTGGAAAAGAATTTGAGAGGTCATCTGGCTTGCCTCGAGGTAGAAATAGTCTCAAATTCAAAGAGTGAAAAAGACTCCTCTGTGATATCAGCCAGAGAAAGAGGTTCAAATCCAAACTAGTTTTAATTTTTCAGTCAGGATATACTTCGTTATTTTAACCACCTCAGTGTCATCAAGGAGATGTGTCCACTTTATCTTATTGGATGTTCTGTGGACAGAGAATATATGCCATATTTTTCTCTCTGGGATTCCTTTGTAACTATGTCACTGTATATTTTTCAGTATTCTTTTTTATATTGAAATATACTTTCAATTGTTACCATTTTTCTCTTTGTATTTAATTAGATATAGATCTTCTATAATCTTGGACTGGGAGGTCTGGATCTGAATCTTTTAAATGCCGTTGTCCACTTGGCATGTGTGTGAGAGTTCTGATTTATGTATTTAACCTGTGCATTATTCTTATCATTAGGGTTCTTCTAGTTCTTATATATTTTTTGAATTAGAAACCTTGTGAACCATAGCAGTAACTGCTGGAAAACAAGTAAAGTGGGCCTCTGCATTTAGGGAGTTGCTCCAAATCATTGCCAAGGACTTCTAAATTGCTGTCTTGGAGAAGGCTCTTCTTCTATGCGAGGTGGAGTGGGAATCCTCAGAGCACACAGTGTGGAACCACACGTACCAGGCACTGAAATTTCCTCCTGTGATGTGCTGCCTCCCCTTAAATCGAGTTCCTGCCACTGCCCTCTCAGCCAGGTCTGTCTGCATCTGCCAAAGTCCACAGGACCGCCACTCAAAGGGAACATACTGACTTTCCTTCAAACTCCCCTGGTGTGGCCCGTCAGAATTTCTCAATGTTAAGCATTAATGCAAAATGCATTATCGCTTAGCCACGAGAGTCCTGGTCCTGCTGGTGTCAATGATTTTAATCTGGATACCAACGCTCCTGTGTTTCATGGGATCCTAACACTTTTAAGACATCAATACTGCTTCCTTTATGCTTATGGAATGTTTTTTCAGCTCCCTCTCTTCCATTATCAAAAGAGACTGGCAGATTTCCTGACATGGTTGGGACCATTTTCTGATTTCACAGAGTTCTGTGGCTGGAAAAGAATTTGAGAGGTCATCTGGCTTGCCTCGAGGTAGAAATAGTCTCAAATTCAAAGAGTGAAAAGACTCCTCTGTGATATCAGCCAGAGAAAGAGGTTCAAATCCAAACTAGTTTTAATTTTTCAGTCAGGATATACTTCGTTATTTTAACCACCTCAGTGTCATCAAGGAGATGTGTCCACTTTATCTTATTGGATGTTCTGTGGACAGAGAATATATGCCATATTTTTCTCTCTGGGATTCCTTTGTAACTATGTCACTGTATATTTTTCAGTATTCTTTTTTATATTGAAATATACTTTCAATTGTTACCATTTTTCTCTTTGTATTTAATTAGATATAGATCTTCTATAATCTTGGACTGGGAGGTCTGGATCTGAATCTTTTAAATGCCGTTGTCCACTTGGCATGTGTGTGAGAGTTCTGATTTATGTATTTAACCTGTGCATTATTCTTATCATTAGGGTTCTTCTAGTTCTTATATATTTTTTGAATTAGAAACCTTGTAAAGATCAGTTGTGTTCTACAGCACTTTTCCAAGAGATGTGTACAAGGAAAATTGATAAATATCTTTGTGTGTATGTGTGTGTATGTTAACTAATTTCTTATTGGAGTATAGTTGATTTACAATGTTGTGATAATTTCTGCTGTACAGCAAAGTGAATCAGCTACATGTACATATATTCAGTCATTTTTAGATTCTTTTCCCATATAAGTCATTACAGAATATTGAGGAGAGTTTTTCTACATCTGTGATTCTCTTTCTGTTGTGTAAATAAATTCATTTGTACCATTTTAAAAGATCCCACATATAAGTGATATTGTATGATAATAGTCTTTCTCTGACTTACTTCACTCAGTCTGACAGTCTCTAGGTCCATCCATGTTGCTACAAACAGTGTTATTTCATTTTTTATATGGCTGAGTCATACAGGTACCTTTTGATGAGGCTATGTTGCAACACTAGTACTACTTTTTCTTTGGGGAATATATAATCTTAAAGGAAGGTCATTTAGCTGATCACTTTGGTCACTAAGGATATAGCCAAGAAAAGCTACCTTGCCTAGTCTTGGAGATAATATATTTATTCTTTGGTAATAGCAGAAGTTTTAGCAATCATCAACTTTAATCCATTCTGGTAAGCTCTCTACACTAAGGAAAAAAGGAGAGAGATCACATGTCCCAGATCACAGGATGACATTGTCATTATCCTGATTTAGGAAAGACTACTTGGCTAACCAGCCCCCCTCCCCACCAAAACACTGTTATTTTAACCACCTCAGTGTCATCAAGGAGATGTGTCCACTTTATCTTATTGGATGTTCTGTGGACAGAGAATATATGCCATATTTTTCTCTCTGGGATTCCTTTGTAACTATGTCACTGTATATTTTTCAGTATTCTTTTTTATATTGAAATATACTTTCAATTGTTACCATTTTTCTCTTTGTATTTAATTAGATATAGATCTTCTATAATCTTGGACTGGGAGGTCTGGATCTGAATCTTTTAAATGCCGTTGTCCACTTGGCATGTGTGTGAGAGTTCTGATTTATGTATTTAACCTGTGCATTATTCTTATCATTAGGGTTCTTCTAGTTCTTATATATTTTTTGAATTAGAAACCTTGTAAAGATCAGTTGTGTTCTACAGCACTTTTCCAAGAGATGTGTACAAGGAAAATTGATAAATATCTTTGTGTGTATGTGTGTGTATGTTAACTAATTTCTTATTGGAGTATAGTTGATTTACAATGTTGTGATAATTTCTGCTGTACAGCAAAGTGAATCAGCTACATGTACATATATTCAGTCATTTTTAGATTCTTTTCCCATATAAGTCATTACAGAATATTGAGGAGAGTTTTTCTACATCTGTGATTCTCTTTCTGTTGTGTAAATAAATTCATTTGTACCATTTTAAAAGATCCCACATATAAGTGATATTGTATGATAATAGTCTTTCTCTGACTTACTTCACTCAGTCTGACAGTCTCTAGGTCCATCCATGTTGCTACAAACAGTGTTATTTCATTTTTTATATGGCTGAGTCATACAGGTACCTTTTGATGAGGCTATGTTGCAACACTAGTACTACTTTTTCTTTGGGGAATATATAATCTTAAAGGAAGGTCATTTAGCTGATCACTTTGGTCACTAAGGATATAGCCAAGAAAAGCTACCTTGCCTAGTCTTGGAGATAATATATTTATTCTTTGGTAATAGCAGAAGTTTTAGCAATCATCAACTTTAATCCATTCTGGTAAGCTCTCTACACTAAGGAAAAAAGGAGAGAGATCACATGTCCCAGATCACAGGATGACATTGTCATTATCCTGATTTAGGAAAGACTACTTGGCTAACCAGCCCTCCCCACCAACCTAAATATAATCTGACAAGAGGAGAGAAAATGCTCAACCATTGTATTGCTCTTCTTACTGAAGTAGATGATACTACCTTATATTTAAGGGAAATTATTCCAATGTTATGACAGATTTTGTCACTGAGACACAACATTAAGAGCAAGATCCCCACTGCAAATAGGAAAGAAATGCCACCTCAGCCTCAGGAAGTATAGCACATTTTTTGAAAGTGTGATTTACAAACCACCCAACTTTCTACCTGTGATATGAAGTCAGAAAAAGCCAAAGCATCAGCTTTCTTCTTCTTTTCTGTTTTCTGTTCTGCAGCATTTATTTCTCAGTTTTTCTTATTGTTTCACCTGCCTAGAGATAGGAAGTGTGAGCACTTTGATAAATAGCTTGAAAGATGATCTAGTTTCTTTCCAGCATCTTTCTTTAAGAATCTTGGGATTTTTCTGTGAAATACAATCTGGTAAACTTCTCTACCAAAGCAAAAAGCTTAAGAATGCAAGTTTTCTGAGAGAAGTATTGTCCGTTCCTTAATGTCCTTAAGCTTTAAGGGGGAAGAAGTTAGCAAAGGAACTTCGTGATAAACATATACGCACAAAGTGTCTCCTTTAGTAAAGGCAAGAAAGTTTAAATAAAGCAATGAAGATCATTTAGTGAATGTGAACTCAGTATCTGGTATGATATGATCTTTCTTAAAGCCTCCATTAATAACTTTCTTGTTGATACAGAAGCCACAATTCCAACATTGCACTTCAGCTATGATTTGGAGAGAAATAATGTCTCAGGGGAAGTTTTCCACAATGTAAGGGAGTTGCTTTTTATGTTTCGCAATTATAGTATTATCTGGCTGTATGACATAATGTCACACTAAATATTTCATAGCACCGAACTGTATACAATCACAGTGCCTTTTGGAACACAGTGTACCTGTGCCCCAGCTAAGTCAGGGCCACCTGTGACAGGTAGTGCCACCTAGGTTGTTCAATAATAAAGGAAGCTAATCTCATGTCATAAAACAGTTTTATTACTCATTGTAACATTAAAACTCTCACTTTCCAAAGATATACCTATGATGGATTTGGCATTATATAGAGCTGTAAACAATAAAGCTCTGTAAAAGTAAAATACAAAACATTTAAAAATTTTTTTAAAGGGGAAAAACTCACTTTCTGGGGATGACTCATTTCTTATTGGTATGGCATTATACGAATTCAGATGAGCAGTTCCTCTTATTTAGACTTGCAGTAGACTTGAACTTGGCAAATAGCAAAAATGTGACATATGCCAAATATTTTCAAAGGATCCGATGGCTAGGATATGTCTTACAAGGATACCTTCGTTCTGAACTTGAGATTTATGGATCATGATAAAGGCATTAAGAGTAGAGTAAATGGTAATATTGTATCTATGATAATCCCAATCACCTAATTCATCCCTCTCCTGCACTTTCACCTTTGTTATCCGTAAGTTTGTTCTCTGCATTTGTGATTCTGTTTTGTGTATAAATTCATTTGTACCATTTTTTTTAGATTCCTCATATAACTGATACAGTGTGGTATTTGTCTTTCTCTGACTTGCTTCATATAATATGATAATTTCTATATTTACTCATGATTCACGTATGCACAGTATTTTGTATAATATAGATAAGTAATAAGGAGTTACTATGTGACATAGGGAACTCAATATTGTATATAAACTTATATGGGAAAATAATCTAAATAAAGAGTGAATGTATGTATAATTGATTCACTTCACTGTACACCTAAAACTAACAAAACATTGTTAAGTCAACTACACTCCAATAAATTTTTTTTAACAAAAAGACAGCCTGCCCAAACTCATACAGCAAATCAGTAATAGAATTGGCATCTGGACCCAAGCAGTCCTGCCTGAGCGTCATCGCTCTTAGCCACTGCATCACTGCATGTTGAAGATGCAGATGTATGCAGTAAGCTTTCCTTTAAGACAACGAGCTGAGGAGAAATAACCTCTTTTTAAAAAGAGAGTTCAGAATGTGGGTCACGATCTGGGAGATTCAAGAGGAAATGACAATCACAGTGGCAGGAATGAGGGAAAGCAGAAGGTGACAACGTGAAGGCGTTCGGATATCAGAGCTGCATTTGGCATGAGATGGTCACACATGTCATGTGTGTTAGCTCCTTGGCTTACTGTCTTCTTTGGCCTGGGGCTAAGATGGTGGTGCCAAGTGCAACTGAGGGGGTTGCATGGCCCAGGGGGAGGCCTGTAAAACTGCTAACTTAAAGGCTTACAGGCAGTACTGGTTATGCAAGGCAAGCAGGAAGGGCCAGAGCAAAGAGTGGCTGTGGTCTTTGCTTCATACTGCTCTTTGCTCTTTTAAATTTTTTATCATTTCTATCAGGGAAAGGGTATAGGCAAACATGTATCTTAAAATGTGTTGTTGAGTGATGCAAATGTGTTGTTAAGTGATGATCACATTAAAGCCTTTAAAGTGGATTCAATAAAAGGATACTGTGAGTAGGACCACCTTTTTATAAGAATGATGACAATCTGTGATTGGGGATAAAAGCTGCAAGGAAAAGCACGGGCGAGCACACACACAAATTTTATTTTTGATACTTCTTTAATTCATGGGATTAACTAAATAAAGAGCTTTTGCCCTGATTGCAAACACCAGTAAACAAAATGTGTTTTCATTTCTGCAGGCACCTTTAATTGCTGAACAAATCTTACACATCCACCACCAAGTCAGGTTAATTCAACACTCCTATGGGCAATACCTCTGTTTAAGGCAGGTGTCTTAATTAAATAAACTAATAATTTTGCAAGGAGAAGTACAAAAGCATAATTATTTAATTGGCTAATTGTTTAGCTGTGTTGATTTGCATATTCGTTTCAGCTGCAACATGAATAAGTAGTTTGTATACATGTATCCTACCGTTAAAATAATGAAATCACTCTTGGGAGTAGCATCTCCTAACGTGTGTTAATAGATGTCGCATAAGAAGGACTCTCTAGTTAAATATGGTTGAAAAATGTGAAGTAAAAGCAAATGAAATCATTTGGTTTCTCCAGGAGGTCTAAAATCCAGGCATGGAGTGGTAGATATCTTTACTCTCAGATACACTGGGTTTTACTCCAGGAACCATATATGGAACCCTCCTCCTTTTTACAGGAGAAGCATCTCAGGGCCTTCGGATCCTGAGAAGCACATTTGGGAAAATTCTATTTCAAGCTGTCTTTACAAAAAGCTGGTCTCACAATTTTTTCTCACTAGTCATTCCATTCTACAATCAGGAGCTATAGGCAGGAAAATGGATTAAAGCGACATATGTTTTTGTTTTTTATTTTTCTATGTCTCTCCCCTCTTTTCTTTCAGACACACACACACACACTACTCTTTATGGCTTCTTATGGTAAACATGCAAACCTCTTTTTATCCCCTTTTATTACAGGCATATTGACAGGCTTGCTACCCTTCAAAAACTATGCAGTAACCCTAGCTGCTTGCACTTTGGCTGGCTGTACCGAGAGCTTGCATGCATTGAACATCTCTACTCCACAAGAAGGTAAAGTAATTTCAAAGGTCTTGACTTCCACATTTCAGTCATGAATAATAAAATAGGAGAAGAGCTAAATGCTGCAAGGCCATTTGCTAGAAAACCCCAACCTAATTTGATGACAAAGTGCATTGCCAGGCCATAATTGCTCCATTTTTTGGGGGGGTGCGAAAATGAATCAAACTCCATACCCTTTAATGACATGCATCTTTAATAGCTGTAATGCAGATTAATGGGCTTTTTAATTGCTGTTACATTGTTCATGCAAGAGCCTTGTCATTAATATGAAGCATCTGAAAGATTAATGAAAGCTTCCTCATTTTACTATGGCTCAGAAGTAAATCTAGAGACAGTCTGACTAAAAAGAATTGATTGTATGGCACAGTATGAAATTGAGAATCAAACGGTTGATTTCCATGGTCTCTTTTAACTGCTAAACACCAGCACGGGTAACAATTATTTCTGTGTGATGGAACCTCCAAACACCAGTCGAGGCATTATTAATCATGGCTTGGTTCCATCCGATTCAAGCCTCACTTTTGTTGTACGTGGAGCTTACAAACTGTTGGTATAAATTAATGTTTCAGAAAGTTTACATTAGGAAGACAGTGGGAAAGAGAATGTATTTTAGCACTCTAAAGTGAAAGCTTTGCTCAAGCATCAGAACGCATCTCTTCAGGAAATAACAGCTCTCAAAGCATTTAAAGCATTGTTACTTCATATTTCTCTCTCCTGGATGAAATGGGTTACCCATCTCTCTTACTGTCAAGTTGGAAAGTTATTCAGGAGATTTAAAAACTTAATCTTTAAGGGGAAAGAGTATGTAATCTCTCTTTCAGTATCTATCCATCCATCCATCTATCCATCCACCCCCATTCCCCACTTCAACCCCCACCATCCCAGTTCTTTTAAATCCTTAGAACAAATACCACTCTCAGAGAAGATGTGTAAAGAAAGTCAGTGGTTCATCTGATGAGACCAACACAGAAGAGAAAAGTTTGGAAGACCCTTTTTGAGACCTTTGTTCTTCATGCCTTGTACCTGACCTCACCAGAAGCCACTCACCTGGACTGCCGCATTGGTGACCCACGTTCTGATTGTCTCATTGTTCAGTCCATCTGGTCTACCAATCCTAGAGCTTTTCCATAGGGTGTCTTTGCTTCTGCTGAGGCACATGCAATCATCCCCTTTACTAATTACTTCCACCAGCTCCAACATGGCATAGTTCACCCTGTATCGTACTGTTTTCTCTAATCCAGTACATCCTCTGACCATGTTTTGCCTGGTACCCTCCAAATCCACTTCATAGTTTGACTCCTGATGGTTTCCTACTCATCTAATTCACCATTTTCTTCCCATTATTTCAGACTTTCTCAACTTCTAGTTTTTTTCCTTAAATATATCACCAGTTTATCTAATGATAAGTATGGTTAGGATCAATTTCTAAAAGTTTTTTTTAGTTCCTGAGCCTCCAATCCTCCAATTCATTGACCAGTCCAATTCATTACATTTATTTTAAAAAAGAAAAGAAAAGAAAAACACTCACATACAATATAGTTTTCCTGTGTAATAAATTCAGTTAATTCTGTATTTTCTGGCTATGAATATGGCTACATATAGGTTTTTTAATATAAGTTCTGAACCACCTGGCATTGTCCATCTTAGATCAAACACTCCTCAAAGGTAGGGATTCTGTTTAGTTTGCTTTAGGAAGACAGTGGGAAAGAGAATGTATTTTAGCACTCTAAAGTGAAAGCTTTGCTCAAGCATCAGAACGCATCTCTTCAGGAAATAACAGCTCTCAAAGCATTTAAAGCATTGTTACTTCATATTTCTCTCTCCTGGATGAAATGGGTTACCCATCTCTCTTACTGTCAAGTTGGAAAGTTATTCAGGAGATTTAAAAACTTAATCTTTAAGGGGAAAGAGTATGTAATCTCTCTTTCAGTATCTATCCATCCATCCATCTATCCATCCACCCCCATTCCCCACTTCAACCCCCACCATCCCAGTTCTTTTAAATCCTTAGAACAAATACCACTCTCAGAGAAGATGTGTAAAGAAAGTCAGTGGTTCATCTGATGAGACCAACACAGAAGAGAAAAGTTTGGAAGACCCTTTTTGAGACCTTTGTTCTTCATGCCTTGTACCTGACCTCACCAGAAGCCACTCACCTGGACTGCCGCATTGGTGACCCACGTTCTGATTGTCTCATTGTTCAGTCCATCTGGTCTACCAATCCTAGAGCTTTTCCATAGGGTGTCTTTGCTTCTGCTGAGGCACATGCAATCATCCCCTTTACTAATTACTTCCACCAGCTCCAACATGGCATAGTTCACCCTGTATCGTACTGTTTTCTCTAATCCAGTACATCCTCTGACCATGTTTTGCCTGGTACCCTCCAAATCCACTTCATAGTTTGACTCCTGATGGTTTCCTACTCATCTAATTCACCATTTTCTTCCCATTATTTCAGACTTTCTCAACTTCTAGTTTTTTTCCTTAAATATATCACCAGTTTATCTAATGATAAGTATGGTTAGGATCAATTTCTAAAAGTTTTTTTTAGTTCCTGAGCCTCCAATCCTCCAATTCATTGACCAGTCCAATTCATTACATTTATTTTAAAAAAGAAAAGAAAAGAAAAACACTCACATACAATATAGTTTTCCTGTGTAATAAATTCAGTTAATTCTGTATTTTCTGGCTATGAATATGGCTACATATAGGTTTTTTAATATAAGTTCTGAACCACCTGGCATTGTCCATCTTAGATCAAACACTCCTCAAAGGTAGGGATTCTGTTTAGTTTGCTTTAAAAGACATAGCCCCAAATAAAGATTATGGGTTGCTAAGACTATTGATGAAGTAACACAAGCATCAGTCAAATGACCTCATATAAACATTTCCCATTTATCACTGATGCAAATTCTCATAAGTTCACGGCAAGTATTTAGCACTAATGCAATTACTGATGCTGCTTACAAATCAGGGGCATGTCCATGCATGGGATGTTAGGTTTATTTAATGATTTCTTTGTTTGGATCTGAAAATTTTGAATTAGAAAAGTAAACTAAAATTAGAATCTATAAATCTTTTTATTTTTATCACAGCCCCACAAGAGGTTCAGACACCAGTAGCCAAATCGCTTCCTCATTCTTTGTTACTCTCCTGGAATCCACCCAAAAAACCAAATGGTGTTATAACTCAGTACTCTTTATATATGGATGGGATGCTAATCTACTCAGGCAATGGAAAGAACTGCACAGTCACAGGTAAGACTTCTATAGGTATTAGTAAATAGTTAATAGTCTATATTAAAGTGTAGACTTATGAACTGATATATATATATATTAATATCTATTGAATAACTTATTTGAGAAGGCAGTTTTAAGAGTTGGGTTACTTGGTTTTGTCTATTGTTAAATCACTAAACTTCTATGATCTTTGTGGTTACATTGCACTTACACTGAAAGCAAAACCTGGAAAGAAAAAAAGGAAAAGGTCTTGTGTTGACTCCCTACCCGCTCCACCGAGGCTGTCTTCTACTGTCAGTACCCTTAATTCTTTTTTTTTTTTTTAAACATTTATTTATTTATTTATTTATTTTGGCGGGGATGGGGAGGGAGCGGGGTGGGCAGGCCACTTCTGTTGGTCTTTCATTTATCTAGTTTCATCCATCTTTGTTCTTTGGCCCGTGTGGGCCTCCCATTGCGGTGGCCTCTGTTGTCGCAGAGCACCAGCTCTGGGCACATGCACTCCAGAGCTCCGGCTCGGTAATTGGACACATCGGTCCAGCCGCTCCGCAGCACGTGGGATCTTCCCAGGCCAGGGATCGAACCGGCGCCCCTTGCACTGCAAGGCGGTGTCCTTACCCACTGGACCACCAGGGGAAGCCCCAGTACCCTTAATTCCTACCCGAATCCTTCCACTAATATATCTTTGCTCAGGTGCAGGGTTGGGAGGCACTGGAAATGTATCAGCACCAAGAGCTCATCATACGACTCCTTTGCCTCCTATTGATCACATGTTGAAGCTGGAATCCAGTGTGGTCCCCAGACACAATCAGAGTGTCATGACGATGTCATATCAGTTCACCTGAGACAGTGATATCATTTCAAACAGATGCCACTGACACCTGCCTCAACCATCTTAAAATCCTCATGAATGTGGAATAATCTTAAGACTTGGCTGTGTGATTCAGTAGGGCCTGAAATTTAGACTATTTGGGAAGAAACATAGTATATCTGCCTATGTCATATTATATTATATAGCGTCATGACCCTTGAGAAAAGGAAATTATTTGAAACCTTGTGAAACACAAAAGGTCTACATTAAGTATGTTGTCTTGTATATGAATCATGATTATATTTGTATGGTAACTATAGTGTCATATATTTTATGATATTTTAGATGCTACATATGACTATTAGGTGAGACATCATTAATCAAATGTTGATTGTTGAAAACTGAGGCTTTAGAGATATTAAATACTTTATGCAATGTCATAACAGGTTAGAGGCAGAGGCAGGATTGATTATTTATAAACTCACACTGTCACATTAGTGCCAAGTACTCAGGTTGTATGGAGAAGAACATGGCAACCCACTCCATTGTTTTTGCCCTGAGAATCCCGTGGATGGAGGATCTTGGTGGACTATAGCCCATAGGGTTTCAAAGAGTCAGATGTGACTGAAGCAACCTAGGATGCACACACTAAGGTTCTAACAGAGAGTCAGCCATTGTCTCCCCTTCCCTGACTTGGTGCTCATGATTTCATAGCAGCACCTACAGATGTAGGAATGAGGAGTGCTGGGACAGGTCTGTGTCATTCACTTAATTGGGTTCTCAGAGTTTACACCATTGTTTCCTCTTGTCTGAAAAGTCTCAAAGCACAAGAACTACTTCGTTTATATTTTATTCATTATGGTTGGATAGAATTCTGTAATACGTATCCAGTGAGGTAGGTATTATCACTACCCCTAATTTACAAATATGCAATTGAGGCACAGAAAGGTTAAGCAACTTCCTCAAGGCTACACAGCTTGTGTGAATTAGACTTGGCACCATCCCAGACATTCTGGCTGAGAGAATATGGTCCTAAAACAAATTACTGAACTTTTGAAACTTAGTTTCTAAAACTATCTAATGGAAATAACTCATATTTTCAGGATTTTGAAGAGTGCTAGAACTATAGATAAAACACCTGGCATGTTCTAAGTAAAGTACACTTAGTAAAGCAAACTAAACTAAAAAATGAATTCTAACTATAAACTATAAATAGATTACATTGCCTTCTGAGTATCTGAAGTCATTATTTTAACTAACAATTACTGGCTACAGAAATTATATCAGAAGAAATGAAAACATATGATGGAATGAACTTTATCCATGTGTTATTAAGTACTATACAAAGCACTTCTGTAGGATCAAATGTATCATCATACACAATGGGGAAATCACAGCTTTCAGGTACATTGTAGACATTTCCTAAAAGAAGCCTTCAGGAACCGCCAAGTATGAGTCAGGTATGCCGCTGTGTGCTCACTGAATGCTCATCCCCTTTTTGGTTTCCATTGTCGTGCATAAGGCTACATGCTTACTTGCTGGTTTGCCCCACTAAACCACAAACATCATAAGGATGGGGCCGTGTCTGTCTTGTTCATGGCTACCAGCACTGATCACAGAAATGGTAGAGGATAAGGAAGCAAGTGAAGTCATATGACTTCTGGGAACAAAGAAAGAAGATCACAAAGGGGTGGAGAGCGACAGTAAGGTGGACAAGAAAAAGCCATAGAGACAAGAGAGAAGGAAAAGGTAGAAACCAGAGAAAAAGAACCCCAAATCCCTTCCCTGTGCAAAAGTGAATGCTGACCTGTTCTTTCGGGAAGTGGTGTGGGTGATGGTGGGTCTTAAAGAGTGGAGTCTTAAAGATGGTGGGACCTTGAAAATTTCTAAAGTGCACAGAATGCTACGTGAGGCCATGCTGAAATGCTAGAAAATGAACAGGGTGGAGAGGCAAGGGGGCCAGAATTCACAGTGCTTTCTCGTAACACCTAAAAATGATACAAATTTGATATTATGTTGACTTGAATCCTCAACAGAGCCATGTAACTGTAGTATCTGCATTGAAAGCATCTGGTAGATGTTAGCATCATGTAACAGATGCCTCAAATATAATGACATTGGAATATTTTTCTAGTGTCTATAACCATCTCCTCTAGCTGCAATGATGAGGGTTTCTTCAATGGTTTTATCCTTAGGTAGAGTTTTCTTAAAAATTTTCATTGGAGTATAGGTGGTTTATAGTGTTGTACAGTGAAATGATTCACTTATACATATACCTATATCCCCTCTATTTTGGATTTCCTTCACATTTAGGTCATCAAGAGCACTAAATAGAGTTCTCTGTGTTATAGAAGGTGTCACTAGTGTATGTATGTCACTCCCAATCTCCCAGTTAATCCCACTTCTCCTCTTTTCCTCCCCTTGGGATTCATAGTTTGTTCTGTATGTCTGTGTGTCTATTTCTACTTTGTTACCATCAGTTACCAATAGTTACATCAGTACCATTTTTCTAGATTGCACATATATGCAGTGTTATACAGTATTTGTTTTTCTCTTTCACTTCATTCTCTGTGACAATCTCTAGGTCCATCATCATGTCTGCAAATGACATAGTTTCATTCCTTTTTGTAGCTGAGTAATATTCCATTGTATATGTGGGCCATTTCTTCTTTATCCATTCACCTGTTGATGGACATTTAGGTTGCTTCCATGTTTGGCCATTGTAAACAGTGCTGAGATGAACATATATCTTATGGAATTAGTTTTGTCACTGGCTATATTCCAGGAGTGGAATTGCCAGGTCATATGGTAGTTCTACATTTAGCTTTTTAAGGACTCTCCATACTGTCCTCCACAGTGGCTGTACCAATTTGCATTCACACAATTGATGTAGGAGGGTTTCCTTTTCTCCACACCCTCTCCAGCATTAACTGTTTGTAGATTCTTTGATGATGGCCATTCTTTGATAAGACTTATTTTTTACGTCAATTCATAGAGAGACTGAGAAATGGAAGATGCAGTCTGCTAGCTTAAAGAAATATTAATAAAATTGATAGTATTTTTCGGTTATAAAAATAACATATGTTTACTAAAGACAATTTAAAACATGCAGAGATCTAATACCTGATAATCCTCAACAGAGCCATAGATTGTTAAGCATCATGTAACAAAAATGCCTCAAATATAATGACATTGGAATATTTTTCTAGTGTCTATAACCATCTCCTCTAGCTGCAATGATGAGGGTTTCTTCAATGGTTTTATCCTTAGGTAGAGTTTTCTTAAAAATTTTCATTGGAGTATAGGTGGTTTATAGTGTTGTACAGTGAAATGATTCACTTATACATATACCTATATCCCCTCTATTTTGGATTTCCTTCACATTTAGGTCATCAAGAGCACTAAATAGAGTTCTCTGTGTTATAGAAGGTGTCACTAGTGTATGTATGTCACTCCCAATCTCCCAGTTAATCCCACTTCTCCTCTTTTCCTCCCCTTGGGATTCATAGTTTGTTCTGTATGTCTGTGTGTCTATTTCTACTTTGTTACCATCAGTTACCAATAGTTACATCAGTACCATTTTTCTAGATTGCACATATATGCAGTGTTATACAGTATTTGTTTTTCTCTTTCACTTCATTCTCTGTGACAATCTCTAGGTCCATCATCATGTCTGCAAATGACATAGTTTCATTCCTTTTTGTAGCTGAGTAATATTCCATTGTATATGTGGGCCATTTCTTCTTTATCCATTCACCTGTTGATGGACATTTAGGTTGCTTCCATGTTTGGCCATTGTAAACAGTGCTGAGATGAACATATATCTTATGGAATTAGTTTTGTCACTGGCTATATTCCAGGAGTGGAATTGCCAGGTCATATGGTAGTTCTACATTTAGCTTTTAAGGACTCTCCATACTGTCCTCCACAGTGGCTGTACCAATTCGCATTCACACAATTGATGTATGAGGGTTTCCTTTTCTCCACACCCTCTCCAGCATTAACTGTTTGTAGATTCTTTGATGATGGCCATTCTTTGATAAGACTTATTTTTTACGTCAATTCATAGAGAGACTGAGAAATGGAAGATGCAGTCTGCTAGCTTAAAGAAATATTAATAAAATTGATAGTATTTTTCGGTTATAAAAATAACATATGTTTACTAAAGACAATTTAAAACATGCAGAGATCTAATACCTGATAATCCCAATTTACAGATAGAAACTCTTAATATTTGAGAGCAATTATTTATAACTTTATTCATTTAGACAAAATTCAATTATAATGTAAAATTTGGAATCCTTATGTATTCTCTTATTGTAAATGCATCCCACAGCATGAAGGATTTTTCTAAAAATATTTTGAAATTTTTTGTTGTATTCCATTTTATGGATACACATTCATGCATGCAACTACTTAAAAATTCAAGACTTATCTCTGTTTTATATATTTTGTGATACATATTATCATACATAAATCTTATACATTAGATCACTAAAAAGGGAATAGCTAAGTCAAAAGTAGCAAACTTTTTCAGAATATTCAATATGCATTTTCATTGTTTTCCAGAAAAGTTTGTCAAAAGTGAATGCTATATCCTTTTGTGTTTGATAATTTTACAAGTTGAAAATAATATTTTAATTTGCATGTTTAATTCCTAGTTTACAACATACTTTTTGTATAATGATTAGTGATTTATTTTGCTTTGATCCCATTAATCATGGTATTTTTTTTTTAAAGAATGTATTTTATTTATTTATGTGCTTTCGGCTATGCTGATTTTCACCACTGCTGCAGGCTCCTCTCTAGTTGCAGGGAGTGGGGGCTACACTCTAGTTGATGTGAGCAGGCTTCTCACTGTGGTGACTTCTCTTGTCGTGGAACTCAAGCTCTAGGGAACATGGGCTTCAGTAGTTGTGGCACATGGACTCCATAGTTGCAGCTCCAAAGGTCCAGAGTACAGGCTCAGTCGTTGTTACTCATGGACTTATTTGCTGGGCAGCATGTGGGATCTTCCCAGATCAGGGTTTGAACCCATGCCTCCTGCATTGGCAGGCAAACTCTTTTCCACTGAGCCAACGTCTGGACCCACTGAGGCTGAGGTTCTTTCATGTCTCTTTGCAGAGAAGAATTCAGTGAGAGACAAAGTGATAGGTAAGAAATAGATTTATCCAGAGTCAGAGAATGCACACTCCATAGACAGAGTGTGGGAGATTGTAGAGCAAATCCTGTGGCCTAATCATAGTCTTGATGAGCAAAAATTCAGTAGAGGTGAGAATTAACTTTGAAACTTATGTAAGAGTTATGTTTCACAACACTTTTTCTGGTCACAAGCGTTTGCACTATTTACAATCCCTTACCTTCTATACCATCAAAAACTTCCTCAATAACTTGGCTTGATATCCCCTCCTAAATATTCAAAGTGTCGACTATTTTACTAAAAATATTTTGAAATTTTTTGTTGTATTCCATTTTATGGATACACATTCATGCATGCAACTACTTAAAAATTCAAGACTTATCTCTGTTTTATATATTTTGTGATACATATTATCATACATAAATCTTATACATTAGATCACTAAAAAGGGAATAGCTAAGTCAAAAGTAGCAAACTTTTTCAGAATATTCAATATGCATTTTTCATTGTTTTCCAGAAAAGTTTGTCAAAAGTGAATGCTATATCCTTTTGTGTTTGATAATTTTACAAGTTGAAAATAATATTTTAATTTGCATGTTTAATTCCTAGTTTACAACATACTTTTTGTATAATGATTAGTGATTTATTTTGCTTTGATCCCATTAATCATGGTATTTTTTTTTTAAAGAATGTATTTTATTTATTTATGTGCTTTCGGCTATGCTGATTTTCACCACTGCTGCAGGCTCCTCTCTAGTTGCAGGGAGTGGGGGCTACACTCTAGTTGATGTGAGCAGGCTTCTCACTGTGGTGACTTCTCTTGTCGTGGAACTCAAGCTCTAGGGAACATGGGCTTCAGTAGTTGTGGCACATGGACTCCATAGTTGCAGCTCCAAAGGTCCAGAGTACAGGCTCAGTCGTTGTTACTCATGGACTTATTTGCTGGGCAGCATGTGGGATCTTCCCAGATCAGGGTTTGAACCCATGCCTCCTGCATTGGCAGGCAAACTCTTTTCCACTGAGCCAACGTCTGGACCCACTGAGGCTGAGGTTCTTTCATGTCTCTTTGCAGAGAAGAATTCAGTGAGAGACAAAGTGATAGGTAAGAAATAGATTTATCCAGAGTCAGAGAATGCACACTCCATAGACAGAGTGTGGGAGATTGTAGAGCAAATCCTGTGGCCTAATCATAGTCTTGATGAGCAAAAATTCAGTAGAGGTGAGAATTAACTTTGAAACTTATGTAAGAGTTATGTTTCACAACACTTTTTCTGGTCACAAGCGTTTGCACTATTTACAATCCCTTACCTTCTATACCATCAAAAACTTCCTCAATAACTTGGCTTGATATCCCCTCCTAAATATTCAAAGTGTCGACTATTTTTACTCAGTCTTACTCCATTTATTTGTATCTTTCTTTTAAGTTTCAACATAGAACTAACATTCTTCTGTGTAAAAAACAAACAAAAAAAATGGATCTTGCCACCATGGTGGATACAAGTCAAAGTAAATGCATTTCAATTCAAAAGCCACTTAGCATCTAGGTGGCTGGAATGTTTTTTTCTTCTTTCTCTTAAATGTGAAGCATTAAAAGTCAAAGGCAGTGGTGCACCTTGAGTTAGTGCAAAATATATTTAAAAATGCATACAGTTCAAATTTTTTGCCTTGCATAGGCCATAAGCTAGTAGAACGGTGGGTCACTTATGACACTGAAAAATGAATCCAGTTAGAGAACCTCCCGAAGGCTGTTGATGTTTGCTATAATAAATAGCACACACTTTAAGTCAAACTTTTTCATTCTGTATTCAAAGGTAATGGATTTTTTCGTAACCATAGTAACCTCGGTGTATTTCTGGATAAATACATGAGGTATATACATTCTGGTTTTATTTTTGAATATAAACTACCACATTATGTATTACTAATAATATGAAAAATAGGATGTAGGTTAATATAATGACAGCTTAAACTAGTATGCATTTTTCTTCTGCAAAAAATAAATATTTATCAAAAGTATAGGTTCAATTAATTTTTCCCCCAGTTTTGTGGTATTCTGGTGGTGCCATTTATCTTTTTTTGCAAGATCTCCATTAATCTCTTATTTCTGTCTCATAACATATTTTTAAGAATTTCAAGGTAAAAACAATTGTGCTTTAAAGCTTATGATTAAAAATATTATTGAAAGATTGAAGGACCTATATTGATATAACTGACAGAGCTATGGTGAAGGCACTTAATATATGTGTATACCATATGTTCATAAAGAAGAAAAAAGAAACCTTTTGTGAGTCTGTTTGCAACATACAGGGATTGTTTGAAAGTTCAGGCTAGATAGCATCCTGATTGATGATGACCATCCAAACTGTAGCCAACCAGATCATCCTCATTTTAAAAGAGCACCCTACAGAAGTGGCTTTTTCCCGACTAATTACTCTAGGCTTGATATCCCTCCTAAATATTCAAAGTGTCGACTATTTTTACTCAGTCTTACTCCATTTATTTGTATCTTTCTTTTAAGTTTCAACATAGAACTAACATTCTTCTGTGTAATAAACAAAAAAAATGGATCTTGCCACCATGGTGGATACAAGTCAAAGTAAATGCATTTCAATTCAAAAGCCACTTAGCATCTAGGTGGCTGGAATGTTTTTTTCTTCTTTCTCTTAAATGTGAAGCATTAAAAGTCAAAGGCAGTGGTGCACCTTGAGTTAGTGCAAAATATATTTAAAAATGCATACAGTTCAAATTTTTTGCCTTGCATAGGCCATAAGCTAGTAGAACGGTGGGTCACTTATGACACTGAAAAATGAATCCAGTTAGAGAACCTCCCGAAGGCTGTTGATGTTTGCTATAATAAATAGCACACACTTTAAGTCAAACTTTTTCATTCTGTATTCAAAGGTAATGGATTTTTTCGTAACCATAGTAACCTCGGTGTATTTCTGGATAAATACATGAGGTATATACATTCTGGTTTTATTTTTGAATATAAACTACCACATTATGTATTACTAATAATATGAAAAATAGGATGTAGGTTAATATAATGACAGCTTAAACTAGTATGCATTTTCTTCTGCAAAAATAAATATTTATCAAAAGTATAGGTTCAATTAATTTTTCCCCCAGTTTTGTGGTATTCTGGTGGTGCCATTTATCTTTTTTTGCAAGATCTCCATTAATCTCTTATTTCTGTCTCATAACATATTTTTAAGAATTTCAAGGTAAAAACAATTGTGCTTTAAAGCTTATGATTAAAAATATTATTGAAAGATTGAAGGACCTATATTGATATAACTGACAGAGCTATGGTGAAGGCACTTAATATATGTGTATACCATATGTTCATAAAGAAGAAAAAAGAAACCTTTTGTGAGTCTGTTTGCAACATACAGGGATTGTTTGAAAGTTCAGGCTAGATAGCATCCTGATTGATGATGACCATCCAAACTGTAGCCAACCAGATCATCCTCATTTTAAAAGAGCACCCTACCAGAAAGTGGCAATCTTTAAGAAATTTTGAGACGCTTCACAGAAACCCAGAAAGTTTTTGGAAATGAGGATAGCAAGATGGTGGTCATCGGGAGAAGTATAATATGAGCATGACAGGGAGGTTTATGTGAATTTGTGCTGATCAGGGAAGAAAGAAGAGGGATCCCTTAGGTCAGTAGTCTTCTTAACCCAACCTAAACCATTGGTGCTTATAAATACTAAAATTTCACAGAGGGAATGGTCAAAAGGTACTCCCCGAAAATATTAAATCTGACATCAAACCATAAAACATGAATTTTTTCAAGAGTAATGTCTCAGAAATCTATAGTAGACTTATGATTGAATAAGAGTGGCTGATTTCTAGCCCTCCACATCTCCATTAGGATCTGAACTTCTATCGCTAAGAGTGAGAAGTAACACAAGGACAAGAGTGATGTAAGGAGGGTAAGTGTGTATGAGAGAGACAGGCAGAGAGAGGGAGAGGCACAGAGAGAAACAAGGAGAGAAAGAAAGCAGATAAATTCCTAGTAAAGTCAGACAGTAAGCATTTATATCTTTACCATAAAAGTATTTTTTGGTCTTATTTACCAAGGTCAAAAAAATCCGTTTAAACAGCAAAATAGAAATGTTCATCTTGAACCTTCCAAACACTTAACTCTTACGATGAGACATTTATGGTAGAAGAAGCTGGATTGCTTATAGCACAATAAAAAGCATTCAAAGATTAGGTACTTCTAACCAAACGTTATAAGGGGACTTATCAACACTCTACAAATTTCAGCTAAATTGTATTCATTCACACTGATGGTTCATGAAACATCTTTTCTTAGCAAAATAAAACTTCACTTTAACCTTGATATTTTCTTTCATTTTGCATTTTTTGGATACTACAGTGCAGCGATTCTAAATTACTGCTCTCACATAAAGTAATATCACTGAGGGGAATACTATTAACATGCTTGTGTTCTAACCCATAAGGCAGAGTATTAATACGACAGAGCCTGGGAGGATTTCCAGGTAATGCAGTGATCTCATCTGTGAGTAATGCTGCCTCCCTATTACAAACTAAGTCATACTTTTGTGCCCTTTTGATGTCAGACCTATGGTGTTAAATTATATAAAGTCTAAGAAGCCTTGAGGATGCAAGAAGAAAAAGTCCAAATAATGAAAAGAACTGAAAACTTTCAGAGGCCAAGTTACTAAGTGATCAAAGACTCCAGAAGAGTTGGTTAAGGTTTAACAACATCCCATATCCTTGGGTTAATAAGCAATGGATGCTTCACTTTATTTTTAATTTTTTGAAGTATAGTTGATGTACAATGTAGTGACACCATCCGCTGTACAGCACAGGGACTCAGTTATACGCATACATACATTCTTTTATAATCTTTTCCATCATGGTCTATCACAGAATATTCAATATGGTTCCCTGTGCTATACATTAGGGCTTGGTTGTTTGCTCATTCTAAATATAATACTTTACAGTGGACGCTTTACTTTCACTCTTACTTTAAGATGTTTCTCTGGTATACAAGCAGATGAAGAAACTATGTTTTTATATTTTAAGATTTGTATCCAATTAAGTATCTGTAATCCACCAACCTAATTTATGAATATTATACTCTTAAATGGTAGGAAACGATTCCTGATTTGAAGGGATTTTGAAGGAATCATAGGCATCAGATTCAGTTTAAAAAGTAGGGACTTTAAATCCTGAAAATGTGATGAATTCTTTCCTTCCATTGAGAGCTTTACAAATAGAGCCTGCCTACTATTTTGAGCATTAAGAGAAAGCATTAATAAGAAATGTCATTATTTTAAATTGATTTCTTAAAGCTTCTTTATTTAATGATAAATTCATATCAAAAGCACATCTGAAGTATATACCTTGATGAGCATTCTTAAGGTGAACACATCTGTGGAAGCCGCACCTAGTCTTAGGACACACATCATTGGGACCCTAAAGGTCCCCCGTTTTGCCCTCAAGTCTTATCTCATGACTCAGGTTTGTTTCACTATTTTTGTACTTAGCATGAATGGAATCAGACAGTGTGTTCTCTTTTGTTCCAGGTTTCTTCTGGACAATGTAGGAAGGAGAGTGAGTCAGTGGAGTGATATTTTGTAATCCTGCACCCATATCCTGAATCCCCTGAGGTCCAGGTAGTGGTGATGACAGTGTTAGCTGTTATATTACTGCCTTGCAGAAAGGCATTGGAATACTTGCAAAATGAAACACCTACCTCATTCTCCAAGTCCAAAACATAAATAAGTTTAGAAACACTTCTCTTGGGAAGTTAGAATGTACCACATGGAATCTCTGGTCTATGTACAAGAGCAAAAAACTTCTAAATGTCCACTAATGGAATCTTGTGTAGGCATACAGCTTACAGTGCTGTAGACGAATATTTCACTTTGCATTTACCAACAAGGACCTACTGTATAGCAGAGGGAACCCAGCCCAATATTCTCTAATAACCTAAGTGGTAAAATAATTACAAAAAGAATGCATACTTGTATGTATATAACTGTATCACTTTGCTATACGCCAGTAACTACCACATCATTGTTAATCCAGTATTGCTGTTGTTCATTCTCTGAGTTGTGTCCGACTCTTTGCAACCTCATGGACTACAGCACACAAGGCTTCCCTGTCCTTCACTATCTCCTGGAATTTGCTCAAACTCATGCCCATTTGGTCGATGATGCCATCCAACCATTTCATCGTCTGTCACCTCCTTCACTTCCTGCTCTCAATCTTTCCCAGATCAGTTTCTACACACTGATCTGCATACTGAATTCTGGTCGTATCTGCATATCTGAGGTTGTTGATATTTCTCCCAGCAATCTTGATTCCACCTTGAGCTTCATCCAACTCAGCATTTCATATGATGTACTCTACAAATAAATTTTAAAAACACGGCGACAATATACAGGCTTGACGTACTCCTTTTCCAATTTTGAACCAGTCCATGGTTCTATGTCTAGTTCTAATTGTTGCTTCTTGTCCTGCATACAGGTTTCTCAGAAGGCAGGTTACGTGGTTTGGTACTTCACCTCTTTAAGAAGTTGCCACAGTTTGTGGTGATCCAGACAGTCAAAAGCTTCAGCCTAGTCAATGGAACAGAAGTAGATGTTTTTTTTCTGGAATTCCATTGCTTTCATCATGATCCAGTGAATGTTGGCATTTTGATCTCTGGTTCCTCTGCCTTTTCTCAATCCAGCTTGTACATCTGGAAGTTCTCAGTTCACATACTGTTGAAACCTAGCTTGCAGGATTTTGAACAATACCTTGCTAGCATGTGAAATGAGCATAATTATGCAGTAGTTTGAACATCCATACTCATTCTCAAAGCCAAAAACAAAATGTTAAACCTTTTGGAAGTTAGAATGTACCACATGGAATCTCTGGTCTATGTACAAGAGCAAAAAACTTCTAAATGTCCACTAATGGAATCTTGTGTAGGCATACAGCTTACAGTGCTGTAGACGAATATTTCACTTTGCATTTACCAACAAGGACCTACTGTATAGCAGAGGGAACCCAGCCCAATATTCTCTAATAACCTAAGTGGTAAAATAATTACAAAAAGAATGCATACTTGTATGTATATAACTGTATCACTTTGCTATACGCCAGTAACTACCACATCATTGTTAATCCAGTATTGCTGTTGTTCATTCTCTGAGTTGTGTCCGACTCTTTGCAACCTCATGGACTACAGCACACAAGGCTTCCCTGTCCTTCACTATCTCCTGGAATTTGCTCAAACTCATGCCCATTTGGTCGATGATGCCATCCAACCATTTCATCGTCTGTCACCTCCTTCACTTCCTGCTCTCAATCTTTCCCAGATCAGTTTCTACACACTGATCTGCATACTGAATTCTGGTCGTATCTGCATATCTGAGGTTGTTGATATTTCTCCCAGCAATCTTGATTCCACCTTGAGCTTCATCCAACTCAGCATTTCATATGATGTACTCTACAAATAAATTTTAAAAACACGGCGACAATATACAGGCTTGACGTACTCCTTTTCCAATTTTGAACCAGTCCATGGTTCTATGTCTAGTTCTAATTGTTGCTTCTTGTCCTGCATACAGGTTTCTCAGAAGGCAGGTTACGTGGTTTGGTACTTCACCTCTTTAAGAAGTTGCCACAGTTTGTGGTGATCCAGACAGTCAAAAGCTTCAGCCTAGTCAATGGAACAGAAGTAGATGTTTTTTTTCTGGAATTCCATTGCTTTCATCATGATCCAGTGAATGTTGGCATTTTGATCTCTGGTTCCTCTGCCTTTTCTCAATCCAGCTTGTACATCTGGAAGTTCTCAGTTCACATACTGTTGAAACCTAGCTTGCAGGATTTTGAACAATACCTTGCTAGCATGTGAAATGAGCATAATTATGCAGTAGTTTGAACATTCTTTGCCATTGCCCTTCTTTGGGATTGAAATGAGAATTGACCTTTTCCAGTCCTGTGCCTGTACTCTAGTATAAAATAAAATGTTTAAAAAATATCTAGTAATGTGGAAAGGTTTTAAACATTTAGCAGCATGTAGTAAATGTGTCTATTTTAGTAAAATACATGCGTGTGTACATGCCTTGTATATGTGCACTTGTACACATACATATATGACTATGTCTGTCTAGGAATATACACCAAAATCTTAACAGTGGTTATCTCCCAAGAATGGCATTCTAGTGTGTCATTTTCTTTTCCTTGGAGGAGTCATTTTACCTTTTAAATTTACTTTGTTGTTTGGTCACTCAGTTGTATTCGACTCTCTGTGATCACTTGGACTGCATCTCGCCAGGCTTCTTCTTCTGCTTCACTGTCTCCCTGTATTTACTAAAACTCATGTCCATTGAGTTGATGATGCCGTCCAACCATCTCATCCTCTGTCACTCCTTTCTCCTTTTGCCTTCAATCTTTCTCAGCATCAGAGTCTTCCAGTAAGTTGGCTCTTCACATCATGTGGCCAAAATATTGGAGCATCAGCTTCAGCATCAGTCCTTCCAGTGAATATTCAGGGTTTATTTCCTTTAGTATTGACTGGTTTGATTTCCTTGCTAATCAAGTGACTCTCGAGAGTTCTCTAGCATCACAGTTCAAAAGCATCAGTTCTTTTGTGCTCAGCCTCTTTTATGGTCAAAGGTTGACATCTATACATGACTACTGGAAAAATCATAACTGACTACAGTTTGGTTATCATAGGGCCGAATTTTTGAAGTATTTTCTCCAATTTTAATAAAATTGGTACATAGGCGAATATTTCAGGACTCTGATTGCCTTCACCTATCAACAGTTACTTTTTAATTCTCCCTAGTTTTTACTTTGATATTTAATCAGATTGATCATCTTGCTCATTTCCTTCTAGCCAGTATTGTGTGGCATTCTCCATATCTCTAGCACTATCCACCTTCATCAAAATGTTATTTGATGATCTACCTTAATTCTCACCTCTTCCTTTGATTCACAGATTCTTTCATACAATTTTGATGCAAATATGTTGCTTAAATACATTCTTTCTTGCAACATTAACATTCAAAATTGCCATTGCCCTTCTTTGGGATTGAAATGAGAATTGACCTTTTCCAGTCCTGTGCCTGTACTCTAGTATAAAATAAAATGTTTAAAAAATATCTAGTAATGTGGAAAGGTTTTAAACATTTAGCAGCATGTAGTAAATGTGTCTATTTTAGTAAAATACATGCGTGTGTACATGCCTTGTATATGTGCACTTGTACACATACATATATGACTATGTCTGTCTAGGAATATACACCAAAATCTTAACAGTGGTTATCTCCCAAGAATGGCATTCTAGTGTGTCATTTTCTTTTCCTTGGAGGAGTCATTTTACCTTTTAAATTTACTTTGTTGTTTGGTCACTCAGTTGTATTCGACTCTCTGTGATCACTTGGACTGCATCTCGCCAGGCTTCTTCTTCTGCTTCACTGTCTCCCTGTATTTACTAAAACTCATGTCCATTGAGTTGATGATGCCGTCCAACCATCTCATCCTCTGTCACTCCTTTCTCCTTTTGCCTTCAATCTTTCTCAGCATCAGAGTCTTCCAGTAAGTTGGCTCTTCACATCATGTGGCCAAAATATTGGAGCATCAGCTTCAGCATCAGTCCTTCCAGTGAATATTCAGGGTTTATTTCCTTTAGTATTGACTGGTTTGATTTCCTTGCTAATCAAGTGACTCTCGAGAGTTCTCTAGCATCACAGTTCAAAAGCATCAGTTCTTTTGTGCTCAGCCTCTTTTATGGTCAAAGGTTGACATCTATACATGACTACTGGAAAAATCATAACTGACTACAGTTTGGTTATCATAGGGCCGAATTTTTGAAGTATTTTCTCCAATTTTAATAAAATTGGTACATAGGCGAATATTTCAGGACTCTGATTGCCTTCACCTATCAACAGTTACTTTTTAATTCTCCCTAGTTTTTACTTTGATATTTAATCAGATTGATCATCTTGCTCATTTCCTTCTAGCCAGTATTGTGTGGCATTCTCCATATCTCTAGCACTATCCACCTTCATCAAAATGTTATTTGATGATCTACCTTAATTCTCACCTCTTCCTTTGATTCACAGATTCTTTCATACAATTTTGATGCAAATATGTTGCTTAAATACATTCTTTCTTGCAACATTAACTTATTTTAAAGGGGATAGACCTTGATTCCAAAGAAAAGTGTAAGGACATTGAGTACAGGTCTCATACTGCTTATTTTCATAATTTCTAAGTAGGTATGATAGGAATAAGGATCCAACTGGCATCTAATAATATATTATTGAATTGAGTTGAAATAAATTAAGTTGAAGAAACACTGAGAATCAGTAAATTAATATTTTAAAGTAAATGACGACAAATGCCAATGCATATTTCAGAAGTAATTAATATGTAAATGTGCTAAACAGTTTTAATGAGGTAGGCTGTTCCTGTAGCTTCATAGAATTTTTCATTTAATTATTCAATATGTAGAAAATTGTTTGTTGGTTAAACTACTTGTATAGGTTTGCTAAGACTGCCATGACAGAGAATCACTGGGTAGATTAAACAACGGAAATTGTCTCATAGTTCCAGAGGCTGGAAGCCCCAGATCAAACTGTTAGCTGGGTTGGTCCCTTCTGATGGCTTGTAAGGAAGAATTTGTTCCACACCTCTTTCCTGGCTTCTGGTGGGTTGCTGGCAGTCTTTATTGTCCTGTGATTTGTAGAAGCATCTCCCCAGTCTCTGCCTTCATCTTGCATAGCATTCTCTTGGTGTGCTGCATGTGTGCAAAATTCCTCCTTTTATAAGAACACAAGTATTATGGGATTAGAGCCCAGGGTGATGCTTTCATCTTAACAGTTACAACTGCGATGACATTATTTCCAAGTGAAGTCATCGTCTCAGGTGCTAGAGGCTAGGATTTCAACATAAGAGTTTTGACAGTATACAAGTCATCCTGAAATTCTACTTTATATGTGTGAGACTGTGAGTAATAGCACTATAAAACTTCCCTCAAATACTAGGAAAATATTAGAAAATATAAGGCATCCATTCAATATCTGATTGAAAGCTGATATATCCCAAAACACTTGTAGAAATTATTTAGGAGATAATCACTTTTATCTGGAATAGTTCATGAATGAATATTATTTATGAATATGACTCTATAGACACTGTGTAGATACCTGATATGTTTCTCAGCATTGAGGATTGAATGGATAACAAAAGATGCAAAGTCCCTGCCCTCATGGAGGTTATATTTCAATGGGACGAGGTTAGAGATGGCTTCATTCTCTCCATCTTATACTTATTCTGTCTTTTCGAAATAGATGAAAGCTGACTCTCCCCTAAAGCTAGAAATGTCTTCTTTGCCCATTTTAAGTAGATGTGAACTAGTCTTTGACACCCCATGTCATGCAGAAATCAAGGAAGCAGAGTCCATCTCCTTTGTTTCTTTTCTATCAACCATCATCCCAGATTTTCTACCCTCTTTTCATACCCATTGATCCATGAGATCCATGCTTTTCAGTTATGGGAGTTATTTTCTTTGTTTTGCTCATTTTTACCAATGTTACCCTGTTCTTGATTCAGTAAAGACTTGAAAACCCAGATTTCCCCACTTCTGCTTTCTCCCTTCCAAATCTGCCAGCATCCTCTGTTGTTTCAGCTGTCATGCAAGCATGTCTGCTGGACCCTAGTTCCAAACAGGTCACATTCACAGATCCAGGGGTTAGGACTTGACTATATCTTTAGGTAGCACAAAATTCAACCCACTCTGTGTCTACTGACTCCATACAGGCTTCACCATTCAGTTGAAATGATTCTTGCCAGGCTATCAAAGTTCATATACAGCTAGTTCAGGGTGAACTTGAAGCCTATGTATTTCATGATACTTGGACAGATTGTTGGTCCTTTTTCCATCATAGAAGCTTCTGCTCCTGGTGCCTGCAGCACCCATGCTTTCAGCTTCCCTGTTACTACTCAAGCTCTGGTGTGTTAAGCCTCTTCTTTTCCTTTTACCCCAAAATGTTGGTTTAGCTCAGGGTTCTTCTTGGAACACTTCACACAATATCCTTGTGGTGACTCAGGCCTCATCTCCCATCCAGATATTTTCCTAGGACATGAACATTTTTCTGTCCACATATTCAATATCTGATTGAAAGCTGATATATCCCAAAACACTTGTAGAAATTATTTAGGAGATAATCACTTTTATCTGGAATAGTTCATGAATGAATATTATTTATGAATATGACTCTATAGACACTGTGTAGATACCTGATATGTTTCTCAGCATTGAGGATTGAATGGATAACAAAAGATGCAAAGTCCCTGCCCTCATGGAGGTTATATTTCAATGGGACGAGGTTAGAGATGGCTTCATTCTCTCCATCTTATACTTATTCTGTCTTTTCGAAATAGATGAAAGCTGACTCTCCCCTAAAGCTAGAAATGTCTTCTTTGCCCATTTTAAGTAGATGTGAACTAGTCTTTGACACCCCATGTCATGCAGAAATCAAGGAAGCAGAGTCCATCTCCTTTGTTTCTTTTCTATCAACCATCATCCCAGATTTTCTACCCTCTTTTCATACCCATTGATCCATGAGATCCATGCTTTTCAGTTATGGGAGTTATTTTCTTTGTTTTGCTCATTTTTACCAATGTTACCCTGTTCTTGATTCAGTAAAGACTTGAAAACCCAGATTTCCCCACTTCTGCTTTCTCCCTTCCAAATCTGCCAGCATCCTCTGTTGTTTCAGCTGTCATGCAAGCATGTCTGCTGGACCCTAGTTCCAAACAGGTCACATTCACAGATCCAGGGGTTAGGACTTGACTATATCTTTAGGTAGCACAAAATTCAACCCACTCTGTGTCTACTGACTCCATACAGGCTTCACCATTCAGTTGAAATGATTCTTGCCAGGCTATCAAAGTTCATATACAGCTAGTTCAGGGTGAACTTGAAGCCTATGTATTTCATGATACTTGGACAGATTGTTGGTCCTTTTTCCATCATAGAAGCTTCTGCTCCTGGTGCCTGCAGCACCCATGCTTTCAGCTTCCCTGTTACTACTCAAGCTCTGGTGTGTTAAGCCTCTTCTTTTCCTTTTACCCCAAAATGTTGGTTTAGCTCAGGGTTCTTCTTGGAACACTTCACACAATATCCTTGTGGTGACTCAGGCCTCATCTCCCATCCAGATATTTTCCTAGGACATGAACATTTTTTCTGTCCACATATTGGACTGTCCTACTTCAGGCATTTTTACTCCAATTCCCTAAAACTGAATTCACTGTCTTTTCCTATACCTAGCACTTCTTGCAAAATGTATTCCTTTGCCTGAGCATCTTATCTCAGAAACACTACTGAGAACATAAATACTAGTAGTAACAGTATTACTAACAATAATACTATGCACCACTTCACCAGAAATAAAAAGCTTGACTTAGTCTTCATTTCTCACATCCAATCTTAAAATAAAAATTCAAATCCTTCTCTTGACTTAGAACTCTTCTCAGACTCTCATCTGCCTTTTTAGCCTTATCCTGTGTCTTTGTTCCACTCCCATTTATTTCTGTGGTGCTACACTGAGTTTGTTTGTTTGTTTGTTTGAATTTATTTGTTCAAACACAACAGGCCTTCCTGTTTCCAGACCTTCGAACTAGCTGTTTACTCTGCATGGATGCTCATTCACATTCAACTCTCGCAGCCCCATGGATTGTAGCTTACCAGGCTCCTGGGTCCATGGAATTTTCCATGCAAGAATACTGCAGTGGGTTACCATTTCTGTCTCCAGGGGATCTTCCTCACCCAGGGATCAAAATTACATCTGACTCTTTAGAACTGAGCCTCCTGGGAAGCCTGATTGTTCTTATTGGAGTTCTCTTTTTCAAGTCTTCATAGAACTGGATCCTTCTCCTTGAGTTCTTATATCTTGTAACCCTTCTCTACATTAGTCAGGATAACCCTTGATGAGGTAAACACACACACACACACACACTTGTGTCTAAGAACAGAAACGCAATAGGAGTGTGTTGCTTGTTCAGCTGCGAGCCTGATACAGGTCAAGAATTTGGCCTCCAGGGCTTCCTCACTCTGCACACTAGGGCACAGGGTGATGAACTTTCCAGTACCTATAACACATGGTTCCCAAGGTGGCTCTGGAGTTCTCTCCATTGCTGGAACACATAAAGAAACAGACTGCAGGGTAGTAAGTTGGAGACTTTTGTGGGCCAGGCCTGGGAGTGATGTATTTCAGTTCTGCCCACATTTTAATGGCCATAACTTGGTCTCACAGTCACACCAACTGGCAGATACATTCACTTGGCCACCTAAAACAAATCTCACTTGCTACTCACAGTTTTATATGCATTTTAATACAAAGTTGGGTCGGTTTAGATGGGGTCCTCATTAAGGCCTTACAAGGCTACTATCAATGAGTTGGACAGTTGGGTCTCTCTTCTGAAGGCTCTGGGAAAATTTTGTTTTGTCTTATTCAGGTTGCTGACAGAATTCATTTCCTTGTAGTGGTAAGGCTGATGTCACTGTTTTCTGGCTGACTATCAGCTAGAGACTGCTTTTAACTTCTAGAGGTCACTCTTACCTGGCTCCCTCCCTCCCAGTAAGTAGATCATCTCTTGTGTCAAATTTCTTATGTGCTTTGAACGTCTCTGACTTTTTCAATCTTTTGAAGAACAACTCTGTTTTTTTTGTTGTTTTTTTTTTTTTTTTAAGGGGGTTGGAGAGGGAGGGGGACGGGCGAGCCGCTTCTATTGGTCTTTACATCTAATTTTATTTATTTATTTATTTTGTGGGGGCGGGTTGGACAGGGGGGCGGGTGGGCCACTTCTATTGGTCTTTCATTTATGTATTTTCATCCATCTTTGTTCTTTTGGCCTGTGTGGGCCTCCCATCGCAGTGGCCTCTGTTGTCACAGAGCACTGGCTCTGGGCGCATGCGCTCCAGAGCTCTGGCTTGGTAGTTGGACACATCGGTCCAGTCGCTCCGCAGCACGTGGGATCTTCCCAGGCCAGGGATTGAACCGGTGCCCCTTGCACTGCAAGGCGGTGTCCTTATCCACTGGACCACCAGGGAACCCCCCAACTCTGGTTTTAAAAGCAGTTGTGATTAGATTGGGCATCTCAAGGTGGTCTCTTTTTTCCATATAAGATGAAACAGTCATTAAAGTGACATGTCATGTTTGTAGCTTCCACCCACTCAAAGGAGAGTAATTCCCATAAGTTGAGAGCCACTGGAAGTCATCTTTAGTCCTACCGCGAAGTTCAGAGACAGAATCATGCAGCTGTGACTTTGCTAAACTTTGGTTTTCTGGTGAAATAGAAATAACAATTCCTGCTTCAGAGACTTAGTGTGAGAATTGCATGTGGTAGTGCACATAAAAAGTGGATAGTGCTCACAACTCTTTTATGAAAAGAGTAAATGATTCATGAACACATGCTTTTATTTGTAGAAATAATACTGTAGTTAAATGATAATAAAGTTTCTCAATACCAAACATTCCCTGCAGGCAAGACTCTGAACTGCAGTCAGTTTAATCAGAAATATTAAGTGAGCATCTACTGTATACAGGTTGATACATCGGAGGTGGAATTTTGCATATATAATTAAGATATTTTTGTTTATTTCTCAAAGCATTCCCAATTCAGTGCTTGGATGGAAAGACAACTAAACATAAAGCTGTTCACTCTGTGGTATTTTTCTGTAACTGAGTGAAAACAAAGAGAGAGGTGATTCATCAGGAAGATAAAGTACCACAGAGCAGGGGGAATCTTTGCAGGTTTTAGAGTAGCATTTCAGAGCTTAAGGACAAGCAAACCTAAAAACCACAGTCAGTGGCACATAGCTGTGAGTGTGTATCTCATAAGAATTAAATCACACCCAGTTGAATATGACTAAGTACTCTGGGTAAATGATTAAGAATAGAAGCAAGGTGGAGTCAGATCATCAAAGGTGTTGTAGGGATATTGAGACATTTTAACTTTGTTCTGTGACAGTGGAAAACCATTGAAGTAATGATACAGTATGAGCTAATCCATTTTAAAAAGTAAATCATTGAAATATGACTTTACTCTGAAATACTCACAGCTGAACCTATGCAACCATTGTCTCCATTCAGTGGGTGAAAGAATAGTAATTTAGAACTCCAGATGCAAAAGGCTAGTTGGACTTAGCAATACACATGGCAAAAGGATGAGGGAGAGAAAAGCATTAGGTTTATTTGTTAACAGCTCTATTGTATTATATTTCTGTGCATTAGTCAGTGTAAAATAAAATTGACTTATTTTCAATCCTTTTAAATGGTGTTTAAATATTTCCTGATGACACAATCTGCTAAAGTATTTACCCTTGGTGCATATTCCATTAACCTTGTAGCTGATACAAAGGCTAAGACTGTATATTTTTAGGGGCCTTGATTATGGAATAAAGCCTAGTGACATCATTATAAAATCACATCTGGATAAGCTTTAGAGTCTTTGTCTTTCTATCCGATTTAGAAAATTCAACAAACTATGGGAGTATGCCACTATTAACAGATTCTGTATTCTCAGATTATTAGAATGCCCTTTCTCTAAAAATAAAGACATAGAGGGATTAAAAGCTCCAAAGCTGTAAATGCTATAAAGTACCCAGTACATAGACATCAGAGGTGGAATTTTGCATATATAATTAAGATATTTTTGTTTATTTCTCAAAGCATTCCCAATTCAGTGCTTGGATGGAAAGACAACTAAACATAAAGCTGTTCACTCTGTGGTATTTTTCTGTAACTGAGTGAAAACAAAGAGAGAGGTGATTCATCAGGAAGATAAAGTACCACAGAGCAGGGGGAATCTTTGCAGGTTTTAGAGTAGCATTTCAGAGCTTAAGGACAAGCAAACCTAAAAACCACAGTCAGTGGCACATAGCTGTGAGTGTGTATCTCATAAGAATTAAATCACACCCAGTTGAATATGACTAAGTACTCTGGGTAAATGATTAAGAATAGAAGCAAGGTGGGAGTCAGATCATCAAAGGTGTTGTAGGGATATTGAGACATTTTAACTTTGTTCTGTGACAGTGGAAAACCATTGAAGTAATGATACAGTATGAGCTAATCCATTTTAAAAAGTAAATCATTGAAATATGACTTTACTCTGAAATACTCACAGCTGAACCTATGCAACCATTGTCTCCATTCAGTGGGTGAAAGAATAGTAATTTAGAACTCCAGATGCAAAAGGCTAGTTGGACTTAGCAATACACATGGCAAAAGGATGAGGGGGAGAGAAAAGCATTAGGTTTATTTGTTAACAGCTCTATTGTATTATATTTCTGTGCATTAGTCAGTGTAAAATAAAATTGACTTATTTTCAATCCTTTTAAATGGTGTTTAAATATTTCCTGATGACACAATCTGCTAAAGTATTTACCCTTGGTGCATATTCCATTAACCTTGTAGCTGATACAAAGGCTAAGACTGTATATTTTTAGGGGCCTTGATTATGGAATAAAGCCTAGTGACATCATTATAAAATCACATCTGGATAAGCTTTAGAGTCTTTGTCTTTCTATCCGATTTAGAAAATTCAACAAACTATGGGAGTATGCCACTATTAACAGATTCTGTATTCTCAGATTATTAGAATGCCCTTTCTCTAAAAATAAAGACAGAGAGGGATTAAAAGCTCCAAAGCTGTAAATGCTATAAAGTACCCAGTACATAGACATCAGAGGTACTGGGGGAATTTAGTTCTGTTGAATATATAATGAAAACAAAAAGGCAGAAATTAAATTCAAAGTATTCTCTCTTCATATCTTACTTTTGTCAGTATTTTTCACTGTCTGTATGAATGCTTCAGTTCCCTAAAAGGTAAAATTCCGTTATTATTTTATAAATTACTTTCAAAATACTAACTTTGTACCACAGATACAGAAAATTAATGCCCATGAAAGCATAAGTTACTTCTCTTTGTGGAAGAATGACTCATTGATGAAATGGGAAAGAAAATACTTTTATTCGTTCTCCTAAGTGCTTGATAGATATCTTAAATTGGAAAGGAATGCCTTTTACAATAAATTTGATTTTATCCATAGCCAATGTTTGACTGCTTCAAAAGCAGTGATTATTATTCATTCTTGGCTATACAAAGTAAATATATATACTTGAATCCTGAGTCCTGTGTCTCTCTGTTGCAAGTAATAAAAATCCAACTATTTCTTTCATTTTTCTTTCTGAATTCATTCTTTGTTGTAACTGTGATCTTTTTCCATGGACTGGAGAACATAGTCAGCAACAGCTGAGAGCTTATACCCTACTGCCTGGAAAAATCCCCCAACCAGATTGAAAAATACTGATGAAGAGTGCTGATTGGTCCATCTTGGTTTCTATGTCCAACTTTGGGACCAAAGACAGATCATGGGTTCTAGAAAAAGAGAAGAAATAAAATATATAGCCCCAGAGGAACCCAGAAGCACCACCCCAAAAGGTGAATCTTAATAATTCTAATATTTGGCTCTAAATTTTGTTATATTTATAAATATTAGAATCTCAATGCCAGTAAAGCCTCAATGTAACTTTTATATGTTAATTTTTGTGTGAGTCCAGTTAGTAATGTCTACTTGAAAATCATTCAGAGTCTTTGTCTTTCTATCCGATTTAGAAAATTCAACAAACTATGGGAGTATGCCACTATTAACAGATTCTGTATTCTCAGATTATTAGAATGCCCTTTCTCTAAAAATAAAGACAGAGAGGGATTAAAAGCTCCAAAGCTGTAAATGCTATAAAGTACCCAGTACATAGACATCAGAGGTACTGGGGGAATTTAGTTCTGTTGAATATATAATGAAAACAAAAAGGCAGAAATTAAATTCAAAGTATTCTCTCTTCATATCTTACTTTTGTCAGTATTTTTCACTGTCTGTATGAATGCTTCAGTTCCCTAAAAGGTAAAATTCCGTTATTATTTTATAAATTACTTTCAAAATACTAACTTTGTACCACAGATACAGAAAATTAATGCCCATGAAAGCATAAGTTACTTCTCTTTGTGGAAGAATGACTCATTGATGAAATGGGAAAGAAAATACTTTTATTCGTTCTCCTAAGTGCTTGATAGATATCTTAAATTGGAAAGGAATGCCTTTTACAATAAATTTGATTTTATCCATAGCCAATGTTTGACTGCTTCAAAAGCAGTGATTATTATTCATTCTTGGCTATACAAAGTAAATATATATACTTGAATCCTGAGTCCTGTGTCTCTCTGTTGCAAGTAATAAAAATCCAACTATTTCTTTCATTTTTCTTTCTGAATTCATTCTTTGTTGTAACTGTGATCTTTTTCCATGGACTGGAGAACATAGTCAGCAACAGCTGAGAGCTTATACCCTACTGCCTGGAAAAATCCCCCAACCAGATTGAAAAATACTGATGAAGAGTGCTGATTGGTCCATCTTGGTTTCTATGTCCAACTTTGGGACCAAAGACAGATCATGGGTTCTAGAAAAAGAGAAGAAATAAAATATATAGCCCCAGAGGAACCCAGAAGCACCACCCCAAAAGGTGAATCTTAATAATTCTAATATTTGGCTCTAAATTTTGTTATATTTATAAATATTAGAATCTCAATGCCAGTAAAGCCTCAATGTAACTTTTATATGTTAATTTTTGTGTGAGTCCAGTTAGTAATGTCTACTTGAAAATCATTCAGCTCTGCTGGTCTACCTGTGTTCTTTCTTTAGAGAATTTCCCGGAAATTTTATTTTCTGAAGATTGACTTTTTAAATTTATTTCCTTCCATTTTTGAGACCTTCAGACCTGTCAGTGCATTAATTTTTTCCAAAATAAAAATGAATTTTTAGAATTTTTTCTGACCTTAGGTTCCTGGTACCATCAGCAATGCATTACACCTGTGGTGTCATGTCTACACCTAGGTTAAATGCCCTATCTCAATTCATTTTTGTATATTCAACACATATACTTTTAAATATCATCTATTTATTCCTGGAATTAAAAGAATTGCTAAAGACAGAGTGGTAAAGTTCACAAAAAACCTTTGAAGTTCTCAGTTACACATTATCTTAACTTTGGTTTCATTAGTCTAGTTTAAATCTAACGGCTATATAACAGTAATAGAACTAATCAAAACATAGTAATAGGGCCAAAAAACCATAATAGTAAGCAGCATCCCAAACATCTTGAAGACTTTTACATTTTATTATGACATTTTCCCAGTTACTGATTTTTCTAGCATATGTAAACCCATTTACTACTGTAATGTAATATAATATAACTTAATATGAAGTAAAAACCTAATCAACATCAATAGAAGAGTAAGTTTTGGCAAATAACTAGTATGTACACTGTTTTACTGTGTAGTCATTTAATAGAGGGCTTCCCAGGTGGCGCTAATTCTAAAGAACCTGTGTACCAATGTGGGAGATGCAAAAGAGCTGATTTGATCCCTGATTCATGAAGATTCCCTGGAGAAGGAAATGGCAAACCATTTCAGTATTCTTGCTTGGAAATCCCATGGACAGAGGAGTCTGGTGTGTTACAGTCCATAGGATAATAAAGAGTTGGACAGGACTGAAGTGACCTAGCACAGATTTAATAGAATGAGAAGATCTTTATGAATAGGGTAGCTTCTTCAAAGTGTATTATAAAGTACTCATGAAGAAAAACACATCTTTATACCACTAGCATTTGTATATTTTATTATATATTTAGACTACCACTGGAGACACACAAAAATATGTAATAATTGCTAAGCTCCTGGAAGGAAATTAGATAATTGGGAAATAAGACATATATATGAATGGATAACATTCATAATTAAGTATAATGTAAAGATAAAATTATTACAAAATGATAAATTATAAATATTAACATGTGCAAGATAATGCAAAAGAAAAATTGCCCACAATTTTACCTACAGTAGATAATTGCTAACTATATATTGATTTTTACATTTCTTATTTTCTAATCTTGTTTTGCTAATCCACATGTATATACATATCTCTGGCTCAAACTGTTTAACAGTCTTTTACCACTTTATAATATATAGTGATCATAATACCAAATTGCTAAGTTCTTCTAAAAAATTGTGCTTTCAGTGACTGCATAGTATTGTTAACTATTTCAAATAAATTTAAGTAAATCATTACAGTATATGAATTATTTCTAAATTTTCTCTATTATAAAGATCATTGCAATGCCAACATCCTTTTCTGTAACATTTTGTATGTTCACATTCCTAATTTTTAAAGAATAATTCCCCCAATTTTGGGGGGCATTATTTAAAGTTATATATTCTTCTCTTTTATAAATATTTTTAACATTAAGTATGCTTACCATTTTCATAGTACTATAATTCTTTTTACTATTTTTTGTCATTTGTACTTTTTTCCCTCATTTAAGGTATTTTTTCAAAGTTTTGTTTTTGCCTAAACTTGTAGTCAAATCTTCAAATACTTTCCTTCACTTAGATTAAAAGAAAAAAATTAGATATATTTCCAAGAACAGATAGTGTTCCTGAGATTTTTCCTAATAATTTGTATTTTCAAAATCTTTTCACATGTTCCCAAGAACAGATAGTTTTACAGTCCATAGGATAATAAAGAGTTGGACAGGACTGAAGTGACCTAGCACAGATTTAATAGAATGAGAAGATCTTTATGAATAGGGTAGCTTCTTCAAAGTGTATTATAAAGTACTCATGAAGAAAACACATCTTTATACCACTAGCATTTGTATATTTTATTATATATTTAGACTACCACTGGAGACACAAAAAAATATGTAATAATTGCTAAGCTCCTGGAAGGAAATTAGATAATTGGGAAATAAGACATATATATGAATGGATAACATTCATAATTAAGTATAATGTAAAGATAAAATTATTACAAAATGATAAATTATAAATATTAACATGTGCAAGATAATGCAAAAGAAAAATTGCCCACAATTTTACCTACAGTAGATAATTGCTAACTATATATTGATTTTTACATTTCTTATTTTCTAATCTTGTTTTGCTAATCCACATGTATATACATATCTCTGGCTCAAACTGTTTAACAGTCTTTTACCACTTTATAATATATAGTGATCATAATACCAAATTGCTAAGTTCTTCTAAAAAATTGTGCTTTCAGTGACTGCATAGTATTGTTAACTATTTCAAATAAATTTAAGTAAATCATTACAGTATATGAATTATTTCTAAATTTTCTCTATTATAAAGATCATTGCAATGCCAACATCCTTTTCTGTAACATTTTGTATGTTCACATTCCTAATTTTTAAAGAATAATTCCCCCAATTTTGGGGGGCATTATTTAAAGTTATATATTCTTCTCTTTTATAAATATTTTTAACATTAAGTATGCTTACCATTTTCATAGTACTATAATTCTTTTTACTATTTTTTGTCATTTGTACTTTTTTCCCTCATTTAAGGTATTTTTTCAAAGTTTTGTTTTTGCCTAAACTTGTAGTCAAATCTTCAAATACTTTCCTTCACTTAGATTAAAAGAAAAAAAAATTAGATATATTTCCAAGAACAGATAGTGTTCCTGAGATTTTTCCTAATAATTTGTATTTTCAAAATCTTTTCACATGTTCCAGCTTCTATGAGCCTTTAAATTGCCCAATGATATATAAAAGTTAAATGATTTTGTTTCCATTTGGCAGATGAGGAAATAGAGATTTTGAAAACTTTATTGATCTGCCTACAATCATAAAGTGAGTTCGTGGCAAAAGTAGGAGTAAAGTTTTGGTGCTTTAACTTTTTAACTCTTAGGTCAGAAATCTTAACTAGCTAAGTTTAAAGGAAGTCCCATTACATTATTAATAACATTTGTTGCTGTCAAAATCTTAATACAGCATTCACATCTTCATCATATTACCAATGCATTCTTAAAGACAGAGTGTCTATTAAAAAGTCTCTTATTCAAATGTTAGCTTTAGCTTTTAAATTCTAAATCAAGCTACTTATGTTAAATGGCACCTTTCTAATAGTCAGGACTCATAAATTGAGGAGATAAATGTACAAAATATAGGTCTGCAGAGTGCAGTATGGATTGGAATGGGACACTTCTTTAAAGTCACTAATGAAAAGTTACACAACAGAAACTGGAATTTTTATGACTGTCCTGCTCCATGACCTCCTGTCATTCCTACTGCAAGTAAGTATGGCCATGAAAAAATCCCATATCCTTTTAATCCACTCATAGAAAAGGTAGTTTGCTAGAGTCACCGTGACAAAAATATCAGACCCGGTGGCTTAAATACCAGGGATCTATTTTCTCACCATCCTGGCTGCTAGAGGGCCCAGATCAAGGTGTCAGCAGCTTTGCTTTCTCCTGAGGCCTCTCTTCTTGGCTTGCAGATGGCTGCCTTCTGGCCACATGCTCACATGTCTTTTCTCTCTGCAGTTGCATCCCTAGTGTCTTTGGGTCCAGCATCCTTCTTTTTTATAAAAACACAGGTCAGATTGGATTAAGAACCACACTGACAGCTTCATTTTAATGTAATCACCTCTTTAAAGACTCTATATCCAAATATAGGCATTCTGAGGTATTGGGGTTAGGGAGTCGATGTATGAATTTTGGAGGAGAGCTCATTCGACCCGTAACATTTTGTATACAGTGCAATGATGGCACCACACCAAGGTAGTGAAAATTAAGCAAATATGTATTTCTCTTTTCTTCCTTTCTCCTTCCCTTCCCCTGTTTTTCCCTCTTTTTTTTTTTTTCTTTTTTTGGGAAGTAAAGCCTAAAGAATAGCACAACAGTATATTTTCAGGAATGCTGATTTGTGGTTCTTTTACATTCATTCACTTATTCTTTCCTTCATCCATTCATGCAGGAGACTCGGATGAAATAATAGTGTTTGACTAAAGACTGGCCTGATGCCTGTAGACATGTGGCTTACAATTTTCCTTTCTGGGCTACTGTCTCTCATGTGATTTATTCTACTCTACTGGAATTTGTTGCTGTAAAACATGCATTCACATCTTCATCATATTACCAATGCATTCTTAAAGACAGAGTGTCTATTAAAAAGTCTCTTATTCAAATGTTAGCTTTAGCTTTTAAATTCTAAATCAAGCTACTTATGTTAAATGGCACCTTTCTAATAGTCAGGACTCATAAATTGAGGAGATAAATGTACAAAATATAGGTCTGCAGAGTGCAGTATGGATTGGAATGGGACACTTCTTTAAAGTCACTAATGAAAAGTTACACAACAGAAACTGGAATTTTTATGACTGTCCTGCTCCATGACCTCCTGTCATTCCTACTGCAAGTAAGTATGGCCATGAAAAAATCCCATATCCTTTTAATCCACTCATAGAAAAGGTAGTTTGCTAGAGTCACCGTGACAAAAATATCAGACCCGGTGGCTTAAATACCAGGGATCTATTTTCTCACCATCCTGGCTGCTAGAGGGCCCAGATCAAGGTGTCAGCAGCTTTGCTTTCTCCTGAGGCCTCTCTTCTTGGCTTGCAGATGGCTGCCTTCTGGCCACATGCTCACATGTCTTTTCTCTCTGCAGTTGCATCCCTAGTGTCTTTGGGTCCAGCATCCTTCTTTTTTATAAAAACACAGGTCAGATTGGATTAAGAACCACACTGACAGCTTCATTTTAATGTAATCACCTCTTTAAAGACTCTATATCCAAATATAGGCATTCTGAGGTATTGGGGTTAGGGAGTCGATGTATGAATTTTGGAGGAGAGCTCATTCGACCCGTAACATTTTGTATACAGTGCAATGATGGCACCACACCAAGGTAGTGAAAATTAAGCAAATATGTATTTCTCTTTTCTTCCTTTCTCCTTCCCTTCCCCTGTTTTTCCCTCTTTTTTTTTTTTCTTTTTTTGGGAAGTAAAGCCTAAAGAATAGCACAACAGTATATTTTCAGGAATGCTGATTTGTGGTTCTTTTACATTCATTCACTTATTCTTTCCTTCATCCATTCATGCAGGAGACTCGGATGAAATAATAGTGTTTGACTAAAGACTGGCCTGATGCCTGTAGACATGTGGCTTACAATTTTCCTTTCTGGGCTACTGTCTCTCATGTGATTTATTCTACTCTACTGGAATTTTTGATTGACTTAGTTATATTTCTCACTAGACTTTGAGACCCTCAGGGCAAGAACTGTATCTTTTATGTTCTATCTATCCCGAGTACATGGGAGGCTCTGTACATGTCATAAAGGAATAAGAAGATTGTTTTCAGAATGAAGAAATCTATTTTTTCATTTATGTGAAAACTAAATATTACTTTATGGACAATTTGTCAGGATGCCAGACTGATATTTGAAGGGATGTCCAAGAACAGACTATCTGAGACTGACAGCCAGACAAGGTGATTGGTATCACAGAAGTGACACATGACCCCAGTGATTGACATTCACTAGGGAAATATTTGCTTCTTATTTTTCTGCATCACACAGCTATGCAGACTATGCAAATCTCATAAGCACACAATTTGTGCAAAACCCCTGCAAAGTACCATCCATAGCTATAAATACATTTGATTAATATAATCATTGGATTATATGAAAGGATATAAAAATTGATCAGTCATTTAAAACCTTTGAAGTAGTTACACAATATAGTCCCATGTAACCACAAGCAAAAGGCATATTTTAAATGGAAAATGATTGTTTTGATTATAAGTGGGAAACTTCAGGTGAGTGTTTGTAAATGACCTGTGACAGATAAAGCCATCCTACTTGCTTGACTAAGTATCTCATCCTTGTGTTTACTATACTACCTGGTGGCATTCAAACCTAGAACAGCAGAAAGAGTTCAAATCAAAAAAAAAAAAAAAAATCCAGTAAGAGCTTAAGGAAGTTTGTCTCATATATCCTAACTTTTAAAGACTCTTTTGCAAAGATAATATACTTGGACTGCCCTCTCTACTTCTTCTCCACCCTATTGAGGAAATGTATACAAGTTCAACAATTCCTAGGGGTGTCCTACCAAATATGTAAATATTTGAATATCCATTCCATGTAGAGAGATTTGAAAGTCACTTTCTGCCATTTATGTAGCTCCATTATGCAAAAATCAAGAGGATGCTGGTCATAAATTCTATTAGGTTGGAACTCAGGGTGTTGAAAAGACCATATAGATAATTTTAAGAGATTTCTCTCGCAGTTGAATCTCTGCTACAAAGTGAAGCTTGGTTTTTAAAATATAAATCAAATAAATGCTTTCCATAAAGCTACAGAGTTAGTGGAAACTGAACTCCCACAGCTTTTGAGTACACATTTCTCATTCAAGCATCTACTGAGTTCTTCCACTGAAAAATCATTTTATAAAAGTTATCATCTGACTTTCATATCTTTTCTATTATTTTGTTTTAATGATGGTAAAGAAGTAAGCTATTTTAAAGGATGTGTTGTAAATAAAATTAATTCATATATACATTAACCAAACATTAATCAAGATATTTAAGGAACATTTCATAGTGCGACTAACAAAATAGAAATCTTGCAAAATTGCTACCATGGAAAATCTAAGAAAAGTTCATTAGAATTACAGTAAGAATGAAGCCATTCACCAAATATAAAGAGACAAAGAGATGATGGCTCTAAAATAAATAAAACAGGGACATATTAATTAATTTTTTCCTCTTTGGTGGGTATAGTAGCATGAATAAACAAATATCTGAATTTATATTTTACCAATACTCATAATTTATTTTTATATGTGATTTACTGTGACTTTTATATGTGATATAATATGACAAAAATTAAGAGTCTTGAAATGTGAGCATTTGGGGACTAGTAGTAAAATATGCTCCAGAAAAGTACTAATGCTAATATATTATCTTCAGTTTTGCATCTATAAGTGTTTTGGTGCTAATCTCCTCATTGTAATTTATTCTTAATCAGTGGAACTTTTGTTTTTCCCTAAATTAGTTCCTCTTATAAGTAGTTCCTCTCAACGCAGAAGAGGTAGTATCATTTGTAATTTTGCACATTCTTCTCAAATCACTTACCATTTTATATTGTAGTTTGTTGAAGTAATAAAAATTAAAGTGGCTTAGAATCATGGATATACAATAAATATCTACACCAGAAAAAAACATAGCCTCTTTGACATTTAAGAGACATAACACAAACCCAAGTTCAAAAGAGATATGTGAAAATATCTTTTACACATCTTACATGCTGTATCTCAGCATATAGAATACGTAGTAGATGTACATAGCAGATGATGCCTGACAAATATCTGTGGAATGAATAAAGAAAGAAATGCCAAAAAAGCTATTTTTGAATATGTGTACTGTCATATAAATATACTTCCCTTCCCCAAAATGAACTACATGCTTTAGATTTAGTTGAAAATTTTTTCTGACCTTTAGATAATTGTAGGATAACCATTTTTAAGGTGCATTATTTGCAGTGTTTATGATCATTAAATTTGTGGGAGTACATCCAACTTAAGAGAATTCATTAGCCTCTACTCTTGTTCATGGTTTAAAATCATTGTATCTTATTTGTGTAATACATTCTCCTGTATAAAATGTTCTTATGGCTATTTGTCTTATTTTTATCTTAACATCAAATTGTAAGTAGAGATGTTACAAATAATATACTATAAAGTGAGGCCTAAAACTTCAGTGATTCACCCAGGTTTACACAAATCAAGAAACTCAAATCCAAGTTTTCACTGATTCCTTTAATATTTTTTCTTGTTTCCTTGCACTGTAACATCATGAAATAATATGTCATGTTTTGCCTCCCTGCTTTTGTAGTGAGTCTTAGCTTTACATAATAACAATTATTTCCAATGAGGGGAAAAAAGGGAAATTGATCACATGGTTCTTAAGAAAACTCAGATACAGTTAATACCAACTTTATCAGTGAAATCCACTATGATAATTTTGATTTGTTTCAAAGACTCTTACCCTAGTGTTTAAAATTTTAAGTGCTATGAACTGGAAATGTACTAATGCTAATATATTATCTTCAGTTTTGCATCTATAAGTGTTTTGGTGCTAATCTCCTCATTGTAATTTATTCTTAATCAGTGGAACTTTTGTTTTTCCCTAAATTAGTTCCTCTTATAAGTAGTTCCTCTCAACGCAGAAGAGGTAGTATCATTTGTAATTTTGCACATTCTTCTCAAATCACTTACCATTTTATATTGTAGTTTGTTGAAGTAATAAAAATTAAAGTGGCTTAGAATCATGGATATACAATAAATATCTACACCAGAAAAAAACATAGCCTCTTTGACATTTAAGAGACATAACACAAACCCAAGTTCAAAAGAGATATGTGAAAATATCTTTTACACATCTTACATGCTGTATCTCAGCATATAGAATACGTAGTAGATGTACATAGCAGATGATGCCTGACAAATATCTGTGGAATGAATAAAGAAAGAAATGCCAAAAAAGCTATTTTTGAATATGTGTACTGTCATATAAATATACTTCCCTTCCCCAAAATGAACTACATGCTTTAGATTTAGTTGAAAATTTTTTCTGACCTTTAGATAATTGTAGGATAACCATTTTTAAGGTGCATTATTTGCAGTGTTTATGATCATTAAATTTGTGGGAGTACATCCAACTTAAGAGAATTCATTAGCCTCTACTCTTGTTCATGGTTTAAAATCATTGTATCTTATTTGTGTAATACATTCTCCTGTATAAAATGTTCTTATGGCTATTTGTCTTATTTTTATCTTAACATCAAATTGTAAGTAGAGATGTTACAAATAATATACTATAAAGTGAGGCCTAAAACTTCAGTGATTCACCCAGGTTTACACAAATCAAGAAACTCAAATCCAAGTTTTCACTGATTCCTTTAATATTTTTTCTTGTTTCCTTGCACTGTAACATCATGAAATAATATGTCATGTTTTGCCTCCCTGCTTTTGTAGTGAGTCTTAGCTTTACATAATAACAATTATTTCCAATGAGGGGAAAAAAGGGAAATTGATCACATGGTTCTTAAGAAAACTCAGATACAGTTAATACCAACTTTATCAGTGAAATCCACTATGATAATTTTGATTTGTTTCAAAGACTCTTACCCTAGTGTTTAAAATTTTAAGTGCTATGAACTGGAAATGTGAAGGAGACTTTTGCTTTTAGTGTTGTACTCTTTTATGATATACTAGTTTAATTTTTAAATATCTCATATATACAGTTATCTCCAAAATGTAAATGGTTAGTTGTATGGGAAAAAAACCTAGGAAAATGCAAATCACTATATATATAATGGTGTAGTCCTATTTATTAACATTATTTCTAATCATCAGTTAAATACTATTCTACTAATACTATTCTTCTAAATGCTAATATGTCAGATATTTTTAATGATTTACATGTAAATCCAATACTAAATTATGTTTTTGCTATATTAGGCATAACCAAGCCATCCTGGATTCAGATATATTGCCTCATATCTATATCATTATAGCATAGTTTCTAACTTTTGTAAAATACAGTTAATGTGTGTCTATCTTATTATTCAAATAAGGCTTTGTTATTTGCTCTTCTCTGCTTCCTTGGTCATGTCTTAATCTGTTTTGTTTTGGTTTTCTTTGTTGTTGTTGTTGTTGTTGTTTGTTTTAAACAGTCTTTGAGAGGAAAAAGGAAGGTTATTTGGGGTTTATATGATTTTGTTCAGTGGCTTAGTTGTGTCTGACTCTTCAGGTTCCCATGGTCTGCACCAGGCTTCCCTCTTCTTTACTGTCTCCCTGAGTTTGTTCAAATCCATGTCCATTGAGTTGGTGATGCTATCTTCCTCATCCTCTATTATCCCTTTCTCCTCTTGCCTTTAATCTTTCCTAGCATCAGTCTTTTCCAATGAGTCAGTTCTTTGCACCAGGTGGCCAAAGTACTGGAGCTTCAGCTTGGATTATAGGAAAAAAAAAAGGAAAGGGATACAGTTCTCCTTTATCACCTATAATCTGTACCTATTTTCTTTCTCATCTCCTGAATCTATACTCTGAAGACACTGTCAATCTAAGAAACATACAGAATCCCAAAACACAAGTTATGACACAGTGAGCCGTCATTGATTATATTCTAAAGTTGATATAAATTAAAGGATGATTGGATGGATGAATGCATAGAGAGGTACATAGGTACCTCTATGAGGATGAAATGCACTATGATAATTTTGATTTGTTTCAAAGACTCTTACCCTAGTGTTTAAAATTTTAAGTGCTATGAACTGGAAATGTGAAGGAGACTTTTGCTTTTAGTGTTGTACTCTTTTATGATATACTAGTTTAATTTTTAAATATCTCATATATACAGTTATCTCCAAAATGTAAATGGTTAGTTGTATGGGAAAAACCTAGGAAAATGCAAATCACTATATATATAATGGTGTAGTCCTATTTATTAACATTATTTCTAATCATCAGTTAAATACTATTCTACTAATACTATTCTTCTAAATGCTAATATGTCAGATATTTTTAATGATTTACATGTAAATCCAATACTAAATTATGTTTTTGCTATATTAGGCATAACCAAGCCATCCTGGATTCAGATATATTGCCTCATATCTATATCATTATAGCATAGTTTCTAACTTTTGTAAAATACAGTTAATGTGTGTCTATCTTATTATTCAAATAAGGCTTTGTTATTTGCTCTTCTCTGCTTCCTTGGTCATGTCTTAATCTGTTTTGTTTTGGTTTTCTTTGTTGTTGTTGTTGTTGTTGTTTGTTTTAAACAGTCTTTGAGAGGAAAAAGGAAGGTTATTTGGGGTTTATATGATTTTGTTCAGTGGCTTAGTTGTGTCTGACTCTTCAGGTTCCCATGGTCTGCACCAGGCTTCCCTCTTCTTTACTGTCTCCCTGAGTTTGTTCAAATCCATGTCCATTGAGTTGGTGATGCTATCTTCCTCATCCTCTATTATCCCTTTCTCCTCTTGCCTTTAATCTTTCCTAGCATCAGTCTTTTCCAATGAGTCAGTTCTTTGCACCAGGTGGCCAAAGTACTGGAGCTTCAGCTTGGATTATAGGAAAAAAAAAAGGAAAGGGATACAGTTCTCCTTTATCACCTATAATCTGTACCTATTTTCTTTCTCATCTCCTGAATCTATACTCTGAAGACACTGTCAATCTAAGAAACATACAGAATCCCAAAACACAAGTTATGACACAGTGAGCCGTCATTGATTATATTCTAAAGTTGATATAAATTAAAGGATGATTGGATGGATGAATGCATAGAGAGGTACATAGGTACCTCTATGAGGTCACATTTTCTCAGATCTCATTAATCTGAATATTCAAATAATTCTTATCAGTTCTAGGACTAATAGTTCATTTTTCATTACCCTTGCCTCTAGAAGATGATCTCTGCCTCCTACAAACTAATCCACATGCAAATCTGTGGAACCATATGGGGTTTTTTTTGCATGGATTTAGGATCAAGCCTGACACCAGTTGGCTAAGTGCCATCATAACTCCACTAAGCATTTCCATGGCCTGATCAGGATAAACATCATCATATCTAGGCATCAGAGACACTAGTCTTCCACTGACTCAGGTAATTGAGTCTCTCCCACTGCTATGCCAGCTGGAGTAGTTGCCCGCCAGGGACCACCTTGGATCCCCCAGGCCAGGAGGGCACTAGGTAAGGCTGTCCCAGGCAGATCCTATCTTTATCATTGTACTTTGCTGATGTTCTTCATTCTCCAGATATCAAACTTATGGTGAAAGAATGGGCTTTCTTCCTTGCATCACTCTCTTAAGTGAGTCCTAAAGGAATACAGAAGGCATTTCAATATCTTAAAAAGTTTAGCACAACAAGTCTTTTTGTTTTTTCTCTCAACTGGAAGACATCTAAGTAAATAAACTCAAGACTCTTAAAAATGGTCTCTCTCTTCTGAGACCCAAGCATGCCAGCCTCTTCTTTAATGGTGAATTCTTCAAAATTGTTGCCCAGTTTTCAACACAGACTCCTGTTGGACCATCTCATGAGTTGTTCTGAATACTCAGATATATATGAATCCATAGCACACACATATTTGTTCGCTCTTTCTATGACTTCCAAACACACACCTATTGCCAAGAATACAACTTTTCCATTTCTCATGCCGAGTGGTGGCTACCCACTCTGATGGATATATCCTAAGAAATATAAATTTACTCTACATTGTAATTGAGATCCTCCTTGTATTGAGGTTAGAAAAAGAGAGAGGAAAGGAGAGGGGAAATATAGAGGCAGAGGTGGAGAGAGAGAGAGGAGGAAAAAATTTATTTTAAGAAATTGGCTCAGGTGATTGTGGGCAAGTCTGAAATCTGTAGGGCAGGTCAACAGGCAAGAGACAGCCAAAGAAGGGATGATCTTGCAGTCTTGAGTTTAAAATCCATAGGGTACATTAGCAGGCTGAACACTAAGGCAGAATTTTTATGTTGCAGTTTATAGAGACATAATTCCCTCTTACTTGGAAAATATCAGTCTTTGGCTCTTAAGACCTTCAACTGGTTGGATGAGACCCACCTACATTATGGAGAGTAATCTGCTTTATTGAAAGTCAACTTATTATAAATGCTAACCCCATTTAAAATATAGCTTTGCAATAACATCTATAACAGCCTTTGACCAAATAGGTAGACAAGTTAACCTACCCAAGTTGACACAGAAAACTAATCATCATAGATATACTCTGTTGCGAACATCATCAGTAATCAGCTAACCCAGAAAAATGTTAGATACTGTCATAGTGTGAACAGTTGTAACATAATTGTTTTTCCTGAAGGAATGTCAACAGACTCTTCTTTAACAATTACTGTTTTTTAAAAAAATCTGTCATTCTGTGGAAATGATTCCAGGATGGATAATTTGGTAAAAGTATCACAAGGGGCCAAACTACTTCTAGCTGTGACGTCGAAAACTTCTTCAGTTTCTAAAAATGCAGAGGTTGCTTATGATGCATTGTATTTTCACAAGTTTATGTACAAGCATAATTTTAATAAGATATTTTATTTACATTCTAACATTACAGTTTACATTTTGGGAACCCATTGTGCTCACTTTACACATTCTCTTCTTATATACAGGACAATTTGCTTAGAGTTTCATTCCAGATTAAATTGCAAGAGCATTTTATGGTGAATGGAACAGGTGACCCTCTCCAAGCCTCTGTAATGATTAGAGCAAATATCCAAGAAGTGAAAACTTTTATCACAATATTCTGAATGTCATGTTTTCCTTAGAAAAGTAGGCATTCAATCAAGTTTAACCTTTCAGAGCATGAAATGCAAAGTTCTCTTTTTACAAATGAAGAAACCAAGACCCAGTGAGGGAAAATGTCCTCAAATTCATGTCGACTAAGGGCAGGGCCAGAACTAGACAACGATTTCCTAACAGCCAGCTCCATTATGTGTGGGTCCATAGAATCATCACTAGAAAGTTATCAACAGGGAATCCAGTAGTCTTTCCAAAAAGGTCCCAACCTGTCTTTCTGGCATTATTTTCTTTACTTTTTCTGTATGCCCTGAACTTGAGGTAAACTGTTGAAATAGGCTGAACATTTATCATCAAGCTTGTGCTGAATTATTCTACAGCAAAGCCTTTTGCCAACTCTTTTGCTTCAGGGTGTCTTCTCTTTCTGCCTCTACTGCTTCAAAACCAATCTAAATACTATCTCCATTTTGATAGATGGATATACATAGGTACAGATTTATCTCAAAATTTTCACAGATCTCATTAATCTGTATATACAAATAATCTCATTAGTTCTAATACTCATATTACAGCTGTTCACTCCCTCACCTCAAGCAGGTGATCTCTGCCTCCTGCAAACTAATCCACATGCATTATTAAGGAATACAATGGTAGCAGTGATTCTTCTGAGTCTGAGGAAAATGTCCCAGATTTGCTAGGAATATTTAGCTAAGTTATATGACTAACGTTTCTCAGATTATATTCCTGGAATGTTATCTCAGTTCTCTCTCTTTGGTTTGTGAGTTAAAAGCATTTATGAAAATTGAATGCCAGATACTGACTTCCTAATTCTCTTACTGTCCATAGGTAAAGGAGAAGAGTGTGTGGGATGATGCTGTGTGTGTGTGTGTGTGTGTGTGTGTGTGTGTGTGTGTGTTTGTAGAGGAGAGACAGAGGGTGATATTATTATAAAAATAACCAAGACAAATAACCTGGGGCTAAACATACTATAATTTATTACAAGTTAAGTGGTAGAGAGGCTCAGAAAGCCAGACTCAGACAGCTAGCTAAGAATGCTGTCAATAAGAAGTTCTGGAAGGAAGCGTTTTGCTCTAACTAGCCAGTGAGAGAGGGTGAAATGAGGAGATGTTATCCCTCATTATCACAAACAAACTAATGACTGACAACTCCGAGCAGGCGGTGTTTCCCCACCACATGCCACCTGCTGCTATTTTGTTGGAGGGACCAAGCTTTCCTCTTTATTTCCAGTTGTCTTACTGCAGCGAAGATTTCACTCTTCCTCCATCAGGAGTGTCCAAATATTAGGAACCCTACGGGGTCTCCTATAGGATGTGTCCTTGTTCTCAAACAGCGTGTAACACTGTGAATACTTATGTCTGGGATAAAGATGCTCACAAGGGAAATTTTCTAAAAGGGCAACTAAATACAGTGTAAACCATGCACCTGTTGAGGAGAAATAGAAGATGTTCTGTGAATAATATACACTTTCAGTAGGATTTTGATGAAAATAAACAAGGTGGATTTCTCTGATGGTGTGGGAATTACTGTAAGCACAAATAAGGGATTTGTGGAGTTTAGTAGTTTGGGTGTGGCTTTATAGTTGAGTCCTACCAGGCAAAATGATTCCAGCTCTCTGCCAATTAGTTAGAAAGCACAGGACTGAATATCAGTCATGGTTAATTGCTCTCTTGGCCAAAGAAAAGCATGTTGCAAGTTAAGGTTTCTATAAGGAGCAGAAGAGCAATGACATTCAGGCTAAAGGAAGCCTCAGTTTTTATTAATTATAAGGTCAGAATCTGATTTTTCTTGAATCAGAAGAGAAGCAGGGGTGGAACAAGAGATGAATGCACCCTGAAATACCACATGTGTTCTGGCATAGATCATTATTTTCCAATTAGGTCTGCCAACTGACACGGATTTTCACTAACCATGCCTTTGCCCTGGTTCTCAAGTTGGAGATGTGGTCAATACCTACTTAGATGTTTCCATGTTTTTCAGCATCCAGGTCATCTGTGGGCAAGATGCATAGAATGGAGAGATAAAATTCAGGAAAAAATGTGTTTTTGCTTTGTGAAATGCTACTAGGTAGTTCTCAGAGAAAGAACAAAATGATGAAGAAGCAAAGACTGCTTTTTAATTTTCTGATGGGAGAAAACAATTAAAAGACAGGAATTCCTCAGTTTACATCAGGAGTTAAAAGAAAATCATTGCCTACTTATTGGTTCATTTTGCAAATTGAGATCAATGAAATGCTGCAAACAACAGCAAGAAATCAATCGTAAAATAGCATATAATTCATGCCCAGTGTTGTAAATTATAGTTTGCCTGACAGTACTCGATGAGATGTCCATGCACAAGGATGCATTTCCTTGTAACGTGTCTCAGGATAATAATGCCTGTGGATCCATTTCTAATGCATATTAGAGTGATCTCTTTTTCCCTGTCCACAACTTCCTACGTTTGATCTTCTACAAATGATGCCATCAGGCAAATGGGGAAGAAGATGTTATTACTAAGGGGCTCATGTTTTTAAGGGTCCACAACCCTCCACTTATGAACTCAGAGTTATGTACATACCTGTGATTGTTTGAGTCTATTGATCCATTACATTGCCCTTGAAGGACTTAATCACATTCCTACAGACATATTAGCAAATCAGTTGCAGTCAGGCAGGGAGGAGAGAATTATCATCACATTTCTCTTTGCTTTAAATTTTAAATTGTTGGTATTGTTTATGACCTCACTCACAAAAAGTACCTCAGTCTGCTTCCCCTGGATCTTTTTCCCTTTTTAAATTAATTCTTTTAGAAATATCTCCCATTTCATTTTTCCTCTTCCACACAGCTACTGTCCCCCCATCCCCATCTGATACTGTTCCCTTATTCCCTCTAATTTTCCCTCCAGTGCCCTAACCATCTCCCCCCATTTCGCCAAGGATTTCCCAACCAGGTCACCTGGGCAGCTGCTTCTACCATGTATCATGTTAGGTTCTACCCTCTTCCTTTTCTTTCATGCCTCATTATTCAAAAGACACTAGTGACACTTCATCTTCTTATGGAAATACATTGAGAATAATCCACTTTGGGGTCAACAGGACAGGCATAAAAAAGACTTGAAAGTCAAAAAAGCTATTTAATCAGACTGGCTTTTGTTGTACTATTGAGTAGAGAGTTTTTAAATATTTAGAATTAAAAGAAAAGTCTCAATTTCCATTGTAGCAAAGGCGTAGCAATCAGATTTCCCAAACCAGATCTGTGACCTAACAAATTATTTTATGGGTATGAATTAATTTATCTTAAGAAATGGAGAAAATGTTAACCCTATATAGGTTTTAATGTCTTTGTTGCAGGGAAGGGTCATAAATATAAATAAAGTGCCAGTAGAGTACAGAGTTTTATAAATTTCAGTCAGTAAGATATCCATGTATATCTCTATTTCTGTGAATATTTGTATTTCTGTGTTGTTATTGTTGCTCTTTCACTAAGTCATTTCCAACTCACAGTGACCCAATTGACTGCAGCATGCCAAGCTCCTCTGTCCTTCATTATCTCTTGGAATTTGCTCAGACTCGTGTACATTGAGTTAGTGATGCTATCTAACCATCCTATCTTCGGCCACCCTTTTTCCCTTTTGCCTTCAATCTTTCCCAGCATCAGAATTTTTTCTGATGAATCAGCTCTTTACATCAGGTGGCCAGAATATTAGAGCTTCAATATCAGTCCTTCCAGTGAAGGGTCAGGGTTGATTTCCTTTAGAGTTGGCTCGTTTGATTTCCTTACAGTCCAAGGGACTCTCAAGAGTCTTCTCCAGCACCGTATTTCAAAAACATCAATATTTTGGCATTCAGCCTTCTATATGGTCCAACTCTCAAATCCATACATGACTCTTGGAAGAACCATAGCTTGGACTATGTGGACGTTTGTTGGCAAAGTGATGTCTCTGCTTTGTAAAATGCTGTCTAAGCTTGTCATAGCTTTTCTTCCAAGGAGTAAGTATCTTAGTTTTATGGCTTCAGTCACCATGCACAGTGATTCTGTATCCCAGGAAAGTCTGTCACTGTTTCTACTTTTTCCCCTTCTGTTTGCCATGAAGTGATCAGACTAGATTCCATGGTCTTTTTCATGTTGAGGTTCAAACCAGCTTTTTTACTGTCCACCTTCACCCTCATCAAGAGGTTCTTTAGTTCCTTTTCACTTTCTGCCATGTGAGTACTGTCATCTGCATATCTGAGGCTGTTGATATTTCTCCCAACAACCTTGATTCTGGCTTGTGATTCACCAGCCTAGTGGCTCATGGTGTACTCTCCATATAAGTTCAATATAAAGGTGCCAGTTCCCAAACCAGATCTGTGACCTAACAAATTATTTTATGGGTATGAATTAATTTATCTTAAGAAATGGAGAAAATGTTAACCCTATATAGGTTTTAATGTCTTTGTTGCAGGGAAGGGTCATAAATATAAATAAAGTGCCAGTAGAGTACAGAGTTTTATAAATTTCAGTCAGTAAGATATCCATGTATATCTCTATTTCTGTGAATATTTGTATTTCTGTGTTGTTATTGTTGCTCTTTCACTAAGTCATTTCCAACTCACAGTGACCCAATTGACTGCAGCATGCCAAGCTCCTCTGTCCTTCATTATCTCTTGGAATTTGCTCAGACTCGTGTACATTGAGTTAGTGATGCTATCTAACCATCCTATCTTCGGCCACCCTTTTTCCCTTTTGCCTTCAATCTTTCCCAGCATCAGAATTTTTTCTGATGAATCAGCTCTTTACATCAGGTGGCCAGAATATTAGAGCTTCAATATCAGTCCTTCCAGTGAAGGGTCAGGGTTGATTTCCTTTAGAGTTGGCTCGTTTGATTTCCTTACAGTCCAAGGGACTCTCAAGAGTCTTCTCCAGCACCGTATTTCAAAAACATCAATATTTTGGCATTCAGCCTTCTATATGGTCCAACTCTCAAATCCATACATGACTCTTGGAAGAACCATAGCTTGGACTATGTGGACGTTTGTTGGCAAAGTGATGTCTCTGCTTTGTAAAATGCTGTCTAAGCTTGTCATAGCTTTTCTTCCAAGGAGTAAGTATCTTAGTTTTATGGCTTCAGTCACCATGCACAGTGATTCTGTATCCCAGGAAAGTCTGTCACTGTTTCTACTTTTTCCCCTTCTGTTTGCCATGAAGTGATCAGACTAGATTCCATGGTCTTTTTCATGTTGAGGTTCAAACCAGCTTTTTTACTGTCCACCTTCACCCTCATCAAGAGGTTCTTTAGTTCCTTTTCACTTTCTGCCATGTGAGTACTGTCATCTGCATATCTGAGGCTGTTGATATTTCTCCCAACAACCTTGATTCTGGCTTGTGATTCACCAGCCTAGTGGCTCATGGTGTACTCTCCATATAAGTTCAATAAGCAGGATGACATTATTCAGCCTTATTGTGCTCCTTTCCCAATTTTGAACCAGTTCGTTCTTCCATGTCTGGTTCTAACTGTTGCTTCATGACCCGTATGCAAATTTCTCAGGAGACAGGTAATGCGGTCTGGTACTCTACCTCTTTAAGAATTTCCTACAGCTTGTTGTGATCCACACAGTCAAAGACTTTAGCGTAGTCAGTGAAGCAGATGTAGATGTTTCTCCAGAGTTCCTTTGCTTTCTCTATGATCCAGTGAATGCTGACAATTTGATCTCTGGTTCCTCTGCCTTTTCTGAAACCAGCTTGCACCTCTGGAAGTTCTTGGTTCATGTATTGCTGAAACCTAGCTTGGAGGATTTTGAATATTACTTTGCTAGCATGTGAAAGGAGTGTAGTTGTACGGTAGTTTGAACATTCTTTGACCTGGCCCTTCTTTAACATCTGCCTTACTCCCATACAGTTTAGTTAGTAACAACTGAACCACAGTTGCTCTCAAGGGGTTCCTTTCCCTCCTGTGATGATATGAAAGCTTCCAGGGTCTTCCATAGTTTCTTGGCATTTAGTATATAATCATCATGACTCTTTTCTTCTCTGTGCAAAAGGATTGCTACAGGGACAAACCCCTCAGATCTGGTAGAGATCTTCATTGCTTCTGTGTCACACCTGGGAAACTGAAATCTTTACAGTGTTTGCCATGGCCCTGCCACCTCCATATACCAAAGTCTTTACTTTATCTGGAGTCTATTTCTACTCTGAAACACTACCTTAAGAACAAGGGTTAGAATCCCTCCTCCCAAGAACCTGCACGTGTATTTCTCCTGTGTTTTGCCTTTATTCTAGCAAAATAGGCAACCCGAGGTAGAGAAGAAGAGTATCTATCCACTTCTTGTTTATCTGAAACATTATACCCAAACCCTGAGTCCTGTCTGTTGCTCCTGTGTCCAGGAGGGTTCTCTTTCTGCTTCTTGAATGGACTCAATCTGTTTTATAAAGAGCTCCTATTTTATAGATAAATTCTGACCTCAATTTTATTGCGAAAAATTTAAGTAAGAGTTGAAATGAGGGAAAGACACGAAGTCAAGGGTAGGGAGGAACAGGAGGGAAAAAAAAGACAGGTTAATGAACAGTGGGTGGCAGGTGCAAAGGAATTAGCATGAAAACCTATACTATCATATGTGAAAAAAATAGCTATTGTCATTGGGCTGTGAGAAAAGGGGATCCTGCAGAGGTGCTGTGTGACAGCCTGGAGGGGTGGGATGGGGGGACATACTTATGACTAATCTGGGATCCTATATATCTGTAAACAACAGAACTCTGTAAAAGTTAAAAGTAAAATAAAAATTAAAAACCAAAAAACAGGATGAATATTCAAAAAAAAGGAAATGACAACCATATGGATCCCAGCTCCTGTGGCATATATACCAGATATGACAGGGACGCAGAGAAGGGAGCTATCCTGAGAACTCCAATTTTAGACCCTTCTTTGTTCCTCCAGAGAGTTGGCCAAACCATGAAAGGAGAAAAAAAGACCGATGCAATGAAGAGAGAAACGAGGTGACAAGATAGTTAATGCTGAGGAGTGACAGATCCAGTTCAAACTGGGAAATCTATAATTACAGTAAATTCTTTCAGTATATTCAGCATTAGCTTTCAGTCATATCTCAGAGATAGGAGAAATGTTAGAGGAATAAGGCAATGAGATTTACCGAGAGATAGAAATTGGAAAAGCAGATACAGAAGAGGATTGGGGTGGTGGAAAAGTCTAGAGACCTGAAAGTATGGCTTTGAAATGGGTGAACAAAGATCATAGCAAGGCAAATGCAGATGTGGAAATACTCCAGAAATAAGAAGGCACTAAAAGACTGCACACTGTGTGATGGCAAGTGAGTGACTGTATGGATGTGACAAGTGGAAGAGGTGGGAATTTACCAGTTTGCGGTCAAAGAGGGCAGGTTTTAGATTAAGAATCTTGGATAGGGTTCCAATGATGATTACGTAGTGGGTCTAACTATGCTGTGTGTTTAATAAATGAGGCAGAAGTGAAGGGCATTACATTTGCGGAAGTTAAAATGAAGCCAGATTCAGAGATGAGTCATAACTGAGGATGTTGAAGCTGCCAAAAAAGGGATTATGATTGAAAAGAAAACTGAGCCAGTGCTGAAGTCATTGAGGAAAGGAGAAGTATGATGGTATAGGAAGTGTAATAGGGCATGTGTCAGCTTGGTCTTGGGCATACATTTTTTTGAATAATGAATTGACATTAGTAAACTCTGACTGTCTTTTCTCCATCTAATATATACTTGAATACCATTGAATTTGAAAATATGCATAACCAAAAACTTTAACTCATCTACATTCCCTCACTTTGAGATAACCATTGTGAATATTTTTAAAATTTTCCCATTATATTGTAGCTTTTAAAATTTATATGCTGGACTATAGCTGATTAACAATGTTGTGTTAGTTTCAGGCATAGAGCAATGTGATTCAGTTGTACATATACATGTATCTATACTTTTTTCAAAAATTTCCCCATTTAGCTTATGACAGAGTATGGAACAGAGTTCCCTGTGCTATACAGTAGGTCCTTGTTGGTTATCTATTTTATATACACCAGTCTGTACTGGTCAGTTTCAAGCTAATCAGCGACCATACACCTGGTAACAATGTTTGTTCTCTAAGTCACTGAGTCTGTTTGGTAAGCAAGTTCATTTGTTTCATTTTTATTAAATCTTGTATATATATAATGATGATATGATGTTTGTCTGATGTACTTCACTTAACATGATAATTTCTGGGCCCATCCATATTGCTGTATGTGGCTTTATTTCATCCTTTTTTCATGGCTGAGTGGAATTGCATTGTACATATGTACCGCATACTTTAATATAATGGATTTTCTTTTCTTTTTTTTGGCAATAATGTGTCATGTGTTATACTTTTAATTTCCATTTCTTTTTTAATTTCAGCCTCTTTTATTGGTCTTTCATTTATTTTTTTTTCACCCATCTTAATTCGTTGGCCTGTGTGGGCCTCCAATCGTAGTGGCCTCTCTCTTTGCAGAGCATCAGCTCTGGGCGCATGCGCTCCAGAGTGCTGGCTTGCAATTGGACACACTGCTCCAGGCACTCTGTGGCATGTGGGATATTCCCATGCTAGGGATCAAACCGGTTCCCCTTACACTGCAAGACAGACACTTTACCCACTGGACCATCAGGGAAACCCCTAATATTGTGGATTTTTAAAGAAATATTCATGTTTGAGAATTATGTTTTAGTATTCAAAGAAGTACAACTCTGCCTTTTTCTTGTCTTTCAGCAGTAATCATCTTCTCACAATTATATTGGCCTGACAAATTGTATTCAATTGATTAGAGACTTTTTACTTAGTTATTACTATATTTCTGTGAAAATTTAGCCACAGGAATAGAGTAACATTTCTGGGTAAGAGGCATAAAATAAAGGTTTTTCTCTGGCCTTGCCTAATTCATTTATTCAACAAGTAAAAAATGCTAGTTAGATCTCACCAATTCTGAAGATATCGATGTGAATACAATAGAAAGCATCTTTCTGTACTCAAAGAGTTTATATCTGCCTAAGACAGATATAAAGTTAAGAAATCAATAACAAGGCAGTTTCTATCATGTTTTGGTAATTATGATAAGTAACTAAGCAAGGTAATACAACTGAGGATACCTGGGGATGGATGGTTGTGGCCATGCTGTTGGATTATCAAGAAAGACCACTCAGAGGAAGATGAGCCTGACAGATGAGATGTGGTCAGCCAAACACAAAGGAGGAGAAAATAGGTGCCCTTTAGAAGAAACACCACCTATAAAGGCCCAGAGGTGTGAGATTGTAGTGTTGGAGGGATGTGGAGGGACAGAAATGTCCAGTATATGGAAGGCAGGAGAGGTAGATGTTTTTTAAATCTCATTGACCACTAGTGCATGTCTTTCTATGAGAAATAGGTGACCACAGTGGGGTGACCTAGGGGATCAAAAGACCATTCTGGACTGATGATCTTGCTTCCTTCTTCACTAGGAATAGTGAAGCACTTATAAGATAAACCCCACCCACCACCCCCAGGATTTGTACCTCCATCGTCTGCCTTCTCTCCATAACTGTAGATTATCTGTCCCTGCTTCTTCAGAGTACAAACCCTCAACTTTCATTCTTGGTTCCAGTGTTTCACATATTCGCAGACAACACTCCAGCTCCATTACCCGTTCTGCCCTCCCTGTTGGATCATTTTCATCAGCATACAATATCATCTTATCTCATTTGATTATTTTAAAAAAATCATTGGACTTGACTTACTTTCCATCTGTTGTTTCACTTCTCTATTTTCCTCCATAGTAAAAGTTTTTCTCAAAAATTTTTGTCTTTCAGCAGTAATCATCTTCTCACAATTATATTGGCCTGACAAATTGTATTCAATTGATTAGAGACTTTTTACTTAGTTATTACTATATTTCTGTGAAAATTTAGCCACAGGAATAGAGTAACATTTCTGGGTAAGAGGCATAAAATAAAGGTTTTTCTCTGGCCTTGCCTAATTCATTTATTCAACAAGTAAAAAATGCTAGTTAGATCTCACCAATTCTGAAGATATCGATGTGAATACAATAGAAAGCATCTTTCTGTACTCAAAGAGTTTATATCTGCCTAAGACAGATATAAAGTTAAGAAATCAATAACAAGGCAGTTTCTATCATGTTTTGGTAATTATGATAAGTAACTAAGCAAGGTAATACAACTGAGGATACCTGGGGATGGATGGTTGTGGCCATGCTGTTGGATTATCAAGAAAGACCACTCAGAGGAAGATGAGCCTGACAGATGAGATGTGGTCAGCCAAACACAAAGGAGGAGAAAATAGGTGCCCTTTAGAAGAAACACCACCTATAAAGGCCCAGAGGTGTGAGATTGTAGTGTTGGAGGGATGTGGAGGGACAGAAATGTCCAGTATATGGAAGGCAGGAGAGGTAGATGTTTTTTAAATCTCATTGACCACTAGTGCATGTCTTTCTATGAGAAATAGGTGACCACAGTGGGGTGACCTAGGGGATCAAAAGACCATTCTGGACTGATGATCTTGCTTCCTTCTTCACTAGGAATAGTGAAGCACTTATAAGATAAACCCCACCCACCACCCCCAGGATTTGTACCTCCATCGTCTGCCTTCTCTCCATAACTGTAGATTATCTGTCCCTGCTTCTTCAGAGTACAAACCCTCAACTTTCATTCTTGGTTCCAGTGTTTCACATATTCGCAGACAACACTCCAGCTCCATTACCCGTTCTGCCCTCCCTGTTGGATCATTTTCATCAGCATACAATATCATCTTATCTCATTTGATTATTTTAAAAAAATCATTGGACTTGACTTACTTTCCATCTGTTGTTTCACTTCTCTATTTTCCTCCATAGTAAAAAGTTTTTCTGGAAAAAGTTGCTTATATTTGCTATTTCTAACTCCTCTTCTCTCATTCCATCATAAATCCATTTGAATCAGGCTTAGATTCCTATGACTTAAATGTTTATTGCACAAATATGAATGACTGCCACATTGCTAATTCCCATGGTCAATTTTTAGTGTTATTAGGTGTAGCATCTTTTATTAGACTTATTAGACTCTTATTAGCATTATCATCTTGGAAACATTTGCTTCACTTGACTTCCAGGATATAAAACCTTACTGATTGCTCTTTCTCTATCTCCATGATTGATGTTCTGCTTCTATCCCAGAGAGCTGAAGATTGACATCTTAGTATTTGGGTCCTTATACTTTGTCTCTTTTCTATCTACACTTACTCTATTTTTGTGTTCTCATCCATTTTAAATGCCGTCTATATAATGATAACTTCCCAAAGTGTATCTCTCAAGCCAGGACTTCTTGAAATTCTAAAATTTATTCAAATTACCTAATTGGCATCTCCACTTGATTGTCTAGTTAACATCTCAAACTTTCCATATGTAAAACATCAATTTTTAATTGAATTATAGTGGATTTACAGTGCTTTTTAAGTTTCAGGTATATAGCATAGTGATTCAGTTAGTATATATATATGTGTGTATATATATATATATATATATATTGAGTTTATTTTCATGTATGGTATTAGAGAACATTCTTATTTCATTCATTTGCATGTAGCTGTCCAGTTTTCCCACCACCACTTACTGGAGAGACTGTATTTTCTCCATGATGTATTCTTGCCTTCTCTGTCAGCCAGCTCCTTCTCTGTCAGCCAGCTCCAGTGGTCCCAAGTAGCTCTTGTGTACCAGGGCCAACCTCTGCAACACCAACTTAACTCCAGCTCACACATACATATCCAGGCCCATGGCCTAACCATGTGTATGGCCAGCTCCCATAGACGCAACCTCCCATCCAGCTCCTGAGGCTGGACAAGGCCACGGGCTGACTCCTAGAGTTCCAAGGCTGGGCTTGCTCCAACCCTAAGCCAGTCTTCATGTCTTCAGGTTTCAGGTCATCTCTTACAACACCAGGTTCCTGGCCTATCCAAGTACTGGACCAAATGCTTAAGACCCAGATACTGAAACCCACCCAATAGTCCATGGCACCTGGACTACTTGTGTTTCCCTTTTCTCAGGATCCGTGTCACCACGCATAGATAAAGGACCCAGGGCCATGACCACAGGCTCAAGTGCCAGGCCTACCCCAGGAAAACTGGGTTCAGGGCCTACCCAAGTGGACCAAACTAGTCCCAGGTAATCAAGAGATCCATAAGGATCATGAATAGTCAAAGAAATTAGATACCTCTGAAGAAAACCAATAAAACTCTAATAACTAAAGCTAAATAAGTGGAGATCTATGAACTGTCTGACAAAGAGTTCAGGATAATCCCATTAAGGAAATATGCTGAACTACAAGAAAACAAAAATAGACAACTAAATGAAATTAGAGAAACAATGACTAAACAAAATGGGAAGCTCAACAAAGGGAAATTGTTTTAAAAAAAAGAAAAAGGAAAAATAAAATAGGCCAAAAGAACAAAGATGGATGAAAAATAGATAAATGAAAGACCAATAGAAGCGGCCCGCCCGCCCCCCTCCCCCCCAAAAAGAAAACCGAAACAGAGGGACTTTCCCGGTGGTCCAGTGGGTAAATAATCCACCTTGCATCGTAAGGGGCACTGGTTGCACTGGAAGATCCCACGTGCCTCAGAGCAGCTGGGCTGGTGTGTCCAATTATGAGCCAGCACTCTGGAGCGCATGTGCCCAGAGCTGGACCTCTGCAACAAGAGAGGCCACTGCGATGGGAGGCCCACACAGGCCAAAGAATAAAGATAGATGAAAACAAATGGATAAAAAATCAATAAAAGAGGCCATAATTAAAAAAATAAATAAATAAACAGAAATCCTTGAGTCAAAGAATATAAAGAATCATTCAAAAAATTCAGGAAAGAGATATAAAGTCAGACTTGACCAAGCAGAAGAATTCATGAACTAGAAGACAGGTCATTTGAAATCATCTAGTCAGAGAAGCAAATAGAAAAAAAAGAGTGAAGAAAGCTTACATGAATCATGGGATACAGTTAAAAGAACAACCAGTTTGCACATCACAGAATCCAAGAAATGGAAGAAAGAAGAAAAAAGGAAAAGCTAATCAAAGAAAATAACAGCTGAGAACTTCCCAAATCTGGGGAGAGATTTGAACATCGAAATTCATGAAGGTAATAAGTCACTGCAGGTAATCAACCCAAAATGATCTTCTCCAAGACACATTATAACAAAACTGTCTAAAATTGAAGAGTGATCTTCAGAAATCCATATCTGACCATGCTGTTCAAAATCCTCTCATAACTTTCTACATAGGTTCTCTCAGGCTAGAACTCCAAATCTATGCAGAGACCTACAACACTTATATGATCTTGTCCCTTATTAATTTTCTGATATCATTTCTTACTTCTTTCTGCTTCATTTGCTCTGCTCCAGCCTTACTGGCCTTCTTATCATGTCCATGGTGGTCATGTTCCTCCTTCTAATCTTTGCTTAGCTTACACCCCTCTCCTGAAATAGTCCTTTACTTAAAATCTCCACAACTTTTACCCTCATTCCTTCCAGGTTTTTGCCCGAAAGGTCAACTTTCTCCTGTGGATTCCATTGACTCATGCCTTTTTTTCTTTCAGTTTTATTGACATATAATTGACATGCAGAAATCGAGTTTAAGGTACACAGCATTATGACTTACATATATTGCAAAATGATTATGACAATAAATTTAATTCATATCCCAGATTCTTTCCTTTAAAATTAGGGATGGCTGTGTGTCCAATTATGAGCCAGCACTCTGGAGCGCATGTGCCCAGAGCTGGACCTCTGCAACAAGAGAGGCCACTGCGATGGGAGGCCCACACAGGCCAAAGAATAAAGATAGATGAAAACAAATGGATAAAAATCAATAAAAGAGGCCATAATTAAAAAAATAAATAAATAAACAGAAATCCTTGAGTCAAAGAATATAAAGAATCATTCAAAAAATTCAGGAAAGAGATATAAAGTCAGACTTGACCAAGCAGAAGAATTCATGAACTAGAAGACAGGTCATTTGAAATCATCTAGTCAGAGAAGCAAATAGAAAAAAAAGAGTGAAGAAAGCTTACATGAATCATGGGATACAGTTAAAAGAACAACCAGTTTGCACATCACAGAATCCAAGAAATGGAAGAAAGAAGAAAAAAGGAAAAGCTAATCAAAGAAAATAACAGCTGAGAACTTCCCAAATCTGGGGAGAGATTTGAACATCGAAATTCATGAAGGTAATAAGTCACTGCAGGTAATCAACCCAAAATGATCTTCTCCAAGACACATTATAACAAAACTGTCTAAAATTGAAGAGTGATCTTCAGAAATCCATATCTGACCATGCTGTTCAAAATCCTCTCATAACTTTCTACATAGGTTCTCTCAGGCTAGAACTCCAAATCTATGCAGAGACCTACAACACTTATATGATCTTGTCCCTTATTAATTTTCTGATATCATTTCTTACTTCTTTCTGCTTCATTTGCTCTGCTCCAGCCTTACTGGCCTTCTTATCATGTCCATGGTGGTCATGTTCCTCCTTCTAATCTTTGCTTAGCTTACACCCCTCTCCTGAAATAGTCCTTTACTTAAAATCTCCACAACTTTTACCCTCATTCCTTCCAGGTTTTTGCCCGAAAGGTCAACTTTCTCCTGTGGATTCCATTGACTCATGCCTTTTTTTCTTTCAGTTTTATTGACATATAATTGACATGCAGAAATCGAGTTTAAGGTACACAGCATTATGACTTACATATATTGCAAAATGATTATGACAATAAATTTAATTCATATCCCAGATTCTTTCCTTTAAAATTACTGAAGGCTCCTGATTCTTCTTGCTCTGTTCAATGTTTTCTGTGGCACTTTTCATATTTTATAACATCAATAGCCTTAAACTGTAGTTGACATTCATTTAAAGCCATACTAATTTCCTATAGTGCAACAACTTCTCAATCATAAATTTCTCATCACTTTTAATAGTCTAGGTGTATGAGGAAGTGAGGGCTTTCCAGGTGGCACTAGTGGTAAACAACCCACCTGTCACTGTAAGAGGTATAAGAGATGTGGGCTTGGTCCATTGGTTGGGAAGATCCTGTGGAGGAGGGCATGGCAACTGACTCCAGTATTCTTGCCTGGAGACAGAGGAGGCTCCTCTTATGGACAGAGGAGCCTGGCAGTCTAGTCCAGAGGTTGCAAAGAATCACACATGACTGAAGCGACTTAGCACACACGTATGAGGAAGTGACCATGCTTGAAAGGTCATGTTGCTAGAGAAAGCCACTATGACTCATGACCTAGGAATGAAGTAGAAAATGTCAACTCTTATCAAGACCTCCAGTCATAGTTAGGATTTAAGAGATAAATCTCCTAAAAATACAGCAAGTTTCTCACCCATAAATTTCTTATTACTTTAAACAGTCCAATGGTAAACCTTAACTATGAGAACTTAACAAGAGTTGGCCTTTTCTGCTTTAGTTCCGAGTCACAAGTCATACTCACTCTGTCTAGCAACGTGACCCTTCGAGGCATGCTCAATTCCTCATCCTGGTCTCCCCTAGTCCTCACCATCGTATGATGCTTCCCAATATGTGAAGAAGCATATTTTGTCAGAGTGGACTCCAGGCACAGAAAATAATCATGGAACTAACACAGGAAGATGCTCCCATTCGAGGCAGATATTCCCAGTGAGTTTAGGAGTTCCATGATCAAGGTCACCTTCAAAGCATGGAGGCTGTAGTGTAAAAGAGGTAGGGCATTTCGTGATAAGAAGATACCTGATATGATGATACCAAGATGATGCCTTCTGACCCTACCAGCTCAGGGTAACTAAGGACTCTCGAATAAGAAAGTCTGTCCTAGCAAACACATATAAGTAAGTCTTAGGCTGCCATTGAATGCTGTAACTTCTTACCCAACTACAAAGTAGGTAACCAAATCCCTACTTCAACAAGCTATAATATAAAACAACAAGAAAACTGCCCACCACAAAGGGTTCACTGGCAAAAGAGCATCATAGCATCCAGTCTGACCAAGATGCTCTGGTATGTCAAGAAGAAATTCTCATTTAAAACATTCCAAAGTCACTTGGAATCAGCCCCATAGAATACAGCTTCCTGCTGGGATATGTCCTTTCAGAGATGATAGTTGTATTCTCATGTTCAGATACAACAGCTTTTCCCTAGTTGCATTTCCCCATTGTGGATTCCGCCTTTCATCCAGGTTCTGTTTCCTCCTTGGTTTTGCTCCTGAAACTGGCTGTTGAGTCAAACCCTCAGCTTCTCTTTCTCAGGAATGGAAGGAATTCAGACAGAAGGGATGAGAGGCTGCAGTCACTGAGTTCCTGAGAATCAGAAGAAGAGGAATAAGACAGAAACAGGGAAATGGCAGATATAATTGCTAATACGACACGATCCTTGCATGAAGTTTTCCCACAGTAAATAGTATTTCCTCTCTGTATAGCATCTGAGACCATTGCTCTCATGATTTTTAACTTTATACGTTTCATAGAATGTTTTTCCAAATGAAATTACTCCACCTCGACCTGATTTATGTGCATGTAGTGTAGCTGTTCCTGCCATCTCTCAGAAATCTCTGGCAAGCCATGCTATTTTAACACCAACTTCAAAGTGCTCTTATAACTTAACTTCTGATCCCTCCATTGCCTGTGGGTGCCTCCCCCATCAACTTGGTACCTATGAGCATCTGTAGGATAAAGTTGTGAAGCAAACAAGCCTTAATCAAAAGCACTGCAAGTCTCTTCTTGATAATCACCTTTTGTTCTAGAGTAACTATTTTTAGTGTAAATTTTTCTTTGCCTTTCTCCTGATGACCTACATGTTTAACCAATTGATTATACTTTGCATGAAAATCAAGATGATGCCTTCTGACCCTACCAGCTCAGGGTAACTAAGGACTCTCGAATAAGAAAGTCTGTCCTAGCAAACACATATAAGTAAGTCTTAGGCTGCCATTGAATGCTGTAACTTCTTACCCAACTACAAAGTAGGTAACCAAATCCCTACTTCAACAAGCTATAATATAAAACAACAAGAAAACTGCCCACCACAAAGGGTTCACTGGAAAAAGAGCATCATAGCATCCAGTCTGACCAAGATGCTCTGGTATGTCAAGAAGAAATTCTCATTTAAAACATTCCAAAGTCACTTGGAATCAGCCCCATAGAATACAGCTTCCTGCTGGGATATGTCCTTTCAGAGATGATAGTTGTATTCTCATGTTCAGATACAACAGCTTTTCCCTAGTTGCATTTCCCCATTGTGGATTCCGCCTTTCATCCAGGTTCTGTTTCCTCCTTGGTTTTGCTCCTGAAACTGGCTGTTGAGTCAAACCCTCAGCTTCTCTTTCTCAGGAATGGAAGGAATTCAGACAGAAGGGATGAGAGGCTGCAGTCACTGAGTTCCTGAGAATCAGAAGAAGAGGAATAAGACAGAAACAGGGAAATGGCAGATATAATTGCTAATACGACACGATCCTTGCATGAAGTTTTCCCACAGTAAATAGTATTTCCTCTCTGTATAGCATCTGAGACCATTGCTCTCATGATTTTTAACTTTATACGTTTCATAGAATGTTTTTCCAAATGAAATTACTCCACCTCGACCTGATTTATGTGCATGTAGTGTAGCTGTTCCTGCCATCTCTCAGAAATCTCTGGCAAGCCATGCTATTTTAACACCAACTTCAAAGTGCTCTTATAACTTAACTTCTGATCCCTCCATTGCCTGTGGGTGCCTCCCCCATCAACTTGGTACCTATGAGCATCTGTAGGATAAAGTTGTGAAGCAAACAAGCCTTAATCAAAAGCACTGCAAGTCTCTTCTTGATAATCACCTTTTGTTCTAGAGTAACTATTTTTAGTGTAAATTTTTCTTTGCCTTTCTCCTGATGACCTACATGTTTAACCAATTGATTATACTTTGCATGAAAATCAAAGTATTCTCTTTCCAGTTTACTTTTGCTGTCAGCGCCATGCAAAATCTATTTCCCTGAATTAAGTTGCATTTCATTCATCTTTTAAACATGAAATTGTAATGGTTCAAGGTTAATGATCTTTAAAGAAGATGTGTTGCTTAGGTTGTATCTACCTTATTCCAAAAGAAATCCACAAAATAATGATTATTTCTAGTAGTATAAAAATGTGATGTGTTTAAATCTTGGTAAATCTGACTGAACTTTGCTTCGATTCATTCAACAAAATTATTATTGAGTATCATTATAAATGACATGTTGGGATATTTCAGAATCAAATTAGTGAATTACAGGCTAGTTTCTTTTAACGCAAGGGAATATAGTATCTATGAGAGAGACAGCTAGATATAAATTATTAGAGAAATTCAGAGGAGGGAGAGATTGTTACTGGCTAGAGTAGTAGTCCATTCTCTTGATCATCTTTCATACCTAGCTCTACTATATCCGGATCATCTCATTCACTAATTCTTTCTTCATTTATTCAAACATATATTCAAATCTACAATGTACAGACAATGAATATAACACCACTGCTTCCTTTACAGTGTTGAGTCTACTGGATAAGATAGATAATCATGGAAATAAATCATTATGACCCAGCATTGTAAGTGCTATGCCAAGTTTGTGCAAAAGTCTAAAAGACAAAGGGAGAGGATAATAGCTCCACCTTGTGTCAGGGGTCAATAGCATGGTGTGCTAGTGAAATCTTAATAAAGAAATTGGCATTTGCACTGAACCTGGACAGCTTGAAGGTCAAATAATACATGGTTGCTCGGGTGGATAGGAGAAGAAAAAATTCAGCGAAGGGAATTACTTGAGCAAAGTCACTATTATAAGCTATGTATTTGCATTTCAAAAGCCAGACCTGTTGTCTTCAAGTATGCTATAAAAATAATTTAAATGTCCCGTTTATTTTTTAGCAGAGCCCTTGAACCAACTCTAAACTCAGAAAAGGATTTACCTGGTCATAGGCCAACAAGAAAACAGTCAAATTGTTGAAAGAAGGAATTAAACCAAGAGTCTGACTGATATTTGTCTATTTAAAAATAAACACAGTATATTTAAAGGGTACAACAGCCTATATTTTATTGCTATTGATCTGTATGGCTATTGATTTTTTTTTAATTTTTTTTTCTTTAAGAAATGCATTTTATTTATTTATTTATTTTTGGCTATTCTGAGTTTTCACTGCTGCTGCAGGCTCTTCTCTAGTTGCAGGGAGTGGGGGCTACTATTGAGTTGAAGTGAGCAGGCTTCTTGTTGCGGTGACTTCTCTTGTGGAGCTTGGGCTCTAGGGTACACGGGCTTCAATATTTGAGGCACTTGGGCTCAGTAGTTGCGGTTCCAAGGCTCTAGATCACAGGCTCAATAGTTGTGGCTCACGAACTTTGTTGCTCCACAGCATATGAGATCTTCCCGGATCAGGGATTGAACTCATGTTTCCTGCATTGGCAGGCGAACTGTTTACCACTGAGCTACCGGGGAAGACCTGGCTATTGATTTTTATTTTAAGCTTTACTTTAACAGTCCTAAGAAGTGATAAAGTAAATAAGAGGCAAGATCTCCTAAATAAAAATGCATGATGGTAAATAAATTCTTCTTCCCTCCACAGATTTAGCAGCATTTACACCCCACCAATTTCTGCTCAGCGCTTGCACACATGTTGGGTGTACAAACAGTTCCCTGGTCATTCTGTCTACCTCACAGCTGCCACCAGAACACGTGGATCCCCCAATTCTGACTGTTTTGGATTCTAGAACTATATACATTCAGTAAGTAGAAACATCATCCCTATCACACACTGGTTCATGCAAGAATCCCAGTGAGTTCAATCAAGGGAAAGGTTTGTGACATAAAATTAATTTTATTGTGATTAAATGCATAAAAGTGATTAGTTCAATGGTTCTGAGAATGTTTGATTATCACTTGCCAGCTTCATTTCCATTTTTTCTGTATGCAATCAGTCTGGGTTACCCATAAAATAATTTAAATGTCCCGTTTATTTTTTAGCAGAGCCCTTGAACCAACTCTAAACTCAGAAAAGGATTTACCTGGTCATAGGCCAACAAGAAAACAGTCAAATTGTTGAAAGAAGGAATTAAACCAAGAGTCTGACTGATATTTGTCTATTTAAAAATAAACACAGTATATTTAAAGGGTACAACAGCCTATATTTTATTGCTATTGATCTGTATGGCTATTGATTTTTTTTTAATTTTTTTTTCTTTAAGAAATGCATTTTATTTATTTATTTATTTTTGGCTATTCTGAGTTTTCACTGCTGCTGCAGGCTCTTCTCTAGTTGCAGGGAGTGGGGGCTACTATTGAGTTGAAGTGAGCAGGCTTCTTGTTGCGGTGACTTCTCTTGTGGAGCTTGGGCTCTAGGGTACACGGGCTTCAATATTTGAGGCACTTGGGCTCAGTAGTTGCGGTTCCAAGGCTCTAGATCACAGGCTCAATAGTTGTGGCTCACGAACTTTGTTGCTCCACAGCATATGAGATCTTCCCGGATCAGGGATTGAACTCATGTTTCCTGCATTGGCAGGCGAACTGTTTACCACTGAGCTACCGGGGAAGACCTGGCTATTGATTTTTATTTTAAGCTTTACTTTAACAGTCCTAAGAAGTGATAAAGTAAATAAGAGGCAAGATCTCCTAAATAAAAATGCATGATGGTAAATAAATTCTTCTTCCCTCCACAGATTTAGCAGCATTTACACCCCACCAATTTCTGCTCAGCGCTTGCACACATGTTGGGTGTACAAACAGTTCCCTGGTCATTCTGTCTACCTCACAGCTGCCACCAGAACACGTGGATCCCCCAATTCTGACTGTTTTGGATTCTAGAACTATATACATTCAGTAAGTAGAAACATCATCCCTATCACACACTGGTTCATGCAAGAATCCCAGTGAGTTCAATCAAGGGAAAGGTTTGTGACATAAAATTAATTTTATTGTGATTAAATGCATAAAAGTGATTAGTTCAATGGTTCTGAGAATGTTTGATTATCACTTGCCAGCTTCATTTCCATTTTTTCTGTATGCAATCAGTCTGGGTTACACATGTACCCAGATTCTGTGCAAACTTCAATAAAGGAAAAACTGACCAATGACATGGCTGCCCTGGGGTTGTTTTATAGGAGGCATTATTTGCAATGATTTTGAATTAGAGAGCATAATTTCTTTTCTTTTTGATTATAAACTAGGACTTCCTACTCCCCTGCAGAGAGAAGCTTTCATATCCTGGTATGTTCAGATTATTTTTGATATTACAGATTATTATCAGTTCCACAATATGTGAGGTAAAAGGTGTATTGCAGTACTGGACTGAAAATTGAGACCTCTCTTCCCACTCGTGAATACTTATTTATATTAATCACTCAATATCGATTTTCTAACCAGCTAAAGTATCTGAACTGAAGATGTTATGGTGTTCATTCATGCTGACAAACACTACAATTTTATATTTCATTGCTCCATGTCTAAAATCCCCCAGTGGCTTTTAATGTGTCCCAAGCTGAGCTCTTTTATTTACCTTAAAAGATTTCCCACTGCTCTTAAGTATTTGTCATTTTATCGGTGTCTGTCTATTCTATGACTAGCCCTGCTCATTCCCAGTGATACCATGTAACCCTCATCTGGCATACCGTCTATTCTCCCTCTGCCTACCAGTCCATCAAGTATACAATCTTATGTATCCAGGTAGTGTGTAACCTCATTCAAGAAGTCTTATTTGACTACCTCAGCCTTTCCTGTCTCAGCTTTTCTTCAGTAGTTATGTACTGAAACTCTGTTAGATTGCTGCAGTTTTTCTAGAAAACTGTGGTTTGAAAATTAGACAATTATCTCTCCCTCTCATTTCTTAGAAGTTCTCAGACATTCTACTTCTCCCAGTTGTTATTCCATGATCTGCGTTCAAAATCAAGCAATTACTCCTACATTTTTGCATTATTAACTAATTAAAATTATAAATGACTAGAGAGCAGGCACTACATCATATTTTTATGCCTTTAAGAATAGACATTTAATAGTTATTTTTTTAAGTGAATTACTTTTGAGCTCTCAGAAAAATGTGTTTCTTTACAATGGCATAAACTCAAGCTCATATGTGTCCTTTAAAATCCTACACATTTTAGGGCTTCCCTGGTGGTCCAGTGGGTAAGAGCCCTCCTTGCAGTGCAAGCGCCAGGTCCCCCCAAAATCGCCTGGCTTTTGTGCAAACTTCATGGAAACTACCAATGACATGGCTGCCCTGGGGTTGTTTTATAGGAGGCATTATTTGCAATGATTTTGAATTAGAAGCATAATTTCTTTTCTTTTGATTATAAACTAGGACTTCCTACTCCCTGCAGAGAGAAGCTTTCATATCCTGGTATGTTCAGATTATTTTGATATTACAGATTATTATCAGTTCCACAATATGTGAGGTAAAAGGTGTATTGCAGTACTGGACTGAAAATTGAGACCTCTCTTCCCACTCGTGAATACTTATTTATATTAATCACTCAATATCGATTTTCTAACCAGCTAAAGTATCTGAACTGAAGATGTTATGGTGTTCATTCATGCTGACAAACACTACAATTTTATATTTCATTGCTCCATGTCTAAAATCCCCCAGTGGCTTTTAATGTGTCCCAAGCTGAGCTCTTTTATTTACCTTAAAAGATTTCCCACTGCTCTTAAGTATTTGTCATTTTATCGGTGTCTGTCTATTCTATGACTAGCCCTGCTCATTCCCAGTGATACCATGTAACCCTCATCTGGCATACCGTCTATTCTCCCTCTGCCTACCAGTCCATCAAGTATACAATCTTATGTATCCAGGTAGTGTGTAACCTCATTCAAGAAGTCTTATTTGACTACCTCAGCCTTTCCTGTCTCAGCTTTTCTTCAGTAGTTATGTACTGAAACTCTGTTAGATTGCTGCAGTTTTTCTAGAAAACTGTGGTTTGAAAATTAGACAATTATCTCTCCCTCTCATTTCTTAGAAGTTCTCAGACATTCTACTTCTCCCAGTTGTTATTCCATGATCTGCGTTCAAAATCAAGCAATTACTCCTACATTTTTGCATTATTAACTAATTAAAATTATAAATGACTAGAGAGCAGGCACTACATCATATTTTTATGCCTTTAAGAATAGACATTTAATAGTTATTTTTTTAAGTGAATTACTTTTGAGCTCTCAGAAAAAATGTGTTTCTTTACAATGGCATAAACTCAAGCTCATATGTGTCCTTTAAAAATCCTACACATTTTAGGGCTTCCCTGGTGGTCCAGTGGGTAAAGAGCCCTCCTTGCAGTGCAAGGGGCGCCAGGTCCATCCCTGGCCCGGTAAGATCCCACGAGCTGCAGAGCGGCTGGACTGGTGTGTCCAGTTAGGAGCCAGGGCTCTGGAGCACCTGCACCCAGATCAGGTGCTCTGCAATGAGTGAGGCCACTGCAATGGGAGGCCCACACAGGCCAAAGGAATAAAGATGGATGAAAATAAATAAATAAAAAACCAGCAGAAGAGGCCAAATTTAAGAAAAAAATCCTACACATTTTAGATTTGACATAAATATATAACGATAATAATGCTATATTTTTTCATTGCCAGGTGGAAACGACCAAGAAAAGTAAATGGAATTCTGGAGCGCTATATATTATATATTTCAAATCATACGCATGATTTTACAATTTGGGATGTCATCTATAACAACACAGAACTTTTTCAGGATTACACTCTGCAGTACCTTTTCCCTGGTAATAAATATCTCATCAAACTGGAAGTAAGTTCACCTTTATTACTTTCTCTGTTTCATCACTCGCCTTGCTGCTTCCCTTTTGTCTCTTCTCTCCATCCGTTAATTTAAAAAAATGCAAAATTTTCTTCTATTTCTGTTTACATTGAAACTTGCTTCACATACAACTTGAAAATTCTGCTGATGTAATACCAGCATATTTATTTTGTATTATGCAAAATGAAAGAATAATCATCTGAAACAGATTTTTCCAAATCTAATTTGGGATTATGAGAAATTATTTTTTTCACTATTGGTAGAATGTCCTAATTGTCGAGGACTTTTCAGTAAATGCTTGGATTAATAGGGCTATTTCCCCATGGGCCTTGTATTCATTTGAAAAGAAATGGGCAGTCTGAAAATATAGGTCTTATATTTTTAAATGAAGATTTACATGACCCCCAAGCATTCTTGATTAGTATTATATTCTGGTTTACATTACACTTCTATCTGAAAAGAATAGTCACTTAATAAAACCCCAGAATCAACATAGTGTAGACAGGCAATAGCCTTTTTTTTTTTTTAATGCAAAATAGCACTTTTACACAAAGGTCTTTTAAAAGACCTTGATATTACCGTAGAATTTATACTCAGTAGATTCCTTTGTTTTTTTTTTGATGAAATATAATCTTTTTTAAGTTTGATAGCACATCTGAAAATAACTGAATATAAACATGAGATTGTCCCTATTTGTTTTAAACACACTCTTCATTTTATAGCAATACCTATATAAGGATATTTGCTTTGATAAATGCCATAGAAAATATTCTGCTCTTGATTATGAATAAATTTACATTTATGTAGACACTGTGTATGCATTCATTTTACTTAACATGCTCTTGAATGCTCTAAATATTATACCACGAGAAAATAAACCACATTCAACTGTTGCTAACTGTCTGACCTGACACCACAAAACAAGGGCAATCAGATAATGTTAAAAATCCTATTCAGAACTGTCTCCACGTGCCTAGGTGTTCAGTACACATATCAGGTTCTGAATCAGCAATTTAACTATTTATCTGTGTTGCTCAAGATATAAGAAGTATATTAATTTGATTTTCAAAAGCTAATTGCATAAATCCACACCAGCTTCAAAACAGTGGCCATATCAAAATCAGAAAAGCCCCTATTCCTTAGAAGCAACCAAAATTAAACAAATTGTGTCACTCTTGGTTTTTATTTACAGGTGGCCTTTGAAACAAAGTTCTGCTTTCAGGACAATTTTTAGGCCATTCTGCAAAGTTAATGAAGATCCATCTGAATCTCCTTGGTTTTATAAGCCTACAATACCTTGAAAAATTAATACAAGTAGATTGGGAGCCTGCTTTCCTGAGTTTTATTTCAGATTTTGTCACTAACTGAATGACCTGAAAAATTCACTTAATTGCACTGAGTCTTATGTTCTTCAAGCCTAAAATTAGGACTTTGAATTAAGTGATTTTTAATGTATCTTTGAGACCTAAAATTCTATGATGCTAAAAAGATGACCCCAAATAATATTCTCTGAAGTCAAAGGAGACCTGTCAGCCACTGAGTAATATTGATGCAAGATGTCATAAAGATGCGGAAGTCTTTGCTCTCTTTGAGGAAAGTAAATTAGCTCATATTATTTCTGATTTCTCTGTATTTGTTAAGGCAGAAAATACTGACATATTGTCAGGAAATATTCAACTAAAAGGATTTTTTTTTTTTTACTTTAACTCTGTTAACTGGTAAATTAAATGATCCAGAACATCTTAGGTTCATCTTGGTTAATTGAGGAACTCATGTATATTTCACAGTTTCAGCATAAAAACTGACTTTCAAGGTCATTGCACTAATAGATGGATATCAGTTTCTTAGCCAACTGGAGCTGCCTTTGTAGATAGTCAGCATATTGACTAAGTGCTAGGTAACAAAACATACAGATACAAAGTATTTAGGCAGCTCCAGTTGGCTGCGAAAATTGCATTAGAGAAAAATGCATGGGGGTTCCATACCTTTACTGCAGCCTACAGAGGTATGTTACTTCATGTGGTTTGTGTAGTTTTCCCTCTTGTTCTATTGCTAAGTTGTGTCCAGCTAGTGGACTATAGCACAGCAGGCTTTCCTGTCCTCCACTATGCGCTGGAGTTTGCTCAAACTCGTGTCCATTGAGTCGGAGATGCTGTCCAAATATGTTATCCTCTGTGATGCCCTTTTTATCTTGCCTTCTATCCTTCCCATCATAAGGGTCTTTCCAATGAGTTTAGCATCAAGGGGTCAAAGTATTGGAGCTTCAGCATCAGTCCTTCCAGTGAATATTCAGGGTTGATTTCCTTTAGCATTGACTGCTTTGATCTTCTTGCTATCTAAGGGACTCTCAAGAGTCCTTTCCAGCACCACAATTTGAAAGCATCAATTCTTTTGACACTTAGACTTCTTTATGGTCCAACTCTCGCATTTGTATATGACTACTGGAAAAACCATATAATATGCTCTTTAGGTTTGTCATAGATTCCTTTCCAAGGAGCAGTTGTCTTTTAATTTCATGGCTGCAGTCACCATCCACAGTCATTTTGGAGCCCAAGAAAGTAAAATTGGTCACTGTTTCCACTTTCTCCCCTTCCATTTGCCATGAAGTGATGGGACCAGATGCCATTATCTTAGTTTTTTTAATGTTATACTATAAACTCCTAAGGGATAGAGACTGCATATTTCAGTGTTCTATCTGCAGAGTTAACTATGGTGTCTGGAAACAAAGCTCATGAATGATTCTTGAATGAATAGACACTGAAAATATTTGCTTCACAAAGAGTCTGAGACTTCTGATATGAATCAAGTAAACCACTATAAAATGTCAAAGTTAGAGACTGTGTTGTTCCAAATGCATGCTCTTTCTCCTGAAAAAAGCAAAATTTTGTTTGATTAACAATTCATAGCAGATACAAAGTATTTTTAGAAGGGCTCGGGGCCATATTGACTAAGTGCTAGGTAACAAAACATACAGATACAAAGTATTTAGGCAGCTCCAGTTGGCTGCGAAAATTGCATTAGAGAAAAATGCATGGGGGTTCCATACCTTTACTGCAGCCTACAGAGGTATGTTACTTCATGTGGTTTGTGTATTTTTCCCTCTTGTTCTATTGCTAAGTTGTGTCCAGCTAGTGGACTATAGCACAGCAGGCTTTCCTGTCCTCCACTATGCGCTGGAGTTTGCTCAAACTCGTGTCCATTGAGTCGGAGATGCTGTCCAAATATGTTATCCTCTGTGATGCCCTTTTATCTTGCCTTCTATCCTTCCCATCATAAGGGTCTTTCCAATGAGTTTAGCATCAAGGGGTCAAAGTATTGGAGCTTCAGCATCAGTCCTTCCAGTGAATATTCAGGGTTGATTTCCTTTAGCATTGACTGCTTTGATCTTCTTGCTATCTAAGGGACTCTCAAGAGTCCTTTCCAGCACCACAATTTGAAAGCATCAATTCTTTTGACACTTAGACTTCTTTATGGTCCAACTCTCGCATTTGTATATGACTACTGGAAAAACCATATAATATGCTCTTTAGGTTTGTCATAGATTCCTTTCCAAGGAGCAGTTGTCTTTTAATTTCATGGCTGCAGTCACCATCCACAGTCATTTTGGAGCCCAAGAAAGTAAAATTGGTCACTGTTTCCACTTTCTCCCCTTCCATTTGCCATGAAGTGATGGGACCAGATGCCATTATCTTAGTTTTTTTAATGTTATACTATAAACTCCTAAGGGATAGAGACTGCATATTTCAGTGTTCTATCTGCAGAGTTAACTATGGTGTCTGGAAACAAAGCTCATGAATGATTCTTGAATGAATAGACACTGAAAATATTTGCTTCACAAAGAGTCTGAGACTTCTGATATGAATCAAGTAAACCACTATAAAATGTCAAAGTTAGAGACTGTGTTGTTCCAAATGCATGCTCTTTCTCCTGTAAAACAATAGCATAAACTTTTGTTTGATTCAACAAATGGTTTTGCAGTGTGTAGTAACTCCTAGTAAAGACAATAAGCCAGCAATTAAATGAGGAAGCTAGTAAGGTAAGCAAATATAAAGACATGGATGGTTTGATAATCACATTACTGCTTGATATTTGCCTCTTGATGAATATTGTATTTCCATATATTTTCTGGACGTATTTTTGGAAATGTTGAGCTTTAAATTTTCCCAAAGATGGTTTCTAGGTAACACAGCCTTGTTCTTTTTCTTCATACTTTAAAATATGCTGCATCCTTAACATCATCACACCCTACTTATCTAAAAACAAACTGTTGTAAAGGAAAAAGCTAGTTTTGGATGTTCTTAATATTCATAATTTCAAATATAATTGATAGACTTTTATTTGTTATGCATTTTAGTGTATCAAAATTGAAATTTCCTGTTTGGACTGATTGCTCTGTCTTTAAAGGTAGTAGTATAACTTCTCAATTTAAAACAATGTGGTTGTAATTGATAAGAGCTATAGGAGATAGGTGGAACACCCTATTTTAATGACTCAGAGGCTTTCAAAGACCTTGCCATTTCATGAAGAAATCTTTGATCATCCTATGATTTTGTTTAGTTGTTACAAGTCAGAGTTTTAATCAGCATTCAGCTGAATTGGATGTGGTGCTGCCAGCCGAAGCAACATTTTGATTGGTTCATTTTCATTTAGGTAATATCAGTTATATTAGACAAACCAGAAGCATCTTTAAGAACATTTAATTCTCTATAAAAGAACTAAGATTGGTCACTGTTTCCACTTTCTCCCTTCCATTTGCCATGAAGTGATGGGACCAGATGCCATTATCTTAGTTTTTAATGTTATACTATAAACTCCTAAGGGATAGAGACTGCATATTTCAGTGTTCTATCTGCAGAGTTAACTATGGTGTCTGGAAACAAAGCTCATGAATGATTCTTGAATGAATAGACACTGAAAATATTTGCTTCACAAAGAGTCTGAGACTTCTGATATGAATCAAGTAAACCACTATAAAATGTCAAAGTTAGAGACTGTGTTGTTCCAAATGCATGCTCTTTCTCCTGTAAAACAATAGCATAAACTTTTGTTTGATTCAACAAATGGTTTTGCAGTGTGTAGTAACTCCTAGTAAAGACAATAAGCCAGCAATTAAATGAGGAAGCTAGTAAGGTAAGCAAATATAAAGACATGGATGGTTTGATAATCACATTACTGCTTGATATTTGCCTCTTGATGAATATTGTATTTCCATATATTTTCTGGACGTATTTTTGGAAATGTTGAGCTTTAAATTTTCCCAAAGATGGTTTCTAGGTAACACAGCCTTGTTCTTTTCTTCATACTTTAAAATATGCTGCATCCTTAACATCATCACACCCTACTTATCTAAAAACAAACTGTTGTAAAGGAAAAAGCTAGTTTTGGATGTTCTTAATATTCATAATTTCAAATATAATTGATAGACTTTTATTTGTTATGCATTTTAGTGTATCAAAATTGAAATTTCCTGTTTGGACTGATTGCTCTGTCTTTAAAGGTAGTAGTATAACTTCTCAATTTAAAACAATGTGGTTGTAATTGATAAGAGCTATAGGAGATAGGTGGAACACCCTATTTTAATGACTCAGAGGCTTTCAAAGACCTTGCCATTTCATGAAGAAATCTTTGATCATCCTATGATTTTGTTTAGTTGTTACAAGTCAGAGTTTTAATCAGCATTCAGCTGAATTGGATGTGGTGCTGCCAGCCGAAGCAACATTTTGATTGGTTCATTTTCATTTAGGTAATATCAGTTATATTAGACAAACCAGAAGCATCTTTAAGAACATTTAATTCTCTATAAAAGAACTAAGATACTGTACTCACCTGGCCCTCCAAAGGTGATGTGGGGGGAAAAAAAGAACAGAATAAAATATTTTGCAGGTAATTCTTTTGTTTTAGCAGCCCCTTTGAAAATTCGAGTTCATTTACAAGAAAAATTCTCTCCAAACTCCTTAGATCCTTAAGAGACTTTTTCCTTTTTTTATCAAGATGCTAGTTTAAGGGTCTTTGATGACACAGCCCAACAAATAGTCCTTCCGAAATAGGATGTTTTCATTTATTCCAGAATCCTCTATCCTGTAAAATCCTCAAAAACAAAGTAAATTTTAATGCACAAATACACACACACACACACACACACACATGTATATATGTAATATAAAATGAAATGAAATGAAACACTGTACATGTAATGTTTCTTTCAGAGAGTTAGCAAGGGAAAATTCTTAGGCCGTGAATAAGAAAAACAGTATTGAAAAACAGACTATCAGAATTAAATACCAGTGTAATTGAGTTTCAAAATAACATGCTACAGCATTTTCCCCCTCCTAAGGAAAAAAGATAAAAAAAAAGTCTATTAAATGCAGTTGGATGGATTTATGTCTATGCGCTAGAAGGAATGTCCATTTGACAATTTTCCTTCAATTAACCCAGCTGTCTCACAAGACCTCTTCCTCTGCTATGCTTTCTAGTAGACTTGTAGCAAGTTGGAAATACTTGGTATTCATTTTTCTGTTTTAATGTTCAGGTAGTTATTTCTTGGGCTAAGCAGCAACATGTCCTAGAACTTTGCTGAAGCTCCATTGATTTCTCTTTATTTGCAAAGAATCTGTTCTCAGTAGGAATATGGTTAATCTCTTACATAGATATGCACATGCCACAGCTGAGCATTAGAGGAAACCCACAGAGGTTAATTAGGTCCCCAATCAAATGCAGTTTCATGCCCAGGCCACAGTTTAGCCCCTATGAAACTTGCTTACACTGAGAAATTATCCCGAAGACATAGGTTCCTGTTTTCTCCTTACAATAAGAAATGAAATTGATCTCCACGTCTACTGACCCTTTACTGTCACCAACACTTACAGCAAAGAATGTACAACTATTTGCAGCTCTTTACAAGTAGTATATTTCAATATAAGAAAATGCCTTTAAAAGTCAGTCAACATTCTCCGGTCTTTAGGAAAAAGATACCAATCACTTTAAATATCAAAAGCTCATGCTTTCAATATCCATCTAAAAAACAAGAACCAAGCCCAGAGTATTTCATTTGTCAATATTAGTCATAGCTACCTTCAATGAAAATGAACAGCTGCCTGCTTTATGCCTTGTCCTAGGATTTTGCCTCATTTTCTTACTGCTCTTGGTGAAATTTAGTGCATTTTGAAATATTTTTAAGGTTTTTTTGTGTGTGTGTATAAATTACAGTTGTGACTTTTAAGTTTCTGCACAAAGCTTTAGTGTAGTTTTCAAATATCTGTGTTACATAATGACACAATTACTAATATTTACTAGTAGGTATAGGCTGGAAACAGTTTGTGTTCTGGAGAAATGCTTTTCTAGTAAGTTAGGTAGGCATGATATTTTCTGAATACAATGCGTGCTCAGTCGCTTCATTGGTGCCCTAACTTTTTGCAGACCTATGGACTGTACCTGCCAGGCTCCTCTGTCCATGGGATTCTCCAGACAAGAACACTGGAGTGGGTTCCCATGTCCTCTTCCAGCGGATCTACCTGAAAAGGGACAAGCCTGTGTCTCTTGGGACTCCTGCTGCCTGCTTTGGTGGGAGGGTTCTTTACCACTAGCACTATCTGGGAAGCATTTTCCTAATAGACTGAACCATTTGTTTTGGAATTCTTGGCAATTTACAATGAAAATGCACACAGAAGTTTCTGAATATCTTTAACATCCACGATTCCCTTTCTGGCATTGCTAATACCTCCTTGCAAATTGGGAGTTCTGTGATTTTGAGTGTGTTAGCCATGTGATGAAGCTCAGTTCCTCTGACACATAAGTAAATGAGTTGATCCTTTACACCACTAAATAGTCATTCAACAGCTGCTTTGTTGTAGATTTATGAGAAATATTGTTTTATGTAATTTATCAAAGCAGTTTCATGCCCAGGCCACAGTTTAGCCCCTATGAAACTGATGAAATTATCCCGAAGACATAGGTTCCTGTTTTCTCCTTACAATAAGAAATGAAATTGATCTCCACGTCTACTGACCCTTTACTGTCACCAACACTTACAGCAAAGAATGTACAACTATTTGCAGCTCTTTACAAGTAGTATATTTCAATATAAGAAAATGCCTTTAAAAGTCAGTCAACATTCTCCGGTCTTTAGGAAAAAGATACCAATCACTTTAAATATCAAAAGCTCATGCTTTCAATATCCATCTAAAAAACAAGAACCAAGCCCAGAGTATTTCATTTGTCAATATTAGTCATAGCTACCTTCAATGAAAATGAACAGCTGCCTGCTTTATGCCTTGTCCTAGGATTTTGCCTCATTTTCTTACTGCTCTTGGTGAAATTTAGTGCATTTTGAAATATTTTTAAGGTTTTTTTGTGTGTGTGTATAAATTACAGTTGTGACTTTTAAGTTTCTGCACAAAGCTTTAGTGTAGTTTTCAAATATCTGTGTTACATAATGACACAATTACTAATATTTACTAGTAGGTATAGGCTGGAAACAGTTTGTGTTCTGGAGAAATGCTTTTCTAGTAAGTTAGGTAGGCATGATATTTTCTGAATACAATGCGTGCTCAGTCGCTTCATTGGTGCCCTAACTTTTTGCAGACCTATGGACTGTACCTGCCAGGCTCCTCTGTCCATGGGATTCTCCAGACAAGAACACTGGAGTGGGTTCCCATGTCCTCTTCCAGCGGATCTACCTGAAAAAGGGACAAGCCTGTGTCTCTTGGGACTCCTGCTGCCTGCTTTGGTGGGAGGGTTCTTTACCACTAGCACTATCTGGGAAGCATTTTCCTAATAGACTGAACCATTTGTTTTGGAATTCTTGGCAATTTACAATGAAAATGCACACAGAAGTTTCTGAATATCTTTAACATCCACGATTCCCTTTCTGGCATTGCTAATACCTCCTTGCAAATTGGGAGTTCTGTGATTTTGAGTGTGTTAGCCATGTGATGAAGCTCAGTTCCTCTGACACATAAGTAAATGAGTTGATCCTTTACACCACTAAATAGTCATTCAACAGCTGCTTTGTTGTAGATTTATGAGAAATATTGTTTTATGTAATTTCACATTGTGTCATATTTTAAATGTATTTCTCACACTATCGGGGGTTCCCAGGTGGCTACAGTTCACGTGTTACAGTCCATGGGGTCTCAAAGAGTCAGACACGACTGAGTATCTGAGCACTTCACATATAGTCTGTGCATCTTTTTTTTCCCCTAGAAATCACGTGTTTTGTCTTGAAGTAGCATTCATTCTCTAGTGCTTTTCTAATTCATTCTAGGAGGCTTTCTGTAAGGATACTTTCACTGTGGCTATTCACATGGCCAATATTTGCCCCATCTCTAGGCTCTAACTTGGGATATGTTTATAATTCATACATTCTTACATTCTGGGTTATTGTTTGGCTATTATAGGTGACAATCTCATGTCTTAACAAACTAATTAAATGTAAAACCTCAGCATTGAAACAAGTTTATTTGAGGGAGGGGGCAAAGAGACCATTATTTCTAAGGGTCTAAAACTCTTATGATGAATTCTTTCTTCAATGCCCATCTAAACTTTGGGGCCCCAGAGTGATATATACTTTCTGCCTCTCTACCCAGGCTTGCACAGGAGGTGGGTGCACAGTGAGTGAGGCCAGCCAGGCCCAGACCGAAGAGAGGACCCCTGAAGGCGTGCCAGCTCCCAGGGTGCACCCAGACTCACCTTACTCCTTTAGCGTCTCCTGGACTGAACCTGAATATCCGAATGGTAAGTGAACTCTTTTAGCCTCAAGTTAAAAAGATGATTAGCAAAGGTAAATTAATATTCTAAATGGCAGCTTATATGTGGTGCTTAATTTTTAATGATCATTTTAGCACATAAAATACCTGAGATAGTATCATTGTCTGTAGTTGGAAGATTGTGGGTTTTAGGCTAACATACAGTTTTAGTGGCTCAAAAGTGCTCCCTTTTGATAGTTCTCATGTACTGCATCTTATGGTTTTATATATTCTGGAAGAGGTGAAGAGAGCAAACCAGGATTCCCAAAGACACCCTTGTCAGAGTGACATTATATTTTCAATGACTTTGTTTTTGACAGTCATTAGTTCTTCCTTGGAGAAATAGGGAGGTAGAAAGTCCATGCACATATTATATTTCAAAATGTTTCTGCTTTAATACATTTATCTCAGAAGAGACCACTTGAAACTCTGTATTTTTAATGTTATTTATAAATATTTTAGCATGAGGTTTTTAAACAATGTATACATTAAATATATATATTTGCTTTTGTTTAACTTGAAATGGGCTGTGTGTGTGTGTATATATATGTGTGTGTCTTTGCATAGTTTAGAGAATTAGATTAGCTAAAGTTTGCTAAAATAAAATCTTATTTAAAGAATTTGTAGTGATGTGGAATAGAAATTTTGCTTTATTCATTTATTGGAAATATCTTTAATTTCTACCCAAAATAGAGTTATTTTTCTAAACTGGTCAAGCTCCCATAACATCAAATTTTGTCCCTCTTTAAGGCAAGTATCAAGAAGACTTTTAATATCGTAGAAACAAACTGTTTTAAGTAACTCATTACTGAACATTGAAATGGCCTCTTTTAGCATAGCCAGAAAGAATGAAAGAAAAAGAATTACAGTTGTGTTAGTTTGTCTTATGTTTATGATGATATTAGTTATTCTGGTCATCTCATTTTAATTAAACTTTTGGCAAATGTGTGACATACTTTTGAGTAAATGGAGAGAGCTCTAATAATTAGTGAATGACTATCTCTGCTCTCAAAGTTATCCTTGTACAATTGCAAATTTCCTAATAAAAAATAAATAGATATCCATTTGTTACTTAAACGATCAACAATCGTGTCATACTTCATGGTCCAGAAAGAATTCTAGTCCATAGGTGGCAATGAAAATGTTAATGATTTATTCCAATTGTATTGCTCTTAAATGCTATTACATGCTTTTTATTGTGTTAATAGACATTTCCCTTCTTCCTAATCAGTAACTGTAACTACAATTGTACTCAGAATCCTCGGTTGACTAGAAGGTAGTTTCTACACTTTAGAGAATCTTTGTATAGCATGGCATCTTATGGTTTTATATATTCTGGAAGAGGTGAAGAGAGCAAACCAGGATTCCCAAAGACACCCTTGTCAGAGTGACATTATATTTTCAATGACTTTGTTTTTGACAGTCATTAGTTCTTCCTTGGAGAAATAGGGAGGTAGAAAGTCCATGCACATATTATATTTCAAAATGTTTCTGCTTTAATACATTTATCTCAGAAGAGACCACTTGAAACTCTGTATTTTTAATGTTATTTATAAATATTTTAGCATGAGGTTTTTAAACAATGTATACATTAAATATATATATTTGCTTTTGTTTAACTTGAAATGGGCTGTGTGTGTGTGTATATATATGTGTGTGTCTTTGCATAGTTTAGAGAATTAGATTAGCTAAAGTTTGCTAAAATAAAATCTTATTTAAAGAATTTGTAGTGATGTGGAATAGAAATTTTGCTTTATTCATTTATTGGAAATATCTTTAATTTCTACCCAAAATAGAGTTATTTTTCTAAACTGGTCAAGCTCCCATAACATCAAATTTTGTCCCTCTTTAAGGCAAGTATCAAGAAGACTTTTAATATCGTAGAAACAAACTGTTTTAAGTAACTCATTACTGAACATTGAAATGGCCTCTTTTAGCATAGCCAGAAAGAATGAAAGAAAAAGAATTACAGTTGTGTTAGTTTGTCTTATGTTTATGATGATATTAGTTATTCTGGTCATCTCATTTTAATTAAACTTTTGGCAAATGTGTGACATACTTTTGAGTAAATGGAGAGAGCTCTAATAATTAGTGAATGACTATCTCTGCTCTCAAAGTTATCCTTGTACAATTGCAAATTTCCTAATAAAAAATAAATAGATATCCATTTGTTACTTAAACGATCAACAATCGTGTCATACTTCATGGTCCAGAAAGAATTCTAGTCCATAGGTGGCAATGAAAATGTTAATGATTTATTCCAATTGTATTGCTCTTAAATGCTATTACATGCTTTTTATTGTGTTAATAGACATTTCCCTTCTTCCTAATCAGTAACTGTAACTACAATTGTACTCAGAATCCTCGGTTGACTAGAAGGTAGTTTCTACACTTTAGAGAATCTTTGTATATTATGCTTTATATACTTATAGGCAACTTTAAAATATATTCATTGAACCATAATAACTTGTGAGATTTAGAAGATCGGTGCTAACATATTCATCTATTCTAATGTCTTTTGTTTAATCACATCAGAATTTTCAGAGCTTTTACTGGGCAATGGTTAGATATATTTTAGTAATAGTTTTCATTTAAAAAAAAATCTCCACTACTTATCTCCCCAACTTTTCTCAAATTTTCCAGTGTTTAGTTCCTATTGTCCATTGTCTAGAGAAGCGTAATTCAATTGTTGGAAAACAATTTGTCATGTCATCAGTTTTCAGAACTTCCATACTCACTCTTCAATACCCAACAAATAAAGCTCAGATTCTTTAATCAGGCATTCAGATCACCCCCAACTTGTGACTCAACCTGTATTGACATAGCCTTGTAAAACACTTTGCATTTTCACCTCCAGGAATAGTTATGGCTTGGTGTAGGGTTGATAACCATTGGTGTGGAATTGGATAGGCTTGGAGTCAAAAGTCATCCCTAATGAGAAGTAGCGGTGTTACTTTGGAAACTTTACTAAATTCATGAAGCCCAGTTTCCTTGGATTATAAAATTAGAGTTAACAATCCCAACCATCTCTCCATGTTTTACCTAGAGAAACCTAATCAATCCTTGTTGATTGAAATCAACAATCTTGTTCTTTGAAATCATTCTACGCTTTCTTGAGTGTAAATCAAGCTTCCCTCTTTTCTTGACCATATAGCCTCTCCCCATGCCTTCATCATGGCTCATACTTCATTCATCCTTGGATCAGATTTTTGTGTGTACATGTCCAACACACCCACCAGATGATGGGTGTACTGGGTGTGCTCAGTCACTGAGTTCTGTCTAATGCTTTGTGAACCTATGGACTGTAGCTCGCCACACTCTGTCCATGAGATTTTTCAGGCAAAAATACTGGAGTGGGCTGCCATTTTTGACTCCAACAGATTCTCCCAACCCAGTAATTGAACCCACACCTTCTGTGTCTCCTGCATTGCAGGCAGATTCTTTACCATTGAGCCATTGGGGAAGCCCTAACAGATGATAAGGACCACAAATCATTTATTTCTCTTTTCCTTCTTGGAGTCTAACACAATGGAGTACTTTCTGTTGGGACCTAATAATACTTATTTTCTTTAGTTACTTCTTGTGAAAATTTCATTCAGCCAATGGGATGTATACTGTAGAGTCCTGACTCTCTAATGATACCACCAGAGAGGGCAGAAGTGGTTTCAAGTCAATTCCTGAAATGTATTTGTTTAAAATATATGTGTTCTCAAAATGTAGTTGTTTAGCTGTGCAGAATGTGGGACTAGGTTCTTCCTTTTCAGAGTTTGGATTTTGCGTTTTTAAATTTTTTTCCCTTCTTTCAGCATAGCTTGTCCTAGGAAGTTTGCTCTTTCGGGCATCCTTCCTATATTCAGAGAATTTTTCATCTTCTGGCATCTTTTGTTCAGTGCTATTCCCACTACTTCAATAATAGTGCCTGACATATAATCAGTGCCCAGTTACAAACATGCTGATTATCACAGTCAAAAAAAACAGAAAACAGAAAATGATGAGTGCTGCCTAGGAAAGAGAGAAATTAGAACCCTTGTTCATTGTTGGTAGGAATGCAGAATGGTGCGGGTGTTGTGGGAAACAGTAATGGAAAAATGCTCAAAATATTAAAAATGGAATGATTATATGATAGAACAATCCCACTTCTGAGTATTTAGCCACAGGAATTGAAAATAGGATCTTGAAGAGATATCTGTGCACCCAATGCTCAAATATAAAAGGATGATTAAATTAGAGTTAACAATCCCAACCATCTCTCCATGTTTTACCTAGAGAACCTAATCAATCCTTGTTGATTGAAATCAACAATCTTGTTCTTTGAAATCATTCTACGCTTTCTTGAGTGTAAATCAAGCTTCCCTCTTTTCTTGACCATATAGCCTCTCCCATGCCTTCATCATGGCTCATACTTCATTCATCCTTGGATCAGATTTTTGTGTGTACATGTCCAACACACCCACCAGATGATGGGTGTACTGGGTGTGCTCAGTCACTGAGTTCTGTCTAATGCTTTGTGAACCTATGGACTGTAGCTCGCCACACTCTGTCCATGAGATTTTTCAGGCAAAAATACTGGAGTGGGCTGCCATTTTTGACTCCAACAGATTCTCCCAACCCAGTAATTGAACCCACACCTTCTGTGTCTCCTGCATTGCAGGCAGATTCTTTACCATTGAGCCATTGGGGAAGCCCTAACAGATGATAAGGACCACAAATCATTTATTTCTCTTTTCCTTCTTGGAGTCTAACACAATGGAGTACTTTCTGTTGGGACCTAATAATACTTATTTTCTTTAGTTACTTCTTGTGAAAATTTCATTCAGCCAATGGGATGTATACTGTAGAGTCCTGACTCTCTAATGATACCACCAGAGAGGGCAGAAGTGGTTTCAAGTCAATTCCTGAAATGTATTTGTTTAAAATATATGTGTTCTCAAAATGTAGTTGTTTAGCTGTGCAGAATGTGGGACTAGGTTCTTCCTTTTCAGAGTTTGGATTTTGCGTTTTTAAATTTTTTCCTTCTTCAGCATAGCTTGTCCTAGGAAGTTTGCTCTTTCGGGCATCCTTCCTATATTCAGAGAATTTTTCATCTTCTGGCATCTTTTGTTCAGTGCTATTCCCACTACTTCAATAATAGTGCCTGACATATAATCAGTGCCCAGTTACAAACATGCTGATTATCACAGTCAAAAAAAACAGAAAACAGAAAATGATGAGTGCTGCCTAGGAAAGAGAGAAATTAGAACCCTTGTTCATTGTTGGTAGGAATGCAGAATGGTGCGGGTGTTGTGGGAAACAGTAATGGAAAAATGCTCAAAATATTAAAAATGGAATGATTATATGATAGAACAATCCCACTTCTGAGTATTTAGCCACAGGAATTGAAAATAGGATCTTGAAGAGATATCTGTGCACCCATGTTCATTGTAGAGTTGCTCACAATAGTCAAAAGATGGTGGGAACCAAGTGTTCATAGACACATGAATGGATAAATAATGTGTACAGTGGAACATTATTCCATGTTATAGAAGAAGGAAATTGTCATACGCTCCAACATGGATGAACCTTGGGAACACTGCACTGAGTGAAATAAGCCAGTCACAAAAAGACAGATATTCCATGATTCCGTATACATGCAGTATCTAAAACACACCGAGACAAGAAGTGGATACCAGGGCCTAGGAGCTGGTGGGGAGGGGAATGGAGAATCACTGTTCAGTGAATACAAAGTTTAAGTTTTGGAAGTTGAGAAAGTTCTAGAAGACTTGCCTAACAAGGTGTCTACAGTTAATATTAATATTACTATGTTGTACATTTAAAATGGTTAAGATGGTAAATTTCTTGTTAGGTGTTTTTCAACAAAATAAAAAAAATGTAGGGAGGATGTAATAGAAGGCAATAAACTTTAAAACCAGAAAAAAAAAATCAAGATTAAGGGCTGTGTCAGTTTAAGGCAAACAGTTAACAAAACTTTTAATAATCACATAAACAAATATGTACGAAATATACATTTATTAAATAGTAGTGAGTTAATACTATTTGCCTTGTTGTGCAACTTCCTTATGTCACTTAATGTGGTAGAAACATTTTTCCATGAGAGTTAAGTGTAGCTCAGCTTCTTTTGACTGGCAGATCCTATGGAATAAAACAGCTTATATGACCCATCCGATGGGTATTTAAGTTTCCATGATTTTGCTATTATAGTCCGTGGAGTCCGAAAGAGTTGGACACAACTGAACATGCATGGACAAAATGCTGTTTACTATGTATTGCCTTAGTCTGCCAAGTCCATCTTTAAGTACTGGATCATTATCTTAAAGAAAAAATATATGTTTATTTATTTTTCATTCATCTGTATTCTTTGGCCTATGTGGGCTGCCCTCATTACAGAGCATCTGCTCTGGGCGCATGCACTTCAGAGCACTGGCTTGTAACTGGACACATTGGCCCAGCCACTCGGCTGCACATGGGATCTTACCAGGCCAGGAATTGAACCAGTGGCCCTGGCATTGCAAGACAGACTCTTTACCCACTGGGCCATCATGGAAGCCTGCAGATCGTTGTCTTTTGATTCACACTTAAAAGTTGCTGCCTTCAGGGCTTCCCCTGGTGGTTCAGTGGATAAGGACACCGCCTTGCAGTGCAAGGGGCGCCGGTTCGATCCCTGGCCTGGGAAGATCCCACATGCCGCGGAGCGGCTGGACTGATGTGTCCAATCACCGAGCCGGAGCTCTAGAGCGCATGCGCCCAGAGCCGGTGCTCTGCGACAACAGACGCCACCGCGATGGGAGGCCCACAGGAGCCAGAGAACAAAGACGGATGAAAATGGAGAAATGAAAGACCAATGGAAGTGGCTCGCTTGCTCCCCTCCTTCCCCAACCCGACCCCTGCCCAAAATAAATAAATAAATCTTTAAAAAAAAAAAAAAAGTTGCTGCCTTCAAATGTGTCCTACTCAGTTCTGATGACTTGCTTCACATACCTGCAAAAAGGTGGTGTGACACTCTGCCTTTGTTTCTCTACTCATGACCATTTGTGCCCACATTCCCTCTGGCAGAGGTCCTCTTTGTAGGCTGCAATTTTAGGCAGGATTTTAAAACCTCTGAAAAGAGCTACTCAGTGGTCCGAGATGGAAAAGAGCCCTTTTATTCTGTAGGACTCTGACTCTTTCTTTGTCATACCACTAGCTAGCAATGTCATGTAGCATGAATGACTACTGTCTAGGAAATATGGGTGATTACAATTACATAATTAGAATTAAGCTTTTGAGAGTTTCCAAATTCTCTTGATGGAATAAAACAGCTTATATGACCCATCCGATGGGTATTTAAGTTTCCATGATTTTGCTATTATAGTCCGTGGAGTCCGAAAGAGTTGGACACAACTGAACATGCATGGACAAAATGCTGTTTACTATGTATTGCCTTAGTCTGCCAAGTCCATCTTTAAGTACTGGATCATTATCTTAAAGAAAAAATATATGTTTATTTATTTTTCATTCATCTGTATTCTTTGGCCTATGTGGGCTGCCCTCATTACAGAGCATCTGCTCTGGGCGCATGCACTTCAGAGCACTGGCTTGTAACTGGACACATTGGCCCAGCCACTCGGCTGCACATGGGATCTTACCAGGCCAGGAATTGAACCAGTGGCCCTGGCATTGCAAGACAGACTCTTTACCCACTGGGCCATCATGGAAGCCTGCAGATCGTTGTCTTTTGATTCACACTTAAAAGTTGCTGCCTTCAGGGCTTCCCCTGGTGGTTCAGTGGATAAGGACACCGCCTTGCAGTGCAAGGGGCGCCGGTTCGATCCCTGGCCTGGGAAGATCCCACATGCCGCGGAGCGGCTGGACTGATGTGTCCAATCACCGAGCCGGAGCTCTAGAGCGCATGCGCCCAGAGCCGGTGCTCTGCGACAACAGACGCCACCGCGATGGGAGGCCCACAGGAGCCAGAGAACAAAGACGGATGAAAATGGAGAAATGAAAGACCAATGGAAGTGGCTCGCTTGCTCCCCTCCTTCCCCAACCCGACCCCTGCCCAAAATAAATAAATAAATCTTTAAAAAAAAAAAAAAAGTTGCTGCCTTCAAATGTGTCCTACTCAGTTCTGATGACTTGCTTCACATACCTGCAAAAAGGTGGTGTGACACTCTGCCTTTGTTTCTCTACTCATGACCATTTGTGCCCACATTCCCTCTGGCAGAGGTCCTCTTTGTAGGCTGCAATTTTAGGCAGGATTTTAAAACCTCTGAAAAGAGCTACTCAGTGGTCCGAGATGGAAAAGAGCCCTTTTATTCTGTAGGACTCTGACTCTTTCTTTGTCATACCACTAGCTAGCAATGTCATGTAGCATGAATGACTACTGTCTAGGAAATATGTGACCTGTATTGTACAGATTACAATTACATAATTAGAATTAAGCTTTTGAGAGTTTCCAAATTCTCTTGAGCATTATCTCCTGTCAGAAGCTTTAGCCTCAGAGTCTATAAATGTTTATTCCTCCCACTCGAGGTCTACTTTGCTAAAGATCAGCATAGTTATCTGACTTTACCAAATTTATTCCTCACCATCTAGCATAATGTAGTTTAGTTGCTAAGTCGTGCCCAACTCTTTTGTGACTCCATGGACTGTAGCCTGCTAGGCTCTTCTGGATTTCCCAGGCAAGAATACTGGAGTGGTGTGCCATTTCCTTCTCCAGGGCTCCACTTGACCCAAAGATTGAACCCACATTTCTGTCATTGGCTGGCAGGTTTTTTTCACTGAGACACTAGGGAAGCCCATGTCTAGCATAATGTTTGGTAATATTTTAAACTAGTAAGAATATATAAATTTTAAAAATACTAACTAAAAATATAAAACATGAAATTCTTATCCTTTATGAATGTTGTTGTAACTCTCCACTCTCTTTACCTATGTAAATTTATCTAAAATATTAACCTGTTAGACTGTGTCCCACCTGAGGACAGGGGTTTTATTTACCTCGTTTGCTGTTCTAGTTTCCAGGTTGGGCAGGGTATTAGTCATGCAGGAGATGAATATTAAGTAGCCATTGAGTGGCTTGAGGTTTATAGATCCCAGGGACAATATTAAAGTCATAACTGTGGTCATGTGAGAAGCACCAGTGTGCGCAGCCATACAGTGCACATAAATGCACACTTAGACCAGATAATCATGCCATACAGGCAGGATGGTTTCAAAGCCAGTGGAAAGGCATCTCCATCCGGACTTAGAGGCCCAGCCATTTGTGCCCAATCCTGGCAGAGGTCCTCTTTGTAGGCTGCAATTTTAGGCAGGATTTTAAAACCTCTGAAAAGAGCTACTCAGTGGTCCGAGATGGAAAAGAGCCCTTTTATTCTGTAGGACTCTGACTCTTTCTTTGTCATACCACTAGCTAGCAATGTCATGTAGCATGAATGACTACTGTCTAGGAAATATGTGACCTGTATTGTACAGATTACAATTACATAATTAGAATTAAGCTTTTGAGAGTTTCCAAATTCTCTTGAGCATTATCTCCTGTCAGAAGCTTTAGCCTCAGAGTCTATAAATGTTTATTCCTCCCACTGAGGTCTACTTTGCTAAAGATCAGCATAGTTATCTGACTTTACCAAATTTATTCCTCACCATCTAGCATAATGTAGTTTAGTTGCTAAGTCGTGCCCAACTCTTTTGTGACTCCATGGACTGTAGCCTGCTAGGCTCTTCTGGATTTCCCAGGCAAGAATACTGGAGTGGTGTGCCATTTCCTTCTCCAGGGCTCCACTTGACCCAAAGATTGAACCCACATTTCTGTCATTGGCTGGCAGGTTTTTTTCACTGAGACACTAGGGAAGCCCATGTCTAGCATAATGTTTGGTAATATTTTAAACTAGTAAGAATATATAAATTTTAAAAATACTAACTAAAAATATAAAACATGAAATTCTTATCCTTTATGAATGTTGTTGTAACTCTCCACTCTCTTTACCTATGTAAATTTATCTAAAATATTAACCTGTTAGACTGTGTCCCACCTGAGGACAGGGGTTTTATTTACCTCGTTTGCTGTTCTAGTTTCCAGGTTGGGCAGGGTATTAGTCATGCAGGAGATGAATATTAAGTAGCCATTGAGTGGCTTGAGGTTTATAGATCCCAGGGACAATATTAAAGTCATAACTGTGGTCATGTGAGAAGCACCAGTGTGCGCAGCCATACAGTGCACATAAATGCACACTTAGACCAGATAATCATGCCATACAGGCAGGATGGTTTCAAAGCCAGTGGAAAGGCATCTCCATCATGGCCTTCTGAAGATTCAAAATACATACTTAGAGGCCCAGCCATTTGGCCTATCATTTCCTCAGCCTGATAATTTTAAATGTTCTGAAGAGAAATAGCACACCACATTGGAAATGCTTTGCATATTTCAGTGTAAAAGGCTGTTATTGTCAGGCTTCTCTGGTGGTCCAGTGAGTAGAGTCCACCTTGTAGTGTAAGGGGCAGCAGTTCCATCCCTGGCCCAGGTAGACCCCACGTGCCATGAGTGGCTGGATCAGTGTGTCCAATTATGAGCCAGCACTCTGGAGCACATGCGCCCAGAGCTGGAGCTCCGCAACGAGAGAGGCCACCACAGTGGGAGGCCCACACAGGCTGAAGAATAAAGATGAATGAAAAGAAATAAATACAAAACCAATAAAAGAGGCCAAAAATATATTTTTTAAAAAGGCTGTATTGTCATATTGTCATTGCCATCAGGATCTGATAAAGACAGAATGGGCCTGAGAACTGAGCACCCATGAGAACAAGAGTCCCAGGGTCTCCTTGAGAAAGGAAAGAATACTTGAGGAGCCTAGGGAAACATTTTCCTAATTCTTAATATAAACCGTTCATATTGACCCAACGTTGTGAGAATTTGTACCCAGAATGTGTCAAGGAAGTGGCGATAATTTCAATACAAATAGAAAAATTTTAGGAAGTTGATTATTTTGGCAGGCTTATCTATACATAGTATCAGGAAGACAATAGTCCATTATTGAAAGAATATCACTTTAGGAATGATGTTGTAACTCTCCACTCTCTTTACCTATGTAAATTTATCTAAAATATTAACCTGTTAGACTGTGTCCCACCTGAGGACAGGGGTTTTATTTACCTCGTTTGCTGTTCTAGTTTCCAGGTTGGGCAGGGTATTAGTCATGCAGGAGATGAATATTAAGTAGCCATTGAGTGGCTTGAGGTTTATAGATCCCAGGGACAATATTAAAGTCATAACTGTGGTCATGTGAGAAGCACCAGTGTGCGCAGCCATACAGTGCACATAAATGCACACTTAGACCAGATAATCATGCCATACAGGCAGGATGGTTTCAAAGCCAGTGGAAAGGCATCTCCATCATGGCCTTCTGAAGATTCAAAATACATACTTAGAGGCCCAGCCATTTGGCCTATCATTTCCTCAGCCTGATAATTTTAAATGTTCTGAAGAGAAATAGCACACCACATTGGAAATGCTTTGCATATTTCAGTGTAAAAGGCTGTTATTGTCAGGCTTCTCTGGTGGTCCAGTGAGTAGAGTCCACCTTGTAGTGTAAGGGGCAGCAGTTCCATCCCTGGCCCAGGTAGACCCCACGTGCCATGAGTGGCTGGATCAGTGTGTCCAATTATGAGCCAGCACTCTGGAGCACATGCGCCCAGAGCTGGAGCTCCGCAACGAGAGAGGCCACCACAGTGGGAGGCCCACACAGGCTGAAGAATAAAGATGAATGAAAAGAAATAAATACAAAACCAATAAAAGAGGCCAAAAATATATTTTTTAAAAAGGCTGTATTGTCATATTGTCATTGCCATCAGGATCTGATAAAGACAGAATGGGCCTGAGAACTGAGCACCCATGAGAACAAGAGTCCCAGGGTCTCCTTGAGAAAGGAAAGAATACTTGAGGAGCCTAGGGAAACATTTTCCTAATTCTTAATATAAACCGTTCATATTGACCCAACGTTGTGAGAATTTGTACCCAGAATGTGTCAAGGAAGTGGCGATAATTTCAATACAAATAGAAAAATTTTAGGAAGTTGATTATTTTGGCAGGCTTATCTATACATAGTATCAGGAAGACAATAGTCCATTATTGAAAGAATATCACTTTAGGAATGATGGTGGGAAGCATACCAATTAACTTTAGATATTTGTATACTCTGTGTATGCTGTCTTTCACATTAAGAAAGGATAGAGAGAAATAAATTTTACATACATGAAGGTGTATGTGTAAATGCTAATTAAGTGCTGTACCCATGCAAAGAAGTATTTGATTTTCTGCTAATACTAATTAACAATAGTAATAATAGTAATAGCTACAATTTATAACTATGTGCCAGATACTTTCACTCTTATAAATAGCCCATGAAATAGGTACTGTTATTCCAACAATCACATGTGGAAACTCAAATTTATGAATATTAAGCAGCTTGTTTACTCTAGGCAAGACAGGTAGTTAAGTAGGAATGCAATATAAAACAAAGTGTGAATGATGCAAAAATGCATGATATTATTTACCCAACTCTCGGCCTCTACTTTGGTAGAAACGCTGATCATATAGGATTCCATGTAGCCATGTGAAAAGAGAAAATTTTTCTAAGATACTCTTCCTGGTTCAATGTCTCATTCTCAGTGCCAAGATCTGACATTTCTAAGATCTCTCTGCTGATTTTTCTCTGGTTTTAAGGCATAACTATGTTTTTAACTTTTTATTTTGAACTAACTGTATTTTTAAATAGTTGAAATGTGAATCTATTTTATTTCCTGGAAATGTTCACATTTAATGGAAGAAATGGGTTATAGAATTTGGTAACTTTTATGAATAACTGTTTAAACCAATAAAAGAGGCCAAAAAAATATATTTTTTAAAAAGGCTGTATTGTCATATTGTCATTGCCATCAGGATCTGATAAAGACAGAATGGGCCTGAGAACTGAGCACCCATGAGAACAAGAGTCCCAGGGTCTCCTTGAGAAAGGAAAGAATACTTGAGGAGCCTAGGGAAACATTTTCCTAATTCTTAATATAAACCGTTCATATTGACCCAACGTTGTGAGAATTTGTACCCAGAATGTGTCAAGGAAGTGGCGATAATTTCAATACAAATAGAAAAATTTTAGGAAGTTGATTATTTTGGCAGGCTTATCTATACATAGTATCAGGAAGACAATAGTCCATTATTGAAAGAATATCACTTTAGGAATGATGGTGGGAAGCATACCAATTAACTTTAGATATTTGTATACTCTGTGTATGCTGTCTTTCACATTAAGAAAGGATAGAGAGAAATAAATTTTACATACATGAAGGTGTATGTGTAAATGCTAATTAAGTGCTGTACCCATGCAAAGAAGTATTTGATTTTCTGCTAATACTAATTAACAATAGTAATAATAGTAATAGCTACAATTTATAACTATGTGCCAGATACTTTCACTCTTATAAATAGCCCATGAAATAGGTACTGTTATTCCAACAATCACATGTGGAAACTCAAATTTATGAATATTAAGCAGCTTGTTTACTCTAGGCAAGACAGGTAGTTAAGTAGGAATGCAATATAAAACAAAGTGTGAATGATGCAAAAATGCATGATATTATTTACCCAACTCTCGGCCTCTACTTTGGTAGAAACGCTGATCATATAGGATTCCATGTAGCCATGTGAAAGAGAAAATTTTTCTAAGATACTCTTCCTGGTTCAATGTCTCATTCTCAGTGCCAAGATCTGACATTTCTAAGATCTCTCTGCTGATTTTTCTCTGGTTTTAAGGCATAACTATGTTTTTAACTTTTTATTTTGAACTAACTGTATTTTTAAATAGTTGAAATGTGAATCTATTTTATTTCCTGGAAATGTTCACATTTAATGGAAGAAATGGGTTATAGAATTTGGTGAATCACTTAGGAAAATGGCTTGACAGTTTTAAGCAAACCTTGTGTAACTTTTATGAAACACCTCCCATCAGTTTGTCAGGTAGAATTTCCCAAGCACAATCTTTTTCAGATTCCGTTGATTCCATTTTTAGGAGAGCATAACAGTAATAAGGCATTCTTCCACATTGTGAAAGCTGTTCTCTCTTTTCCTTTTTAATTGAAGGATCAAGTATTCACACAGGGAGATGTCTGCCACATTCAATCATCATCCGGACCTTGCGGGGAAAGCTCAGTTGATATTCACATTGCCACACTGCACAGGAAAAAACAAACAAATATGTTTGGAGCATCTATATTCACTATGCATGTTATTTTTATGACACACTAAAGCATTGTTGTTTAATTCTTACAGTAAACAGAATTCTTTTGTGTACACAGAGATACCTTGTATTAAATTTATATCATATTGTACTTGTATTGAATTTCCTTGCTTACATATGACAACCTCTTGGGCACCTTAGGAAATACAATTTGACATAACCTGATGAAGAGGCACAAAGATATATATCCCAGTGGATGTACTTTATGGACAATTACGATTCAGCTTCCCTGTGAAAATTAAACACCTTAAAAATTCTACCATTATGGAAAAAGAAAGGTGATAAACTTCAAACTGCTTATGATGGTGAGCCAGTGGGAATTAAGTTTCCATTTTGTGGATTACCCACAGAAGAACTGAGTTTGTAGAACTGGATTAAATAACCTGATCCCATACCACACAACATATTTTGATGATTATTACTTGGGTAGTTAAGTAGGAATGCAATATAAAACAAAGTGTGAATGATGCAAAATGTTTTTCCATTTTTTAGGATTTCCATGTAGCCATGTGAAAGAGAAAATTTTTCTAAGATACTCTTCCTGGTTCAATGTCTCATTCTCAGTGCCAAGATCTGACATTTCTAAGATCTCTCTGCTGATTTTTCTCTGGTTTTAAGGCATAACTATGTTTTTAACTTTTTATTTTGAACTAACTGTATTTTTAAATAGTTGAAATGTGAATCTATTTTATTTCCTGGAAATGTTCACATTTAATGGAAGAAATGGGTTATAGAATTTGGTGAATCACTTAGGAAAATGGCTTGACAGTTTTAAGCAAACCTTGTGTAACTTTTATGAAACACCTCCCATCAGTTTGTCAGGTAGAATTTCCCAAGCACAATCTTTTTCAGATTCCGTTGATTCCATTTTTAGGAGAGCATAACAGTAATAAGGCATTCTTCCACATTGTGAAAGCTGTTCTCTCTTTTCCTTTTTAATTGAAGGATCAAGTATTCACACAGGGAGATGTCTGCCACATTCAATCATCATCCGGACCTTGCGGGGAAAGCTCAGTTGATATTCACATTGCCACACTGCACAGGAAAAAACAAACAAATATGTTTGGAGCATCTATATTCACTATGCATGTTATTTTTATGACACACTAAAGCATTGTTGTTTAATTCTTACAGTAAACAGAATTCTTTTGTGTACACAGAGATACCTTGTATTAAATTTATATCATATTGTACTTGTATTGAATTTCCTTGCTTACATATGACAACCTCTTGGGCACCTTAGGAAATACAATTTGACATAACCTGATGAAGAGGCACAAAGATATATATCCCAGTGGATGTACTTTATGGACAATTACGATTCAGCTTCCCTGTGAAAATTAAACACCTTAAAAATTCTACCATTATGGAAAAAGAAAGGTGATAAACTTCAAACTGCTTATGATGGTGAGCCAGTGGGAATTAAGTTTCCATTTTGTGGATTACCCACAGAAGAACTGAGTTTGTAGAACTGGATTAAATAACCTGATCCCCCATACCACACAACATATTTTTATTTTCTTATAGCTATCTTACTGATTATTAGCATAAGAGAATAAATAAGAGAAAAGCACAAACATATAATACAGTACAATATAATACTTTCCCATAATTTTTTATGTTGCCTATTTTTCTTTTGCCTCTTCAGGTCCTTTCTGTACTCTCCTTAGAAGACCTGCATCCTTCTAGCCTGACCTTTACTCACAACATAAGCAGACTTCCTCTGTCTCTCTTCCTTTTGGTTTGTCCCTGAGCAGCAATAGCAAGAGATGGAGGAGTCAGAGGAAAATGGGCTCTCAAAACTTCCTGCCAGGCTCTGAGCTCCAGGGCAGTCTTCCTCTACCAAATGCTACAGCTCTTATCCAGTGGCCCTTTCCTGTCACTCCAGCTCTTTCTCTAGCTTCCTGAATCTCTTCTCATACTTTCCCCTGCTAATGTAAGGATGTCTACTGGCCCCTAGGAGTCCTGAAAGTTGCTAGCTGGGTGCTGTGTAAAATTTGCTTAGTCGTGTCCAACTCTTTGTTACCCCATGGACTGTAGCCTTCCAGGCTCCTCCGTTTATGGGATTCTCCAGGCAAGAATCCTGGAATGGGTTGCCATTTCCTTCTCCAAACTACCTGGGTATGTGTTATTATCACTCGGTGCTTTCGTTTAACTCTACCCATATCTTTGTAAATAGTGCCTTCCCAAACTATCGTTGATTGCCCATTTTAGTTGTCATCAGATTTCTCCTGGTGCCTAAATCTAGATCCTGACTGGTGCCTAAACCTCATTTAATCCACACTTAACTGAATTCGGCAGGAGGTAGAGGAGCTGGGTGTGGGAAATATGTAAAACACTTGCCCTCATTCTGAGGCACAAAGATATATATCCCAGTGGATGTACTTTATGGACAATTACGATTCAGCTTCCCTGTGAAAATTAAACACCTTAAAAATTCTACCATTATGGAAAAAGAAAGGTGATAAACTTCAAACTGCTTATGATGGTGAGCCAGTGGGAATTAAGTTTCCATTTTGTGGATTACCCACAGAAGAACTGAGTTTGTAGAACTGGATTAAATAACCTGATCCCCCATACCACACAACATATTTTTATTTTCTTATAGCTATCTTACTGATTATTAGCATAAGAGAATAAATAAGAGAAAAGCACAAACATATAATACAGTACAATATAATACTTTCCCATAATTTTTTATGTTGCCTATTTTTCTTTTGCCTCTTCAGGTCCTTTCTGTACTCTCCTTAGAAGACCTGCATCCTTCTAGCCTGACCTTTACTCACAACATAAGCAGACTTCCTCTGTCTCTCTTCCTTTTGGTTTGTCCCTGAGCAGCAATAGCAAGAGATGGAGGAGTCAGAGGAAAATGGGCTCTCAAAACTTCCTGCCAGGCTCTGAGCTCCAGGGCAGTCTTCCTCTACCAAATGCTACAGCTCTTATCCAGTGGCCCTTTCCTGTCACTCCAGCTCTTTCTCTAGCTTCCTGAATCTCTTCTCATACTTTCCCCTGCTAATGTAAGGATGTCTACTGGCCCCTAGGAGTCCTGAAAGTTGCTAGCTGGGTGCTGTGTAAAATTTGCTTAGTCGTGTCCAACTCTTTGTTACCCCATGGACTGTAGCCTTCCAGGCTCCTCCGTTTATGGGATTCTCCAGGCAAGAATCCTGGAATGGGTTGCCATTTCCTTCTCCAAACTACCTGGGTATGTGTTATTATCACTCGGTGCTTTCGTTTAACTCTACCCATATCTTTGTAAATAGTGCCTTCCCAAACTATCGTTGATTGCCCATTTTAGTTGTCATCAGATTTCTCCTGGTGCCTAAATCTAGATCCTGACTGGTGCCTAAACCTCATTTAATCCACACTTAACTGAATTCGGCAGGAGGTAGAGGAGCTGGGTGTGGGAAATATGTAAAACACTTGCCCTCATTCTGAGGCTGACAAAAGTAAATACGTAATCAAACAGTAATTCCATTTTGTTGCACTTTGTTTTGGCACATGACATTTTTAAAACAAAGATAGCGGTGCTTGAAAGTTCTAGATGCAGGTTGTTTATCTAATGCTCCTGTGATGCTTCCTTTTTAAATAGTAATCCACTTAGGTCACATTGAAAGTTTTCAGTTTATTATTATTAAATCTGTTATAACTGATCAAATAATGGTTATGAAGTTTTTCTTCTTGATGGAGTAACTTCAAGTGCAAGGTCAGGTTATAGGTCAGTATCTCAAATAAGCCTTGTTCCCTAACATACTCGGACTAGGTTAGCATCTACCTTCCCTCCCCATCCCTATATTTTCTTCTATTCCATGTAATTGTCTTTTAATAAACTTTACATGTATATAATGCATTTAGTCTGTCTTCTCACTTAGACTGAAAGTTTTCTGAAGACAGGGACTAGGACTGTTTTGATTGCTTCTGTATTCCAAGCGTGCCTGGCACATGGTAGGTCCTCTATAAGTATTTACCAGTGAATCAGATTCCTGTGGTAGCTCTGTGGTATAGAATCTGCCTGCCAAGCAGAAGACACAGGTTGATCCCTGGGTCAGGAAGATCCCCTGGAGAAGGAAATGGCAACCCACTCCAGTATTCTTGCCTGGGAAATCCCATGGACAAAGGAACCTGGTGGGCTACAGTCCATGGGATGACAAAGAGTTGGACACGAGTAAACAACAATAACAGATTACTTTTGCCAGTAATTCTTTTGCCTGGGAATACCTCCGTTTATGGGATTCTCCAGGCAAGAATCCTGGAATGGGTTGCCATTTCCTTCTCCAAACTACCTGGGTATGTGTTATTATCACTCGGTGCTTTCGTTTAACTCTACCCATATCTTTGTAAATAGTGCCTTCCCAAACTATCGTTGATTGCCCATTTTAGTTGTCATCAGATTTCTCCTGGTGCCTAAATCTAGATCCTGACTGGTGCCTAAACCTCATTTAATCCACACTTAACTGAATTCGGCAGGAGGTAGAGGAGCTGGGTGTGGGAAATATGTAAAACACTTGCCCTCATTCTGAGGCTGACAAAAGTAAATACGTAATCAAACAGTAATTCCATTTTGTTGCACTTTGTTTTGGCACATGACATTTTTAAAACAAAGATAGCGGTGCTTGAAAGTTCTAGATGCAGGTTGTTTATCTAATGCTCCTGTGATGCTTCCTTTTTAAATAGTAATCCACTTAGGTCACATTGAAAGTTTTCAGTTTATTATTATTAAATCTGTTATAACTGATCAAATAATGGTTATGAAGTTTTTCTTCTTGATGGAGTAACTTCAAGTGCAAGGTCAGGTTATAGGTCAGTATCTCAAATAAGCCTTGTTCCCTAACATACTCGGACTAGGTTAGCATCTACCTTCCCTCCCCATCCCTATATTTTCTTCTATTCCATGTAATTGTCTTTTAATAAACTTTACATGTATATAATGCATTTAGTCTGTCTTCTCACTTAGACTGAAAGTTTTCTGAAGACAGGGACTAGGACTGTTTTGATTGCTTCTGTATTCCAAGCGTGCCTGGCACATGGTAGGTCCTCTATAAGTATTTACCAGTGAATCAGATTCCTGTGGTAGCTCTGTGGTATAGAATCTGCCTGCCAAGCAGAAGACACAGGTTGATCCCTGGGTCAGGAAGATCCCCTGGAGAAGGAAATGGCAACCCACTCCAGTATTCTTGCCTGGGAAATCCCATGGACAAAGGAACCTGGTGGGCTACAGTCCATGGGATGACAAAGAGTTGGACACGAGTAAACAACAATAACAGATTACTAGTGGATTATTGAAAATAAAAGCCATGAATCCCAGGAGGTCTTTATCATAGGTTATGACATTTACTAAGTAGTTGTTTTTTTTCAGACTGTACTCCTGGGCTCGACTGGGGTGAGGGAGAAATGTTACATAAAGAGTTAACAAACACATATAAGAACCTGTTAGGTGGTAGGATGAATGGATAAAAAAAGATGTGGTGAGGTGCATATACAGCACAATAGAATATTACTTAGCCACTAAAAGAATGAAACAATGCCATTTGTCACAATTTGGATGGAACTCAATTTTATCATAGAAAGTGAAGAAAGTCAGACAAAGACAAATTTCATATGATATCACTTATATGCACAACCTTAGAAAATTATACAAATGAATTTATTTACACAATAGAAACAGACTCACAGACTCATTGATTAAATTTCAGGTTACCGACATTGGTGAGGGGGAAGGGTTCAGGGGGTAAATTGGAAGTCTGAAATCAACACAGTTACACATATTTAAAATAATAGATAACCTACAGGGACCTACTGTATCACACAAGGAACTCTGCTTGATACTCTATTGTCGCAGGCAGTGCGTAGTTACTTATCTCTGATTAATAGATGTGAGGAAACGCTCAATTACCTCTATACTATTTTCAGAGAACTTCAACCTACACAATTTACCTCCCTCTAATTTAAGAGAATAGAACTTCAACAGTAGAAAGGCATGGAGTTCAAATCAAGATCACATTTATTAGCATAAAGAACATTAATCAGTAACCATGTATTCAAGTATTAGCATCAGTACATTGCATCAAAGTTCAGAACTCAAATAGTAACAATTCAAGGTTTTAAGATTATTTCAGAACTTAGTCAACAAAATAACAGAAAGATCTTACCCCAGAGCTGTAGAGCTTCAATCTCACCTCATGCCAAGCTGCATTCTGTGAGTGAGCTCCCGTACAATCTACTCTTCCCCCTTTATAGGAAAAACCCTTAGCCATTTGTCCGCCTCGCCAGCTGAAGAAAGAGTCGGGGGCTAGCCAAGCTCTCAAGTGGTCATCAGGCGAGTCTCCAGTTCTCCAAGCAGTGCCCAGCCATCCTCCTATTATCAAGAGTACAATCATTGTTACATTGTTTCACAAATCATTGCAAGCATTCAAAGTTCAACAGGAAAGAACAATAAAGCTAATCACAGCTGCATATATTTTTACTTCTGCTTCTACTTACAATCTAAAAAAACATATTCATTCAAAGGGCAAACTTAATCTTTTATTTTATTCGAACTCATGACTTAAGGAAAAAACACTGCTCCTGGCTTCTATGCAAACTTACAACATGAGCTAGACCAGAACAGGTTACTCAGGTCAAGGACCAAGCTAACTTATTCTTAGGAAAGTAAACAGGTAAAGTTGGAATGTTGCTATTAGGGCTTTCCTTATTTACCAGTAGCTTTCAAGCTTTGCTTGCAGGTGGAACTCTGCCGAGGCAGCTGGCGGTGAGTCACAAATTCCTTATCGTTGGAGGACGAGTTCTGGCTCACCTGGCTATAACTTCTCTTGGAGAGAAACTTCTTCCCTTTAGGGTTAGTGTATACGCCTCCTTTAGGTATCATCATATTCACCCATTCTTCGACCCCATCCGAGCTAACATCACTTTCCAGAGGACAGATTCTAGGCCTCAAAAACTTATCTGGGGTTTGAGGATCATCTGAATCACTCTCTCCATCCTCACTAATTTCTCTATACCCTAAGGCCCAGTATATTCCTAAGAATTCTCCAGAGTCTGCCCATAATGACCTAAATGGAAAAGAATTTGGAAAAGAATAGAGACATGTATCAGTACAACTCAATCACATTGCTATACACTAGATACTAACACAACATTGGTAATCAACTACAATATCGAATAAAAAATAGGAAAAAAGAAACTGCTAGGTGATTACAGACAGCATACAGGGAAGGAATACAGACCTGTTTCAAATGTGTTTTTGAGAGATGTGCAGATTATTTTTTTTACAAGAGATGTGCAGTTGGTGATGTAGAGCAGAGCATGAGGAACAGTCTCAGGTAAATTTACCATAACAAGCTGGGCTTGGACTTTCCCTGGGAGAAAGGAACAGGTCTAAGCTCATGCCTTTTATATGAATAGCACTTAATTCCTGAAGGACTTTCACATATCCTCATTCATTTGATTCTCTTGGTTACTCAGTCAGACCACCAGGACAGGGAATTTACTTTTCAATTTTATTGAAAAGTAAATAAAAACTTAGAAAATGTGAGCTCCCTGACCAAGTTTTGAACTAATGTAGTCATTAGAGAAAGTGCCATGTGCAGTGAGAGAAAGTTCTTCAAAGGGCAGCCACCACTTTGCCCTCTGATTTTCTGTCTGCGACTTATTTTTTCTTCACCACTTGTAAAAGAGTGTCTAGAGCATAGTGGGCTTCTCTTGTGGCTCACTGGTAGAGAAACCACCTGCAATGCAGAAGACACAGGAAGCTTAGGTTCAAACCCTGGATTGGAAAGATTGCATGGAGGAGGGCATGGCAACCCACTCTAGTGTTTTAAGAATTTTCAGGCTTTCCTTATTTACCAGTAGCTTTCAAGCTTTGCTTGCAGGTGGAACTCTGCCGAGGCAGCTGGCGGTGAGTCACAAATTCCTTATCGTTGGAGGACGAGTTCTGGCTCACCTGGCTATAACTTCTCTTGGAGAGAAACTTCTTCCCTTTAGGGTTAGTGTATACGCCTCCTTTAGGTATCATCATATTCACCCATTCTTCGACCCCATCCGAGCTAACATCACTTTCCAGAGGACAGATTCTAGGCCTCAAAAACTTATCTGGGGTTTGAGGATCATCTGAATCACTCTCTCCATCCTCACTAATTTCTCTATACCCTAAGGCCCAGTATATTCCTAAGAATTCTCCAGAGTCTGCCCATAATGACCTAAATGGAAAAGAATTTGGAAAAGAATAGAGACATGTATCAGTACAACTCAATCACATTGCTATACACTAGATACTAACACAACATTGGTAATCAACTACAATATCGAATAAAAAATAGGAAAAAAGAAACTGCTAGGTGATTACAGACAGCATACAGGGAAGGAATACAGACCTGTTTCAAATGTGTTTTTGAGAGATGTGCAGATTATTTTTTTTACAAGAGATGTGCAGTTGGTGATGTAGAGCAGAGCATGAGGAACAGTCTCAGGTAAATTTACCATAACAAGCTGGGCTTGGACTTTCCCTGGGAGAAAGGAACAGGTCTAAGCTCATGCCTTTTATATGAATAGCACTTAATTCCTGAAGGACTTTCACATATCCTCATTCATTTGATTCTCTTGGTTACTCAGTCAGACCACCAGGACAGGGAATTTACTTTTCAATTTTATTGAAAAGTAAATAAAAACTTAGAAAATGTGAGCTCCCTGACCAAGTTTTGAACTAATGTAGTCATTAGAGAAAGTGCCATGTGCAGTGAGAGAAAGTTCTTCAAAGGGCAGCCACCACTTTGCCCTCTGATTTTCTGTCTGCGACTTATTTTTTCTTCACCACTTGTAAAAGAGTGTCTAGAGCATAGTGGGCTTCTCTTGTGGCTCACTGGTAGAGAAACCACCTGCAATGCAGAAGACACAGGAAGCTTAGGTTCAAACCCTGGATTGGAAAGATTGCCTGGAGGAGGGCATGGCAACCCACTCTAGTGTTCTTGACTCAAGAATCCCATAGACAGAGGAGCCAGAGGGGCTACAGTCCATAGAATCATTGAATGACATTGAAAGTCATTGAATGAAACCATAGCTCTATACTACCATGAGGGTACCAGGTATAACTAATGTTCATTCTCTGTTGCAATTGCATCTCATCAATGCCAGCTATTCATTACACATAAACAATATTAATAGTGAGGTGATTTGCTTGGTCCAGTACAATGTAATCAGATGGATTCTCATTTATCTTGAGTTAGTGTCAAGAGAATGATTCAGCCAAGTTAGAACTTCAGGAGTCCCCAGGGCTAGAGGAAAGGCCCATGAACCTTCCTTCTCAAATTCCAAAGAAAACCAAAATGTTGAAAGTAAGAAATAAAAACAAAGAAAAGAAAGTTGATTTAGCTACTTTAATATCAAAGGAAATTTTCAGGCAAATAGAATTATTAGATATAATTAGGTAACTTCACAACAATAAAAATTGAGAACACTTTTTTTTCATCAAAATGTGCTATTAACTAGATGCCTGAAAATATAAGTAATGAAATGGCCTATGATATTTATAACACATGTAACTATCAGAAGACCAGTATCCACAATATATAGAGTATTCCTTGAAATCAAAAATAAATTGGGAAAATATCTTAAGCATTTCACAAAAGGAAAAAATTAAATGGTTGATAGACATAAGGAAATGTATTCAGTCTCTTTAATAAGCTAGGAAATAAAAGTAATACCAAAACAGTATGCCATTTTATGCAAATACATTGGCAAAAATTTAATAATATAACTATACATTGTCTTTTTGATGATATGGAACAAAGAAGAATCACAGATAGTATTAGTGTTAATGGAAATTGATGCACGTTGATAAAGAGTTGAGTATTGGGCTTTCCTGGTGGTCCAGTGGGTAAAGAGTTCACTTTTGCAGTGCAAAGGGCACTGGTTCGATCCCGGCCTGGGAAGATCCCAGGTGCCGTGAAGTGGCTCACTGGTAGAGAAACCACCTGCAATGCAGAAGACACAGGAAGCTTAGGTTCAAACCCTGGATTGGAAAGATTGCCTGGAGGAGGGCATGGCAACCCACTCTAGTGTTCTTGACTCAAGAATCCCATAGACAGAGGAGCCAGAGGGCTACAGTCCATAGAATCATTGAATGACATTGAAAGTCATTGAATGAAACCATAGCTCTATACTACCATGAGGGTACCAGGTATAACTAATGTTCATTCTCTGTTGCAATTGCATCTCATCAATGCCAGCTATTCATTACACATAAACAATATTAATAGTGAGGTGATTTGCTTGGTCCAGTACAATGTAATCAGATGGATTCTCATTTATCTTGAGTTAGTGTCAAGAGAATGATTCAGCCAAGTTAGAACTTCAGGAGTCCCCAGGGCTAGAGGAAAGGCCCATGAACCTTCCTTCTCAAATTCCAAAGAAAACCAAAATGTTGAAAGTAAGAAATAAAAACAAAGAAAAGAAAGTTGATTTAGCTACTTTAATATCAAAGGAAATTTTCAGGCAAATAGAATTATTAGATATAATTAGGTAACTTCACAACAATAAAAATTGAGAACACTTTTTTTTCATCAAAATGTGCTATTAACTAGATGCCTGAAAATATAAGTAATGAAATGGCCTATGATATTTATAACACATGTAACTATCAGAAGACCAGTATCCACAATATATAGAGTATTCCTTGAAATCAAAAATAAATTGGGAAAATATCTTAAGCATTTCACAAAAGGAAAAAATTAAATGGTTGATAGACATAAGGAAATGTATTCAGTCTCTTTAATAAGCTAGGAAATAAAAGTAATACCAAAACAGTATGCCATTTTATGCAAATACATTGGCAAAAATTTAATAATATAACTATACATTGTCTTTTTGATGATATGGAACAAAGAAGAATCACAGATAGTATTAGTGTTAATGGAAATTGATGCACGTTGATAAAGAGTTGAGTATTGGGCTTTCCTGGTGGTCCAGTGGGTAAAGAGTTCACTTTTGCAGTGCAAAGGGCACTGGTTCGATCCCCGGCCTGGGAAGATCCCAGGTGCCGTGAAGTGGCTGAACCGGTGTGTCCAATTACGAGCCAGCACTCTGGAGCACACGCACCCGGAGCTGATGCTCTGCAAAGAGAGGCAACTGCAATGGGAGGCCCACACAGGCCAAAGAATAAAGATGGGTGAAAATAAATAAATTAAAAACCAATAAAAGAGGCCAAAATTAAAAAAAAAAAAAAGAGTTGAGTATTATCTAGTAAACTTAAATATATCCCAACAACTTCACTCCAAAATCTATACCCTAGGAAATTTGTGCATTTGAACCTCAGGACACATGTACAAAAATGATTATAACTATACTGATTTATCATTCAAAATCTGGAAACAATCCAAGTACCAACAGTAGAAGATATGCATAAATTACACTGCAATGAAAATGAATGAAATATGTTAACCCTCAAACATACGAGTAGAATTCAGGCCTATTATGTGAACAAAAGATGCAAAAAATGCCTACATCTGATTTCAAATACAAAGTAGAAAACCACACAAAATTTAACTGCTTTGTTTAGGAATGATTTCCTAGGTAGAGCACTAAGAAAATGGTTATTAAAGTCAACCTAGTTGTCTACAGAGGAGAAGGGAGAGTTGGGGTCATGAGAGAGTCATAGGAAATTTGTGGGGTGCTTGGCAGAATTCTGTGTTGTAACCCTGGTGATGATTATAGAGTTAGGTTTTCAGATTTTAAAAATATAATATTTTATGTACTTTTCTATAAATTTTTAATATTTTTTTATTTAAGGTATTCCTTGAAATCAAAAATAAATTGGGAAAATATCTTAAGCATTTCACAAAAGGAAAAAATTAAATGGTTGATAGACATAAGGAAATGTATTCAGTCTCTTTAATAAGCTAGGAAATAAAAGTAATACCAAAACAGTATGCCATTTTATGCAAATACATTGGCAAAAATTTAATAATATAACTATACATTGTCTTTTTGATGATATGGAACAAAGAAGAATCACAGATAGTATTAGTGTTAATGGAAATTGATGCACGTTGATAAAGAGTTGAGTATTGGGCTTTCCTGGTGGTCCAGTGGGTAAAGAGTTCACTTTTGCAGTGCAAAGGGCACTGGTTCGAGCCCCGGCCTGGGAAGATCCCAGGTGCCGTGAAGTGGCTGAACCGGTGTGTCCAATTACGAGCCAGCACTCTGGAGCACACGCACCCGGAGCTGATGCTCTGCAAAGAGAGGCAACTGCAATGGGAGGCCCACACAGGCCAAAGAATAAAGATGGGTGAAAATAAATAAATTAAAAACCAATAAAAGAGGCCAAAATTAAAAAAAAAAAAAAGAGTTGAGTATTATCTAGTAAACTTAAATATATCCCAACAACTTCACTCCAAAATCTATACCCTAGGAAATTTGTGCATTTGAACCTCAGGACACATGTACAAAAATGATTATAACTATACTGATTTATCATTCAAAATCTGGAAACAATCCAAGTACCAACAGTAGAAGATATGCATAAATTACACTGCAATGAAAATGAATGAAATATGTTAACCCTCAAACATACGAGTAGAATTCAGGCCTATTATGTGAACAAAAGATGCAAAAAATGCCTACATCTGATTTCAAATACAAAGTAGAAAACCACACAAAATTTAACTGCTTTGTTTAGGAATGATTTCCTAGGTAGAGCACTAAGAAAATGGTTATTAAAGTCAACCTAGTTGTCTACAGAGGAGAAGGGAGAGTTGGGGTCATGAGAGAGTCATAGGAAATTTGTGGGGTGCTTGGCAGAATTCTGTGTTGTAACCCTGGTGATGATTATAGAGTTAGGTTTTCAGATTTTTAAAAATATAATATTTTATGTACTTTTCTATATTATATTTTATTACATAATTTTTAAAAGATGGAAAATATAGATTTCATCTATAAAGGGAAAGTAAAACTCTTTGTGCTTTCAATGATATTTCCTGAGGACTAATGTATCTGATTAAACAACTGGCTTTTTGTCAACTTCCGCTGACTTTCAAAGGTTTGCCTCTTCTGTCATGTTTCCCTACACAACAGTTTTTGTTTTGTATTTTAGTTAAATGTTGTATTTTGAGATGTCTGGATTTACATGCAGTGATAATACATAATGCAGAAAGGTCCCATTGCCCTTTGTGTAGTTTCTCTTTTAATGGCAACATCTTCCAAAGCTATAGTACACTATTATGCGTATTAATAATAGTAATAATATTTTGACATGGATTCAGTCAAGATACAAAACAGTCTTTTTTCATCCCCAAATTGAAAAACTATTAGTTTTTAAATCATTAGAGGCACGTTAGTGTTTTGGTGGCAGACTTTTTTTATTGCCAACTTCACAATTCATCTTGGATAAAGATAGACCCTTCTTTTTTTTCTGACTAGTGACACAGCGTATTCAGTCTAACACATCCCAGTCCTAAAGCTCATAAGTTTACTTTATTAAAGAAGATAAAGTACAGTTGATACTGGAATACTGTCGGGGAAAGGAGTACTGACTTCCCCTGCTGTAGAAAAGCCAGATAAAAACTTCCATTGGCATCTGCAGGGAATTGATTCCAGAATGCTCAAATCTCCATAGTAATTCCTCCATATTCCCAATTCTGCATCCTTGGATTCAACCTGTTGTCAGTTGTATAGTACTGTATTTATTTTTTTAAAAAGTCCATGTGTAAGTGGACCCACACAGTTCAAATCCGTGTTGTTCCAAGGTCAGCTTTGTGTAAAAGTGTTAAAGATATTTCTTAGAATATGCTACATACTAATGTTGAAATGTGGCATTCCCACATCCATGCCTAGGTCATAACTAGTTACAGTCCATTCAGAACAATGTGGATTTTAAAAATATTATTCTTCTTAATATTTTCAGCTGTCCCTCTTCTTCCACGGTCTCCCTGGTCTCCCTAGGCCCGCCTATTGTATATGTCAGTCTGGATTATGCCTTGCATGGAAGACTTGGTTGCTCTGAAAAGCTTTTAGGACTCACTTTAACCACAGTGATTGTGCTCTGCCTTCTTAATGGCTATTTAAGTTGGAAAATATAGATTTCATCTATAAAGGGAAAGTAAAACTCTTTGTGCTTTCAATGATATTTCCTGAGGACTAATGTATCTGATTAAACAACTGGCTTTTTGTCAACTTCCGCTGACTTTCAAAGGTTTGCCTCTTCTGTCATGTTTCCCTACACAACAGTTTTTGTTTTGTATTTTAGTTAAATGTTGTATTTTGAGATGTCTGGATTTACATGCAGTGATAATACATAATGCAGAAAGGTCCCATTGCCCTTTGTGTAGTTTCTCTTTTAATGGCAACATCTTCCAAAGCTATAGTACACTATTATGCGTATTAATAATAGTAATAATATTTTGACATGGATTCAGTCAAGATACAAAACAGTCTTTTTTCATCCCCAAATTGAAAAACTATTAGTTTTTAAATCATTAGAGGCACGTTAGTGTTTTGGTGGCAGACTTTTTTTATTGCCAACTTCACAATTCATCTTGGATAAAGATAGACCCTTCTTTTTTTTCTGACTAGTGACACAGCGTATTCAGTCTAACACATCCCAGTCCTAAAGCTCATAAGTTTACTTTATTAAAGAAGATAAAGTACAGTTGATACTGGAATACTGTCGGGGAAAGGAGTACTGACTTCCCCTGCTGTAGAAAAGCCAGATAAAAACTTCCATTGGCATCTGCAGGGAATTGATTCCAGAATGCTCAAATCTCCATAGTAATTCCTCCATATTCCCAATTCTGCATCCTTGGATTCAACCTGTTGTCAGTTGTATAGTACTGTATTTATTTTTTTAAAAAGTCCATGTGTAAGTGGACCCACACAGTTCAAATCCGTGTTGTTCCAAGGTCAGCTTTGTGTAAAAGTGTTAAAGATATTTCTTAGAATATGCTACATACTAATGTTGAAATGTGGCATTCCCACATCCATGCCTAGGTCATAACTAGTTACAGTCCATTCAGAACAATGTGGATTTTAAAAATATTATTCTTCTTAATATTTTCAGCTGTCCCTCTTCTTCCACGGTCTCCCTGGTCTCCCTAGGCCCGCCTATTGTATATGTCAGTCTGGATTATGCCTTGCATGGAAGACTTGGTTGCTCTGAAAAGCTTTTAGGACTCACTTTAACCACAGTGATTGTGCTCTGCTACAAACTTCTTAATGGCTATACTTTTGTTGGGCATAAAGGATTTGTGGTGCTTATCACTCAATCTGACTGTTAGATTGTTATTTAATTAGACCTGTGTTTAACCCTTTTCTTACTTCCATAAAGATAAATAACTATTTCTGTCTCCCAAAGCACCAACCATACTACCTTTCAGGTAATTGACTTCCAATAAATATATGGTCATTTTTTCATTAAGTGCATCCTACTTGTTTTTAGGGCTAGCACTTTTTCGTCGGTTCTTAATTTGAGTGGATTTCCTACATATTTTAGAAAAGAAAATTAGGCTTGAATTGGATAACAGGAGTAAGGGCAGCGATGTGATGATACTGCCAGGTTCCACCCACAAACCTCTCCCTGTATGACTTTTGGAAATGGCAACCCACTCCAGTATTATTGCCTAGGAAATCCCATGGGCAGAAGAGCCTAGAGGGCTATAGCTTCTGGGGCCACAAAGAGTCAAACTCCACTTGATGACTAAGCAGAATGATTTTGAGAAATAGCTTAGTCCCTCTAGGACTATATTCTCTCATCTCTGTAACAAGGAAAATAACAATTCTAATTTCTTGGTGTTATTAAAATTAACAGAAATAATTCATATAAACCGTATAACCAATTGTCTGACTCAAAATAAGTGTTCAGTGTATTTTTTACTAATTGATTAATATTCAACCTGTTGTCAGTTGTATAGTACTGTATTTATTTTTAAAAGTCCATGTGTAAGTGGACCCACACAGTTCAAATCCGTGTTGTTCCAAGGTCAGCTTTGTGTAAAAGTGTTAAAGATATTTCTTAGAATATGCTACATACTAATGTTGAAATGTGGCATTCCCACATCCATGCCTAGGTCATAACTAGTTACAGTCCATTCAGAACAATGTGGATTTTAAAAATATTATTCTTCTTAATATTTTCAGCTGTCCCTCTTCTTCCACGGTCTCCCTGGTCTCCCTAGGCCCGCCTATTGTATATGTCAGTCTGGATTATGCCTTGCATGGAAGACTTGGTTGCTCTGAAAAGCTTTTAGGACTCACTTTAACCACAGTGATTGTGCTCTGCTACAAACTTCTTAATGGCTATACTTTTGTTGGGCATAAAGGATTTGTGGTGCTTATCACTCAATCTGACTGTTAGATTGTTATTTAATTAGACCTGTGTTTAACCCTTTTCTTACTTCCATAAAGATAAATAACTATTTCTGTCTCCCAAAGCACCAACCATACTACCTTTCAGGTAATTGACTTCCAATAAATATATGGTCATTTTTTCATTAAGTGCATCCTACTTGTTTTTAGGGCTAGCACTTTTTCGTCGGTTCTTAATTTGAGTGGATTTCCTACATATTTTAGAAAAGAAAATTAGGCTTGAATTGGATAACAGGAGTAAGGGCAGCGATGTGATGATACTGCCAGGTTCCACCCACAAACCTCTCCCTGTATGACTTTTGGAAATGGCAACCCACTCCAGTATTATTGCCTAGGAAATCCCATGGGCAGAAGAGCCTAGAGGGCTATAGCTTCTGGGGCCACAAAGAGTCAAACTCCACTTGATGACTAAGCAGAATGATTTTGAGAAATAGCTTAGTCCCTCTAGGACTATATTCTCTCATCTCTGTAACAAGGAAAATAACAATTCTAATTTCTTGGTGTTATTAAAATTAACAGAAATAATTCATATAAACCGTATAACCAATTGTCTGACTCAAAATAAGTGTTCAGTGTATTTTTTACTAATTGATTAATATTTTCCAAAATACTTACATGGAATTTTAAGAACTTAGCATTTTACTTTCCCCAAATCTATGCATACATCTCCTGTGCTCTGATTAAAGAAGATAAGTGTTTGTTTAGACTAGTTTAAAATATCCAGTAGATTATTTTCACTCATTTTTGTAACTCACTTTGGAATTCTGGGATCAATAAAAATTGTTGTGTTAAGAGATATTTTAGACATTATTTATTAGTATACATTTTTAGAATGTAATTGTACAATGTTTCATATCATGCTAATTCTATTTATATCAAAATATTTTCTAATAAAAATAAGCTATGAAATCTGCCTGCCTATCTTGATAAGAAATGGAATGTTCTTTCCAAACGATATTTCTTAACATGCACAAATTTACCAGGAAATTTACCTTTGTGTCCTTAATTCAAGATTTTATACATAATCACCTTCAGATGAGAGGAAATACCTTGTCTTAGGCTCTTTTAGGGAGACACAGGTGAATTCCACCTTTAAAATGCAATAATATCCCACTCTGTTCCTACCTTGAGATCTGGTGATCAACTGGACCAAAGGGCAGAAAACACAGAGAGGTCAGCACCACTGGTCTGTTTCATTTTCACAGCATATTCGTGTTGATCTCAACTTTCTGGGACAGGGAACTCATCTTGCTAGTACTCAACAAGGCCTGATTGATCACTGCACGTTTGATCAGATATGTGTTTTGAAACTGCTCCTCTGACTGTATTGAAGAATGAATTCTGTGGGAGCATGAATAATGCATCAAAACGTTTAGGGAGCTATTATTCTCTGTTAGGAGATGTTGCCAGAATGGACTGGATAGCCATGGATATGAAGATGGATAAAGATCAATCTGGAATGTAAGGTCTGCGGGACTAGGATTGAGTTGGTGTGGTGGATGAAGTTGAGAAGAGTGTCTAAAATGACTTAAAAGACAGACTGCATTTTTTCAGTGTACATTGGTCCTACAATTTATCATTGTTACCCTTTCTACAAATACTGTTGAATATGTGCATGCCAATTCGCTTCAGTTATGTACAACTCTTTACAACCCTATGGACTGTAGCCTGTCAGGCTCCTCTGTTCATGGGATTTTTCCAAGGCAGAGATACTGAAGTGGTTGCCTTTTCTGGTTCCAGGGGATCTTCCCCATCCAGGGATCAAACCTTTGTCTCTTATGTCTCCTGCATTGGCAGACAGGTTCTTTAACACTAGTGAGATCTCATCTGCATTGAGTCTGGACTTCAATGTTATTCACCCCTGAACTCAGTTGCATCCTGGATAGTGAAAAAAAGTGAGCAGTTGTATTAACTGTCACAAATCTCACTTAACTTCATTCTCAGTTCATTTGCCATGTGCTCATCTTCTTGTGAGCCCTTCTTTCAGTAACTGTCTATTATTTCTTTATCCATAGTTCCCATGCCATGGTTATCTAGTTTCTTAGCAGAGCCTGCTAGAAGTTGACTTGCTAGGTAGACAGAACAAAGAAGTTACTTTTAAGAGGCTGTCACTGAGGGAAAATGAAAACTCAAAAAGGCAACACAAGAATGAAGTGTAGCCAACTAAGTGATGTTAACAGGAAGAGTAGGATAAGTATCCTCCACCTTCTCAGTCCTGGAGAGTATCACTGAATTAATGTAGTCTCTGATGTCCATAATGCATGATTTGAATCCTCACAGAATGACTCAGTTATATTCATTATTGTCTGCATGAAAAGACAGGAAAGTGTGTAGTGCTTGCTGAAAAGAGTTCTTTCAAAAATGGTTAAGATTTTTAAAATCTGCACTTCAGGGATGAGATTTAGTTGTAATGAAAATTAACTCCTGTAAAATATCTCATTTCCCAATATGTCATATAAATGAGATATTATGCACATAATCCCAGCAGAAAAGAAATTCTCTGTTCCCCAATTATATAAGAAAAAGGGAAATATTGATTTGGGTACTTTCTATTTCTGTGTTGAAATAGACCAGGAGTCTTAAAATTTCTTTAAGAGCTTCTGCAACATGTGATTTGTGCATAAGTGCAGTAGCATAAGTGATTTGTGCACTGGGTACCAGCTGCATATGATGATTGCTTAGCAGAGTGCCTGGCATGTAATAATTTCTTGTCTTTATTATTATTGGCCCTACTGAGGGGTGATCGCAGTAAAGAACCCACCTGTCAATGCAGGAAACATAGGAGGCACAGGTTCAATCCCTGGATCAGGAAAATTCCCTGGAGGAAGGCATGGCATCCCACTCCAGTATTCTTGCCTGGGAAATCCCAGGTACAGAGGAGTTTGGTGGACTCCAGTCCACAGGGTTGCAAAGAGTTGGGCACAACTGAAGTGACTGAGGACACACACACACATTATTAGTGTGATTTTATCTGTTTTTCTTCTCTTAAATTTTCCATGTACTTGTTGGTTTTTCACGATGTATCTTTCATTTCTTAGTTTTTACTCACTTGTACTTCTGTGTGACAAGTATTAAATGACATTAGATGGTCACAGTGGAATAAAGGAAAACGAATGCCGGCAGTCACACTTTGTTTGTGGAGCCAGAGTGGTACATGAAATATTCTCAAAAATAAGCTGGATATTTTCCTTCTTCCTGCTTCTGCCCTCCTAGTGAAACTTTATAGAAAGTTAACCAGCCGGAGAGCTAAAAATGTGGTGTGCCAGTTCTTGGGCTCAGTGTGCAGAGCAGACCCTGGAAGTGTGGATGTGGAGCTGTGATCAGGTGACTTAGACGAGTTGACAGCTGAGCTATTCAGTCTTCTATCTCCATTACTGATGATAATCCCTGCATGCTTTCACCCCAGATGGTACTACTATGTGTTGGACAAATGAAGTTGCTTTTACCCTCTGTCCCGATAGTCATATCTGGGTGGCGTTAATTCCCCTTTCACTTTAGATACTAATACATCCCACCTGGATATTCTATAACTTCAAAACTAAACTATAAATGAACACCCACTAAGTTTTCTTATATAAATCAACAGGAAAGAAGAGGAGGGAAAATTAGTTATTATATACAAATCTCTAAATATTAACCAAGAAATAAAAAACAACATCTATAGTTCTTGTTTCTATCACTAGTTAAGACCATAGTTGATATTTAAATTTTTTTCCCTTTGCCCCCTGTCCATTATCCGTCGGTTTGGGATTTTTGACCTGAGTGAGACAACTAAACACTCATTATTAAAAGGTCTGTGACCTTAGTGGCTGTGGCTTAAGTTGCTCTAGAGTTTCAGTAGTCACATGATCAGATGTGTCAGATAAAGGGGTGCCCTTGAAAAAGTCTGGGATGTCAGCATGCGGAAGGAAGCCAATTGTTTCTCCTATATAGTAGCTTTTACTTTGTCTGTTATGGTTGCACAAGGATCCCAAATTACCAGGTAATATTCTCAGTTTCTAATTTCCTGGTACCCTGATGATGCCCCATGATAGAAACATTACTTTTGTGGATTGAGAAAGCGCAAATAGCTTATATAACATATTAAGTATAAAAGTGAGAGGAAATACTCCGACTACCTTCTCTTGATTCTCACATTTTTCTCACTATAGAAAAACCATCATCCAACCCTGATCACTAGTTCACAGCAGATACAGCATCCTACAGGAACTCCAGATCCGCAGAGTGTCATCACTCAGCTTGGGCTGTAATGTAAGCTTCTGAAGGCCATTGCTACAGTTTCCCAGCGATGGGCTGATGAGGTGTAATATAAGATTGGTGATTTAGTGTTAGTTCACATCCCTCTTCTTTTGCTATGAACTGATCTTTTAAAAGCAACATCGTGAGAGATACTCTGTAACAAGGACAGAGTTCCATATGTTCACAGATGATGGTGATCCCAGAACATTGTGAAACAGGTTCTAGAAGTGAGCGACTTCTGCCCAGGAGAGAGGACACATGGGAAACATTTTCTCATCTTATGGTTTCCTGAGTGATGTGGTCCCTGATGTGATGATGGATGATGGTTTGCTCTACTTTCAAGACATTCACAAGACCAAATCTCATGTTCATAAGACTGAGACTCGGTTCTCCTGAAAGTCAGCTCTCAGGAACATCTTGATTTCTCTGGAGTCTTGTTGAAAAACTCATTCCTTCTCAAAATCCTATTTCTGGGCTATTCTATAATATCAACCTTTTAACAGGTTTCTTTTCACATTTTAGATATTTAAGTACCATTCTTTCTGTCCAATTAAAATCCGTCGGTTTGGGCCCCTGTCCATTATCCGTCGGTTTGGGATTTTTGACCTGAGTGAGACAACTAAACACTCATTATTAAAAGGTCTGTGACCTTAGTGGCTGTGGCTTAAGTTGCTCTAGAGTTTCAGTAGTCACATGATCAGATGTGTCAGATAAAGGGGTGCCCTTGAAAAAGTCTGGGATGTCAGCATGCGGAAGGAAGCCAATTGTTTCTCCTATATAGTAGCTTTTACTTTGTCTGTTATGGTTGCACAAGGATCCCAAATTACCAGGTAATATTCTCAGTTTCTAATTTCCTGGTACCCTGATGATGCCCCATGATAGAAACATTACTTTTGTGGATTGAGAAAGCGCAAATAGCTTATATAACATATTAAGTATAAAAGTGAGAGGAAATACTCCGACTACCTTCTCTTGATTCTCACATTTTTCTCACTATAGAAAAACCATCATCCAACCCTGATCACTAGTTCACAGCAGATACAGCATCCTACAGGAACTCCAGATCCGCAGAGTGTCATCACTCAGCTTGGGCTGTAATGTAAGCTTCTGAAGGCCATTGCTACAGTTTCCCAGCGATGGGCTGATGAGGTGTAATATAAGATTGGTGATTTAGTGTTAGTTCACATCCCTCTTCTTTTGCTATGAACTGATCTTTTAAAAGCAACATCGTGAGAGATACTCTGTAACAAGGACAGAGTTCCATATGTTCACAGATGATGGTGATCCCAGAACATTGTGAAACAGGTTCTAGAAGTGAGCGACTTCTGCCCAGGAGAGAGGACACATGGGAAACATTTTCTCATCTTATGGTTTCCTGAGTGATGTGGTCCCTGATGTGATGATGGATGATGGTTTGCTCTACTTTCAAGACATTCACAAGACCAAATCTCATGTTCATAAGACTGAGACTCGGTTCTCCTGAAAGTCAGCTCTCAGGAACATCTTGATTTCTCTGGAGTCTTGTTGAAAAACTCATTCCTTCTCAAAATCCTATTTCTGGGCTATTCTATAATATCAACCTTTTAACAGGTTTCTTTTCACATTTTAGATATTTAAGTACCATTCTTTCTGTAGTCTTGAATTTTTCCTCTGTAGTGGTTGGATGCTGGTATTATCATCATGCTGCATATAAGTTAATTTATTCACTCAGTCAATATTTTTTTCAGCGTCTACCATGTTTTAGGCATAGTGCTAAGCAGGTGAGAAAGAGTCAAGATTGCCTTAGGGAGTCTTGTAGACCACTGGGGATGTTAGGCAGTTACACAAGCAGGAATAATACTAATAATGTAAGAAGTGGGTAAGGGCTATGAAGTGCTGTGTGCTAGTGGAGAAGTACCTAACATTCGTCCTTGGGGAAGGCTATCTGACAGAGGAGCACTTAAGACAATTCCTCAATGACACTCTCAGGAGGCCACAGTGAAATTAATTTTTGAAAGCCATTCAGTCTTTCAAATCTCTCTTAGTTGATTTCAGGAAAGTATACACAATTTCTGAAACAAATTCGAGTTGATCATTAAATCCATCAAATCATTGTTTCTCTACCTTGTGCATGAATGTCTCATGAATGTGTGAAATTTACATGAGCTTTGCATTCAGGTGATTCGGTGCTGTAACTGAGAGCATGGCTTCTGGGGCTAGATTCAAATTCTGAATCCAGCATCTGCCAGCTCTGTGACCTTGAGCAAGTTACCTAAGCTGCCTGTGACTGACTTGGCTCATCTATGAAATGGTGATAATAATACTGCCTTTAATAAAGTAGTACCGTGAGGTGAGAGTTAAAAAAGAGGATGCACTTGGAACAGTGTCTGATACCTCTTGAGTCACACATATTGCATTGCCAAGCAGGGTCATCAAACTTCTAAAGCACATCTATTAGGATATCATTTTTGAAAGCGATACAAATTATAAATGTACTTAATTTATTCAGTTTTGATAGAGAACGTCAATGACAGCAGTTAATGTGGTGCAGTAGGAAAGTTCCTATACTGGGACTCCTGGGTTCTATTTGCACCTTTATACTAATCAGTTTAATAATTTTAGATTCAAGAGTTTAAAGTCTGTTTTATCCTTTGGAAAGAGATAGGGTTTAGACTAAGGTATAGACTGTAATTCCATGAAATTAGAAATCGTGTCCAGAAGCTCATGTTTCCTTTGAGATCTTCTTTGCTATTATCTAACAATCACTCTAAAAAGCCATTATTATTATTTTCCCAGGTGTTATCACAAGCTATGGGCTGTATCTGGATGGTGTCATGATTCACAATTCCTCGGAACTCAGCTGCCAGGCTTCTGGATTCGCTCCTTGGAGTTTGCATTCCTTCAGGGTCCAAGCCTGCACGGCCAGAGGTTGTGCTCTGGGTCCACTGGTGAGTGCAGGGATTTGCATTCTGGGGATGTAGTAAATGTCAGATGACAGTGGATAGATGACTTTGCACAGCTAGCCTTTCAAGTAGGAGGGGATATGTTCTTTTTATAAAATTTCATTTAAGAGTTAGTAGGGTTTTATATTCAACATAAATTTCAAGATTGTACATAGGTCTAGTGAAGGGCATTTTACTGAAATTTCAAAAGGTAGGACGACCAGCCTGGCATGCAATTAATTTGCCTAATTTTGTGACATATTTAGAGTGGATGGTTTTCTTCCTAGTCATGAAGTAATAAGTTTTTGATTAAAGGGTGAAAATAATCAAAAGGCCCTAACTGAAAAAGTATGGCAACACTGCTCCCCAACAAGTATGTTAATTAATTAAAAGACTGAGTTTGCCTCATCCATTGGAATACTACATTTGAATTTCGTTAGTTTGATATAGTCTTAAGAATGGTGTTTAAAATTACATTAGAGCTTCCCTGGTGGCCCAGTGGGTAAGGACACTGCCTCACAGTGCAAGGGACACCAGTTCGATCCCTGGCCTGGGAAGAACCCATGTGCCACAGAGCAACTGGACTGATGTGTTTAGCCACCAAGCCGGGGCTCTGGAGCACTTGTTCCCAGAGCTGGAGCTCTGTGACAAGCGAGGCCACTGCGATGGGAGGTCCACACGGGCCAGAGAACAAAGATGGATGAAAATAAATGAATGAAAGATCAATAGAAGTGACCAAAAAAAAAAGGGAATATACTTTAAATGTTCCTAGAGATTCTAGGTCTGAAGAGCTAAGCCCATGGGTCAAAAAATGTAATATGCTTAAAAAAATTGTGTTAATATCAGCCTTTATTATCCAGCTTTCAGAAATCTATGTGTGTCTATATTTCATTAATGGTTAAAAGATTGACGAAATTATGCTTTTTATTACTGGTTTAATTTTCAAAATTCAATGTGTAATTCTCATGGACCAGCTATGGGCTGTATCTGGATGGTGTCATGATTCACAATTCCTCGGAACTCAGCTGCCAGGCTTCTGGATTCGCTCCTTGGAGTTTGCATTCCTTCAGGGTCCAAGCCTGCACGGCCAGAGGTTGTGCTCTGGGTCCACTGGTGAGTGCAGGGATTTGCATTCTGGGGATGTAGTAAATGTCAGATGACAGTGGATAGATGACTTTGCACAGCTAGCCTTTCAAGTAGGAGGGGATATGTTCTTTTTATAAAATTTCATTTAAGAGTTAGTAGGGTTTTATATTCAACATAAATTTCAAGATTGTACATAGGTCTAGTGAAGGGCATTTTACTGAAATTTCAAAAGGTAGGACGACCAGCCTGGCATGCAATTAATTTGCCTAATTTTGTGACATATTTAGAGTGGATGGTTTTCTTCCTAGTCATGAAGTAATAAGTTTTTGATTAAAGGGTGAAAATAATCAAAAGGCCCTAACTGAAAAAGTATGGCAACACTGCTCCCCAACAAGTATGTTAATTAATTAAAAGACTGAGTTTGCCTCATCCATTGGAATACTACATTTGAATTTCGTTAGTTTGATATAGTCTTAAGAATGGTGTTTAAAATTACATTAGAGCTTCCCTGGTGGCCCAGTGGGTAAGGACACTGCCTCACAGTGCAAGGGACACCAGTTCGATCCCTGGCCTGGGAAGAACCCATGTGCCACAGAGCAACTGGACTGATGTGTTTAGCCACCAACCCGGGGGCTCTGGAGCACTTGTTCCCAGAGCTGGAGCTCTGTGACAAGCGAGGCCACTGCGATGGGAGGTCCACACGGGCCAGAGAACAAAGATGGATGAAAATAAATGAATGAAAGATCAATAGAAGTGACCAAAAAAAAAAGGGAATATACTTTAAATGTTCCTAGAGATTCTAGGTCTGAAGAGCTAAGCCCATGGGTCAAAAAATGTAATATGCTTAAAAAAATTGTGTTAATATCAGCCTTTATTATCCAGCTTTCAGAAATCTATGTGTGTCTATATTTCATTAATGGTTAAAAGATTGACGAAATTATGCTTTTTATTACTGGTTTAATTTTCAAAATTCAATTAATTGTATGTAATTCTCATGGACCAGCATGCAATTCTTCAGTTTGAAAACATCACGTTTTATTATTGTGTGTATTTCTTAATCAATTAGACTTAGCTTCTTTTAAGGGAAACACTCATTCATTTTAGAGATTTTTGGCAATCTTTGCTAATGGCCTATCATTTTAGTGCACTCTCTTCATTGAAGAGTGTATTGTATAAATATTACCTTGAAAAACAGCTCTACCATTTAATTTTTTGCTTCCTTATTTTGGATCGTATCTCCCATTTTGCTTCAGAGATTGGTGACTTTCCAAGCTGCTAACATCATCTATCAGTGGAGCTAAGCTGTAGTCTTTATTGCCATTAAGTATTTTATAGCCTAGACCCCTCTGATGGTTACTTACTCTTAAAAGCAGGAATGGCAATAGGCCAGCCTTTCTTCTCCATTCAAAAAAAATAAAAAGAAACCAAAGAACATTTCCCATGATCTTGAAACTGAGGCTTTTTCAAAAATAGAAACTGCATATTGTGTTATTGGCTACTAAATTGGTTGCAACTCTTTCTCCTGGTGTTCCGCTAACTGTAAACAGGGGGACATGGTTATTGATCCGTCTCTTGTGCAGATAGTAGGTGATTCCTTCAGGAATCAAAGGCACAATTTCCTGATAGGAAGCAAAAAACAAAATAGATTATAAAACCCTGCTGTCCAGGGCCTCACACATTCTAGACTCAGTCTTTGCATAAAGCTTAGAGTTATTTTCTCCCATTGGTCCTTTTCTTTATCCTTTGCTCTGTATGCAAACGCTTTTTCCAAGTCAATGATCCATCTCTAATCACTGGGATTGAATAACAATGCCTTTATTTAGAACAAGTCAACTCTATGCTGCCAAGAAGTTAAAACCCATGGTTCTTCAAAACTGAAATTTCTCCCTTTTTTAAATATTTTTTAGCAGTTTGCAATATAATTTCATTAATGGTTAAAAGATTGACGAAATTATGCTTTTTATTACTGGTTTAATTTTCAAAATTCAATTAATTGTATGTAATTCTCATGGACCAGCATGCAATTCTTCAGTTTGAAAACATCACGTTTTATTATTGTGTGTATTTCTTAATCAATTAGACTTAGCTTCTTTTAAGGGAAACACTCATTCATTTTAGAGATTTTGGCAATCTTTGCTAATGGCCTATCATTTTAGTGCACTCTCTTCATTGAAGAGTGTATTGTATAAATATTACCTTGAAAAACAGCTCTACCATTTAATTTTTTGCTTCCTTATTTTGGATCGTATCTCCCATTTTGCTTCAGAGATTGGTGACTTTCCAAGCTGCTAACATCATCTATCAGTGGAGCTAAGCTGTAGTCTTTATTGCCATTAAGTATTTTATAGCCTAGACCCCTCTGATGGTTACTTACTCTTAAAAGCAGGAATGGCAATAGGCCAGCCTTTCTTCTCCATTCAAAAAAAATAAAAAGAAACCAAAGAACATTTCCCATGATCTTGAAACTGAGGCTTTTTCAAAAATAGAAACTGCATATTGTGTTATTGGCTACTAAATTGGTTGCAACTCTTTCTCCTGGTGTTCCGCTAACTGTAAACAGGGGGACATGGTTATTGATCCGTCTCTTGTGCAGATAGTAGGTGATTCCTTCAGGAATCAAAGGCACAATTTCCTGATAGGAAGCAAAAAACAAAATAGATTATAAAACCCTGCTGTCCAGGGCCTCACACATTCTAGACTCAGTCTTTGCATAAAGCTTAGAGTTATTTTCTCCCATTGGTCCTTTTCTTTATCCTTTGCTCTGTATGCAAACGCTTTTTCCAAGTCAATGATCCATCTCTAATCACTGGGATTGAATAACAATGCCTTTATTTAGAACAAGTCAACTCTATGCTGCCAAGAAGTTAAAACCCATGGTCTTCAACTGATCTCTAAAATATTTTTTTAGCAGTTGCAATATATATTTTTCCCTGAGAGACCCCATATTTGAATATTTTAGATAGTCCTGGATATCTATCACAATCATGAAAGATATTACAGATTCAACTCTTTTTGATGACTTTTTCAATGTGTCATTGATATAAGAAATCTAGGAATCAGTCTTAAAAGCCAGACTTTCCTGTCTTTAATATACATGGATATATAAATGCATAATTTGGTAAAATTTTGTTGAATATCATATATATATCATCATGTTCATTCTTGCTCAATCATGTGCAACTCTTTAAACCCCATTGACTATAACCTACAAAGCTCTTCTGTCCATAAAATTTTCCAGGCAAGAATAGTGGAGGGGGTTAGAATTTCCTACTGCAGGGGATATCAGTAAATTTCACAAATATATATATTTATGTATGTTATCATGTTTATGTATCATATATCATATGTATATCACTTCAAGGTATTCTTTGGCTAAAGCTCAATGTTGTAACAAATATTTAATTGAAACAAAAAATTTATCATTTCTACTTTTATATCTTTTACTAGCAGAAAGAAAACCTTAAATTTTCTGAAGTCATATTTTTTGTTCACCTAACAATGTTTCTTAATGATAACTCTTGATTTTTAGAAAGGACTGTTTCATGTCCCTTACATATTTAATATCATTGTTTCTCATACCCACAAGGAAATACCGTTCAGCATTTTCTATAGTCTTGAATGTGGTCTGGTTCACCCTCAAAATTTTGTGGGTTTCTCGTGGAATAAAAAATAGCCAAAAAAAAAGACAAATTTGACATGATAGAAAATTTTTAAAATAAAAAATATAAATTCCTTATTCTTGTCACTTTTATGTAATATTACATGCTCAATTGGTTGAGTTATGTCCAGTTCTTTGCAGCCTTATAGCTTGTCAGGCTTCTCTGTCCATGGGATTCTCTAGGCAGTAATCCTGGAGTGGCTTGCCCTTTCCCACACCAGAGAATCTTCTCAACCCAGGGATCGAACCCACATCTCCTGTGTCTCCTACATCGCAGGTAGATTCTTTACCGCTGAACTAGTTCAATATATTCTGTGCCTTAGCCTAACCAAGTTTGTTGCATTAATGATTTAGTTGTGTCCTACTCTTTGCAACCCCATGAACTGTAGCTCACCAGGCTCCTCTGTCCATGGGGTTTTCCAAGCAAGAATACTGGAGTGGATAACCATTTCCTTCTCCAACCAAATTTATTCCCTGTTATTGTTGTTTATCATTCAGAAGAAATTGCTATTTACCATCCCAAAAAAGATTTCTGTGTGGTTTGTTCAGTTCTTGTCCATTTACGCAGTATATTTGGCTTTTGAAGAAATTCCAATGTAAAAAATAATTTACAATGCCTTTGATTCTATTTGTAAGATGCTCGTGTGCATTGTCAAATTAAATCCAATCATTGAGGTTTCATAAATGTGTGAAATACTGGAAAAAATTAACGGAAAATGCAAAAGAAAAGAACTTTCAAAATGCTTTCCTTTTTTAAAAAAAAAATTATATCATTGAATCACAATTAGAAAGAAACTCTTCATATTTTTTGTTTCTATAATAAAATGCAAATTTGTCCATAGGAAAATCACTTTTGCTTTTTTGTTTGGTTGGTTTTTTTCTCTTATGCATCATTAGAGAACACTAGTAGAGATTTTTACGGCTATATCTGGCCTGCAAACACTCATTGGATTCATTACTCCAAGGCCCTTCTTCAGCTGAAGTGTGACTCTGGAGTCACCATTGTGTGATGCAGTTAAAGCTTTCCTGGTCTCTTGGTGATGGCTTGTGCAGATAAACATATCCAGACACACAGGTACACATGCTTATCTTTTCACAGGCATTTTTATGAAGAAAGGAATAAAAGGTGTTACTTAAAATACCTAAATCTTAATGGCAATGAATGTTATGGTCAAGAAAATCTCAGATGGGAAATCTATCCTAAACCTGCTCTTTCCCCACCATGCCTCCTTGGGAAGCATGATGATTCTATGAAACTTCTAATTTCTCAACTATTACAAAAGGAAAGTAATGCCTACTATGCAAGGAATTGATGTGAACGTTTAAATGAGATATTTATGTACTGATGTCTGATACATGGTAAGGGTTTTATTAAGGATAAACATGTATTAAAACATTTATTTCTCTTGCCCATTTATTCTCAAATATTTTCTTTCTTTTTCAGGAGGGGTTTTCAGGTAAAAGCCAAGTCAGCCTTCAGAATGCCTTTTCCTTAGCATTTTTTAAGGCAAGGTTGATAAACAAGATGTAAATTAGGAAAATTTAAAAGACCACATCGTAGCAAAATAGTCTAACTGCCAAATTTAGCATAGAGTAAAAGTACTGAAGTATTTCTCCATATACATAAGTAAATCTAAAAAATATATTTATTTTGAATTAACTGGTAATGTAATTATCTGAGTTTACACTTAACTCTTCAATTTCTTGAGCTTCATTTTATTTGGAACACTTTAAAATCATTTCCTGTGAAATAAATGGGTATAATGTGAAATACTGGAAAAATTAACGGAAAATGCAAAAGAAAAGAACTTTCAAAATGCTTTCCTTTTTTAAAAAAAAAATTATATCATTGAATCACAATTAGAAAGAAACTCTTCATATTTTTTGTTTCTATAATAAAATGCAAATTTGTCCATAGGAAAATCACTTTTGCTTTTTTGTTTGGTTGGTTTTTTTCTCTTATGCATCATTAGAGAACACTAGTAGAGATTTTTACGGCTATATCTGGCCTGCAAACACTCATTGGATTCATTACTCCAAGGCCCTTCTTCAGCTGAAGTGTGACTCTGGAGTCACCATTGTGTGATGCAGTTAAAGCTTTCCTGGTCTCTTGGTGATGGCTTGTGCAGATAAACATATCCAGACACACAGGTACACATGCTTATCTTTTCACAGGCATTTTTATGAAGAAAGGAATAAAAGGTGTTACTTAAAATACCTAAATCTTAATGGCAATGAATGTTATGGTCAAGAAAATCTCAGATGGGAAATCTATCCTAAACCTGCTCTTTCCCCACCATGCCTCCTTGGGAAGCATGATGATTCTATGAAACTTCTAATTTCTCAACTATTACAAAAGGAAAGTAATGCCTACTATGCAAGGAATTGATGTGAACGTTTAAATGAGATATTTATGTACTGATGTCTGATACATGGTAAGGGTTTTATTAAGGATAAACATGTATTAAAACATTTATTTCTCTTGCCCATTTATTCTCAAATATTTTCTTTCTTTTTCAGGAGGGGTTTTCAGGTAAAAGCCAAGTCAGCCTTCAGAATGCCTTTTCCTTAGCATTTTTTAAGGCAAGGTTGATAAACAAGATGTAAATTAGGAAAATTTAAAAAAGACCACATCGTAGCAAAATAGTCTAACTGCCAAATTTAGCATAGAGTAAAAGTACTGAAGTATTTCTCCATATACATAAGTAAATCTAAAAAATATATTTATTTTGAATTAACTGGTAATGTAATTATCTGAGTTTACACTTAACTCTTCAATTTCTTGAGCTTCATTTTATTTGGAACACTTTAAAATCATTTCCTGTGAAATAATTTGAACTACATACAAGGACATTATGAAACCAATTGCTTTGTTATGAAATACTAAAATGATAAATTGATGTTTTTCCAGTGAAGTTTCTTTATCATTTTTTGTAAATAGCTAATAGACTAAAAAAAATAAGTAGGAGTTGTAGATCTAAAGAACCCCATAACCTTTCTCAGATGAAAATAAAACATGTCATAACCTCATACTTATTAAAAATTAACACTCTGTCTTTTCCACATTTATTTTCATAATTGGGAAAGTGTATTCACCCTAACAAATGAAGACTACATAATTGAGAATATTTGCCTGCCTAAGGATTTCATGTTTGATCACCTTCTTGTGAGGCATAAGCATGTATTTTAAGAATAAGGTCAAAAGTATCAACATATTCAATAAATCTGAAAAGGTCAGATGTTTTTGAGGGATATTTATGAGCTTGTGGTACTTCGTTGACAAATTTAAGCCAGTTATTAAATGATGGTAAGATATCCTGAACCCCTTTCTAGTTTCTTTCCAACTACATTTTTTTTTTCTGTTCTCTTAGTTATTTCACGTATTTTGCTATTAAAAACTTTCTGTGTAGTGAAGGATTATGTTTGAATCCTTCTCCTCAAATAATTCATTTTTAGTTATTCTCATATGCATTCATTACCACTATATTAATGACATTTCAGCTTTTGTGATTATACTTTAGGGATAGAGTGATTCAGGTGCATTTATCTCTTGGTGTCTGACATGGTGCCATTTGCACAAACCAGGTAGCCACACAACTCAGAGAAGCACACAAGTATGTTTGTGTGTGTGGATGGGTGTCACAATGCTTGGTGTGGCCTTTGAAAAAGCCCAGCAGTCTGTTACTCCAGTCAGGAGCTTATGAAAACAGACCTTGTGTATTTCTTCTCTTTTGCAATCACATAAAGAATTGTTTTTAAGCCATCCTAGAAATAGCAGATAGATATGCACAGCCATGGGCTTGGTCACAGTGTGAGTTGATCCACATATTCTGGAAATCACAAACTGCCTTGGTCAGGAGCTCAAATTCTTAGCTTTAACAGCAGGAGGAAAAAAACATGAGGTATGCTTTGATCCTGCTGACAAAATGAGGTATTCATACAAGATGCGACTGTCAAAACAGTTTACTTCACAGCCGAGAGAGATTCTTTGAAGAAATATGCTCAAAGTGAAGCATGTACTTATTTTATTTGCAAACAAAAATAAATCTTTTTATACTCGCAGGTGGAAAATCGAACTCTAGAAGCTCCTCCTGAAGGAACAGTAAACGTGTTTGTCAAAACAGAAGGATCCCGAAAAGCTCATGTGAGATGGGAACCGCCTTTTCACCCTAATGGACACTTGACGTACTCAGTCCTTTTTACTGGCACTTTCTATGCTGACCAAGGTAACTTATTTGTCATCTTTACATTTTTCTAATATTAGAAAATTGTTGATTTTCTTTTGAATTTTTCTTTGGGCCACAGATTTTAATTTCTTAATTTTTCCTAAAATCAACCCATATTGGCAAGCTGATTCAGCTGTGCTCATTTTGGGGTCCCCAGAGCAGCAAGTGATTCTTGGGTTTCCCTGGTGGTTCAGATGGTAAGGAATCTTCCTGCAGGAGATTTGGGTTCGATCCTTGTGTTGGAAATATCCCCTGGAGAAGGGAAAGGTGATCCACTCCAGTAGTCTTACCTGGAGAATTCCATAGCTCCTCCACAGATCGCAGTCAGATACGACTGAATGATTTCACTTTCACTTTTTTCAGAGCAGCAAGTCAAAGCTTAATTTGGTCAGTCCTAGGAAGGGTAAACTCC
>JAIOJX010000024.1:60875000-61052500 GCA_022376925.1 Tragulus kanchil
AATCTATGAATCAAAGCTTTGTTTCCAGAAAATATTTTGCTATCTTAAACCACTTATCAAGTAACCCAGAATTTACCTGCGTATTTTCCTTATTTATTTCCTTTCAAGCAATATTGATAATCTGCATCTCCTCCCAGAAGCTCTGATATTATTTATATAAGGATGGGATTGAATTTATAAATAGAATTAATATCTCTGTGATATTGGGCTTCTCTAATCAATAATACTACTGTTATTTCTGTTTTCTCTGTCACAAGAGCTTAAAGTTTTCTCCATGTAGATCTTATAAATTTTGTTACATTTGTTTATTGATATTTTATAAATAATTCTATGCATTGTGAATTATATATATATCTGTTAATAATTAGTAACTTAAAAGAGCTGCTTTTTAAAATAGCACAGAGTCCACTCTCAGATACCTCAGTGACCTGCGTTCAGAAAGCCATACCTATGAACAGTTACACCTCTTGGATGATCTAACCTTGATAAGCATCTATATGGCTTTTTTGATACTAGGATTTGTTGCAGTTCTCTCAAAAGCACACATATTTTACCAGGCAGAAAATAACCAGATTAATTAGTGTACACGTGTGTTCTCAGTCATTCAGTGGTCTCCGACTGTTTACAACCCGAAGGACGTACCGCACCAGGCTCTTCTGCCCATGGGATTTCATAAGCAAGAATGCTAGAGTGAGTTGCCATTTCCTTCTCTACAGGATCTTCCTAACCAGGGATCAAACCTGCATCTTCTGTATGGCAGGCGGATTCTTTACCATTGAGCCATGTGGGAAAGCCCCTGATTAATTAGATGGTCAACTTTAGACCAAATCTGAGGTATATAAAGTACCCCTAAATATTGGACCTGAAGGATCTCTGCCCCATAGAATTTTCAAAGAAAGGTAAGACCAGCAGCACCAGGGAGGTCATTGTCAAGTGTGTGAGGCAAGAAGGAAGCCAGACCTGGGTGCGACAACAGAGCTAATCCAGGGAAGATGTTAGAAACACTGGGTCTTGCTCTCAGCTTCAGTGGTGGGCTAGAATATCCTGAGTGTGAAAACACAGAGAGACTGACAGAGCACGCACACATGTGGATGGCAGAAATTAACAGTGTTCCAAACCACACTGGGATGGATGAGAACATATTTTCTTCCTTTTCTTAATGTCTACCATAAAAACAAGGATGAGCACCTTCTTCTGTGGGATTCTTCCTGATTTGAAACATCCATTTAATTATGATGAACATATGACACAAATCAGCTTTTCCTCGGGTTTGAAAGTGCCACTTAGTGACCTGGAACAAGTGCTGGGCTCGATGGCTCTCCTGAGCGTTCCACTCACCTTGCACAGGTGAACGGTCAGCTCCCCAGGATCAGTTTACAACCACCCCAGGCATTTTCCCTCCTCACATGTATGAGTTAACTACCACATTTAATTATAGGTAATCGGCTTATAGACGCTCCTTATAAAACATATTGACTGTGTGAGTCTTTTCAATAAATGTATAAATCTAGAAAGAAAGACTAAAATAACTGATAACTAGCTGTAAAAATATGGTTTCAACTGTATTTAAAATTATAAATCTCTTATCTGACTGGCAGGTGAAAATAATGTGTTGAGAGCTTATGGTTGTATAATTATTTTACAAGGTTTCAGAATATTTTCAACTCAAAATATTATTTGTGGTTGTTACTCAGTCGCTAAATTGTGTCCGATTCTTTGTCTGCAGAACACCCATCTTCCCTGTTCTTCATAATCTCCCAGGTTCGTTCAGACTTTTGTCTATTGATTCATCGATGCTATCCAACCATTAAATTCTCTATTTCTCCCTTCTCTTCCTGTCCTCAGAATAGCATGAAACCATCTGTCAAGAAGGAACATGGAAAATATTATAATTAAGAGAAAAACAAAATCTTCTAGGGTCCTAGCAAATATTTTCACAAATACCAGGCTTTTTAATACTAAATCATATTCTTTAGATTCTTCACTTGATCCTCTTCTGAGTAGACAGTACCATGTCCTGCTTCCTTCTTAAGCAGTTAATGCAGAGTCTTCTGCGAATAGTTTATTCTTCATTTTTTTTCCTTTTAAATGAATTGGGAAGTGATTTTTCTTGCTGGATAACCTGACAGATTGTTTTGTGTCTGAGTTTCCTAAGCAGAGCACAAGGGTGTGCTAATTGCCCAGTCCTCTGTGCACTGTTAACTCTCACCTGCTCTGAAAAAGTGTATTGCAGCTTAGTTTTCATCTTTAAATGCTGCTTTCTTCTAATCCCTTATTTTGTCTTGTGGCACAGAATAAAGATGTTCATCTGAGAAAAAGAATATGGATCATTGGGAAAAGAACGAAAAAAATCTGATTCTTCAGCATCTGAAAGGGGAAATACCATTTTAGTAAAAAGCAAAAAAAGCAATTCAATAAATTCATCTTGGTGAAATTGAGTCATTTTATGGACCCATGAAAATTCTTCTTCCTGAATATAGATGGATGCAAAGTATGGATTCTAAGAGATTTTTCCCCCAGTGTGGATAGCTTCAACCAGGAATGAATCTTTTAAAATGAAGAGTAAAAGGAAAGGAGAGAAGGAAATGAGGGAGACAGGAAGGAGAGAAAGAAGAAAGGCGGGAGTGAGAACAGGAGAAAGCAAATCATCAAATTAGCATTAATCAGATGCTCTCGTTGCTTGTAAGAATAGGTGGGCCTGGAAAACACGATTAGTTTTGAAGACTGGTTTTCAAAAGGAAAATGCAAATTTGTTATAATTATTTTACAAGGTTTCAGAATATTTTCAACTCAAAATATTATTTGTGGTTGTTACTCAGTCGCTAAATTGTGTCCGATTCTTTGTCTGCAGAACACCCATCTTCCCTGTTCTTCATAATCTCCCAGGTTCGTTCAGACTTTTGTCTATTGATTCATCGATGCTATCCAACCATTAAATTCTCTATTTCTCCCTTCTCTTCCTGTCCTCAGAATAGCATGAAACCATCTGTCAAGAAGGAACATGGAAAATATTATAATTAAGAGAAAAACAAAATCTTCTAGGGTCCTAGCAAATATTTTCACAAATACCAGGCTTTTTAATACTAAATCATATTCTTTAGATTCTTCACTTGATCCTCTTCTGAGTAGACAGTACCATGTCCTGCTTCCTTCTTAAGCAGTTAATGCAGAGTCTTCTGCGAATAGTTTATTCTTCATTTTTCTTCCTTTTAAATGAATTGGGAAGTGATTTTTCTTGCTGGATAACCTGACAGATTGTTTTGTGTCTGAGTTTCCTAAGCAGAGCACAAGGGTGTGCTAATTGCCCAGTCCTCTGTGCACTGTTAACTCTCACCTGCTCTGAAAAAGTGTATTGCAGCTTAGTTTTCATCTTTAAATGCTGCTTTCTTCTAATCCCTTATTTTGTCTTGTGGCACAGAATAAAGATGTTCATCTGAGAAAAAGAATATGGATCATTGGGAAAAGAACGAAAAAAATCTGATTCTTCAGCATCTGAAAGGGGAAATACCATTTTAGTAAAAAGCAAAAAAAGCAATTCAATAAATTCATCTTGGTGAAATTGAGTCATTTTATGGACCCATGAAAATTCTTCTTCCTGAATATAGATGGATGCAAAGTATGGATTCTAAGAGATTTTTCCCCCAGTGTGGATAGCTTCAACCAGGAATGAATCTTTTAAAATGAAGAGTAAAAGGAAAGGAGAGAAGGAAATGAGGGAGACAGGAAGGAGAGAAAGAAGAAAGGCGGGAGTGAGAACAGGAGAAAGCAAATCATCAAATTAGCATTAATCAGATGCTTTCGTTGCTTGTAAGAATAGGTGGGCCTGGAAAAACACGATTAGTTTTGAAGACTGGTTTTCAAAAGGAAAATGCAAATTTGGGGACAAATATCATATATGTATATGTATACACACATAATAGATGTTATCTCTGGGTGGTTATATTAGGAACTTTTTATCTTCTCACTTTTTCTTTTTTATGTACACAGTTTTGAAATCTTCTCCAATAAATCAATTTTATTTTTGCCACCAATTTGTAAAAAGAGCTGGTGAAAGCAGATGATTACAAAGGAGAGTCATCTGGAGTAATCACAGTTGGTTCCGCCCAGAAGGAGTAAATCTGGGGGCTGAATCAGAAGCCCTAAGGTCAAAGCCTACACAAGGATGAAGGGCATCTTTGTGTAAATTTCAGTGATTATCCAGGGAAACTCTTTGGGTGGCATGTATAACCTTAAATTTTCCTTCTCATGTTTTGCCTGCGTTTCTCTCTTTAGTTGTTGCTAGTGATAATCAAACAAACAAAAACCCTAAGGGTATTGCAAAACAAAGAAGGGACCTAGATAGCATTGGTCAGAGAAGCAGTTAAAACTCTGCCTCAGTTGTGAAGGGAAAGTTGTGAAGGGACAGAAGAAGTGAATGATTCTGGTTTGTTGAAGTTAGAGGAGAGTTATCAGAGCTGAGAAGTTTTGTCTACAGTGAGAACATCTGGCAGGGAAGGGGGTGACCTGAAAAGGGAAGAGGACTTTTCTAGGTAGAAAAGATAGGGTATAGATATGATTGCCTCCCATCCTCCACATTCTCTGAGGACCAGCTTTCCCTTCTCTGATTAAGTGGCATCAGTATCTCATTCTAATGTCAGTATCAAACGTTTGCTCCTTGGCACACATTCCTGCCTAGAAACAAAAGACAATAAAGGAAAACGGAAACTGCACAAGTGAATTAAGTTTCAACTAGATGAATGCATATTCTTAACTATTTAAAAATACCAGCACCTAGGATAGGCTTGCCTTCTTCAGGGATTGTTTGGTCAGTAATCTTTTAAATGAAGAGTAAAAGGAAAGGAGAGAAGGAAATGAGGGAGACAGGAAAGGAAAAAGGGGTGCAAAAAAATTTAGCATTAATCAGATGCTTTTGCTTGTAAGAATAGGTGGGCCTGGAAAAACACGATTAGTTTTGAAGACTGGTTTTCAAAAGGAAAATGCAAATTTGGGGACAAATATCATATATGTATATGTATACACACATAATAGATGTTATCTCTGGGTGGTTATATTAGGAACTTTTTATCTTCTCACTTTTTCTTTTTTATGTACACAGTTTTGAAATCTTCTCCAATAAATCAATTTTATTTTTGCCACCAATTTGTAAAAAGAGCTGGTGAAAGCAGATGATTACAAAGGAGAGTCATCTGGAGTAATCACAGTTGGTTCCGCCCAGAAGGAGTAAATCTGGGGGCTGAATCAGAAGCCCTAAGGTCAAAGCCTACACAAGGATGAAGGGCATCTTTGTGTAAATTTCAGTGATTATCCAGGGAAACTCTTTGGGTGGCATGTATAACCTTAAATTTTCCTTCTCATGTTTTGCCTGCGTTTCTCTCTTTAGTTGTTGCTAGTGATAATCAAACAAACAAAAACCCTAAGGGTATTGCAAAACAAAGAAGGGACCTAGATAGCATTGGTCAGAGAAGCAGTTAAAACTCTGCCTCAGTTGTGAAGGGAAAGTTGTGAAGGGACAGAAGAAGTGAATGATTCTGGTTTGTTGAAGTTAGAGGAGAGTTATCAGAGCTGAGAAGTTTTGTCTACAGTGAGAACATCTGGCAGGGAAGGGGGTGACCTGAAAAGGGAAGAGGACTTTTCTAGGTAGAAAAGATAGGGTATAGATATGATTGCCTCCCATCCTCCACATTCTCTGAGGACCAGCTTTCCCTTCTCTGATTAAGTGGCATCAGTATCTCATTCTAATGTCAGTATCAAACGTTTGCTCCTTGGCACACATTCCTGCCTAGAAACAAAAGACAATAAAGGAAAACGGAAACTGCACAAGTGAATTAAGTTTCAACTAGATGAATGCATATTCTTAACTATTTAAAAATACCAGCACCTAGGATAGGCTTGCCTTCTTCAGGGATTGTTTGGTCACCAGAAATAGTGCTTCAGACTGTCAGTAGATTCAAGCACTATTAATCCCTAAAAAGAAAAATCCCGAAAAATCACGAAAACGCAATCCATCTTTCAAGGTTACCTAGAGGAATTCAGAGACCTTTGCACACAGTCTCATTCTCTGGATGCCTTTCCTTCCAGAGTAAACTGTGTTTTAGAAAAATTACCGGGGGTGGGGTGGGGGTGGGGGGTGGGGGGTGGGGGAGGGAACGGGGTAGAGGTATAGAAGCACTTGTTTTCTTGGGGAGGTAAAGAAAATAATTATATATAGAACCTCCTCTTAGAGTCCAAGGAATGTGGATGTCAGGAAAGGGCCAGCTTTGTTTTATAGTCCCCAATGTCTGTTGTTGAGGGTGGAGGGAAGTGTGCACTTCCAGCACTGTGCTTGCTTGCGAGCCATGCAGTGTATCTGACACGCTGCCCTCTGGGAAAAGCCGCCAGTGGGGGAATTGCTGCGGTGATGCAGTACAGCTTGTAGCTTGGAATCCCGCTGGAAAACTTCTTAGTGGCTTGTCAGTCAGTGGGAAGATAAAAGAGTCAGCTTCTTTTCAAGCAATTTGAATTCATTTCTCCGTAATGAGTTAGAGGGTCAGGCAGCAGCAGTGAGCTCGCCCGTATTTCGAGGGTAAAAAGAGATAGGAGTGGAGAAAAAGGAAGCATAAAGTCGGCCTTGCAGTTGAATCAGCAGAGTAAAATGGCTTGTAGCTTTCAGGACTCCTGAGAGTCCCCTTCCTTTCAGAACTCCTTTTCCTGATTGCCCATAATTTTAGAAGGTAAGGTCAGAGAAAGTCCAGTATCAGTAAATTGCTCTCCCAGGGAAGGGGTGTCCTGAAAAGGGAAGAGGACTTTTCTAGGTAGAAAAGATAGGGTATAGATATGATTGCCTCCCATCCTCCACATTCTCTGAGGACCAGCTTTCCCTTCTCTGATTAAGTGGCATCAGTATCTCATTCTAATGTCAGTATCAAACGTTTGCTCCTTGGCACACATTCCTGCCTAGAAACAAAAGACAATAAAGGAAAACGGAAACTGCACAAGTGAATTAAGTTTCAACTAGATGAATGCATATTCTTAACTATTTAAAAATACCAGCACCTAGGATAGGCTTGCCTTCTTCAGGGATTGTTTGGTCACCAGAAATAGTGCTTCAGACTGTCAGTAGATTCAAGCACTATTAATCCCTAAAAAGAAAAATCCCGAAAAATCACGAAAACGCAATCCATCTTTCAAGGTTACCTAGAGGAATTCAGAGACCTTTGCACACAGTCTCATTCTCTGGATGCCTTTCCTTCCAGAGTAAACTGTGTTTTAGAAAAATTACCGGGGGTGGGGTGGGGGTGGGGGGTGGGGGGTGGGGGAGGGAACGGGGTAGAGGTATAGAAGCACTTGTTTTCTTGGGGAGGTAAAGAAAATAATTATATATAGAACCTCCTCTTAGAGTCCAAGGAATGTGGATGTCAGGAAAGGGCCAGCTTTGTTTTATAGTCCCCAATGTCTGTTGTTGAGGGTGGAGGGAAGTGTGCACTTCCAGCACTGTGCTTGCTTGCGAGCCATGCAGTGTATCTGACACGCTGCCCTCTGGGAAAAGCCGCCAGTGGGGGAATTGCTGCGGTGATGCAGTACAGCTTGTAGCTTGGAATCCCGCTGGAAAACTTCTTAGTGGCTTGTCAGTCAGTGGGAAGATAAAAGAGTCAGCTTCTTTTCAAGCAATTTGAATTCATTTCTCCGTAATGAGTTAGAGGGTCAGGCAGCAGCAGTGAGCTCGCCCGTATTTCGAGGGTAAAAAGAGATAGGAGTGGAGAAAAAGGAAGCATAAAGTCGGCCTTGCAGTTGAATCAGCAGAGTAAAATGGCTTGTAGCTTTCAGGACTCCTGAGAGTCCCCTTCCTTTCAGAACTCCTTTTCCTGATTGCCCATAATTTTAGAAGGTAAGGTCAGAGAAAGTCCAGCTGTATTCCAGTTTATTAAATAAAAACCCAATGTATGAAAATTAAAACAGAGTCTAAAATAGCAGGCAGTAATATTTCATAACCAAATACTCATCAAGTAAGGACATGTTAAAGGCATTATACTGTTTTTTTCTTTTTTTTTTTTCACATGATGCAGTTATTGACCATACAATTTTTTTTAGAGATGGAGAAAAAATTAAATGTGTTGTGTTAGGGAGTTCTTTCTGACCATGTCAAGTGTATAAAATCAACACAAGAAACAGTAGGAATGAAGACTGTGGGAAAGGCGTGTTTGAAACTAGTATTAGTATGAAGAGGAGGGCTTCCCTGGTGGGTAAAGAGTCCTTCCAGTGGGTAAAGAGTCCTTCTTGCAGTGCAGGGGACACCAGTTCGAACCCTGGCCCGGGAAGATCCCATGTGCTGCAGAGCAGGTAGACCGGTGTGCCAATTATGAGCTGGCGCTCTGGAGCGCATGTGCCCAGAGCTGGTGCTATGCAACAAGAGGCCACTGCAATGAGAGGCCCACACAGGCCAAAGAATAAAGATGGATGGAAATAAATAAATAAATAAACAATAAAAGACTGAAATTAAAATATATATATATATATGAATCTTTGGGAAGCAAATTTCTCTTCTGTAAAGATATATATATATATATATACATATACACATGTGTATATGTATATATATATATATATTGTTCTTTTGCATACAATTTTAGGGGTATAAATACACATAAATATACACACACAAGATATGAAAATGTTTCACTTGGAATTTAAAACATCATTGCTACATTGTAAAAATATGAATGGGTCCTAATTAGATCTATTTCATTTCAAACATCAGGCGATAAGAGAATATACCCACTGAACATATTGACACCTCTGATTGTCCAGTGGGAAGATGAGTCAGCTTCTTTTCAAGCAATTTGAATTCATTTCTCCGTAATGAGTTAGAGGGTCAGGCAGCAGCAGTGAGCTCGCCCGTATTTCGAGGGTAAAAAGAGATAGGAGTGGAGAAAAAGGAAGCATAAAGTCGGCCTTGCAGTTGAATCAGCAGAGTAAAATGGCTTGTAGCTTTCAGGACTCCTGAGAGTCCCCTTCCTTTCAGAACTCCTTTTCCTGATTGCCCATAATTTTAGAAGGTAAGGTCAGAGAAAGTCCAGCTGTATTCCAGTTTATTAAATAAAAACCCAATGTATGAAAATTAAAACAGAGTCTAAAATAGCAGGCAGTAATATTTCATAACCAAATACTCATCAAGTAAGGACATGTTAAAGGCATTATACTGTTTTTTTTTTTTTTTTCACATGATGCAGTTATTGACCATACAATTTTTTTTAGAGATGGAGAAAAAATTAAATGTGTTGTGTTAGGGAGTTCTTTCTGACCATGTCAAGTGTATAAAATCAACACAAGAAACAGTAGGAATGAAGACTGTGGGAAAGGCGTGTTTGAAACTAGTATTAGTATGAAGAGGAGGGCTTCCCTGGTGGGTAAAGAGTCCTTCCAGTGGGTAAAGAGTCCTTCTTGCAGTGCAGGGGACACCAGTTCGAACCCTGGCCCGGGAAGATCCCATGTGCTGCAGAGCAGGTAGACCGGTGTGCCAATTATGAGCTGGCGCTCTGGAGCGCATGTGCCCAGAGCTGGTGCTATGCAACAAGAGGCCACTGCAATGAGAGGCCCACACAGGCCAAAGAATAAAGATGGATGGAAATAAATAAATAAATAAACAATAAAAGACTGAAATTAAAATATATATATATATATGAATCTTTGGGAAGCAAATTTCTCTTCTGTAAAGATATATATATATATATATACATATACACATGTGTATATGTATATATATATATATATTGTTCTTTTGCATACAATTTTAGGGGTATAAATACACATAAATATACACACACAAGATATGAAAATGTTTCACTTGGAATTTAAAACATCATTGCTACATTGTAAAAATATGAATGGGTCCTAATTAGATCTATTTCATTTCAAACATCAGGCGATAAGAGAATATACCCACTGAACATATTGACACCTCTGATTGTATATCATGTCATGGCCAATAAAACTATAGAAACGTATAATTAGGACACATTCTTCCATAAGAATGGAGTTAAGCATTAATTTATCAAACTTAAGAACTCATCTGTTCTCAGCACTCACACAGCCGCTTATTGAATTTGTGTCTCATATCTAATTGGCTATTTTCTTGACATAATGAACAAGTGCAAACTCTATGCTGTTGTGTCTGTTGCACGGAAGACGTAAGGATGAAATGCAAATTCTAATGCAGGGCTGTCTGTGGAGTCAGAGAGTGCCGCCCACAGAGGCAGGAGAGGGCGCTGGGTTTCTGTGTTCTCGAGTTTCCATGGCTTAAGTTCATGTTTCAAATTCTGCATAACATCTTTGTGCAGGAATCTCTCCATTTACGTCTCCTTGATAGGAGACTGTTATATGAGGAGTACCATCCTAGGTCACTCCCAAATAATATTTCTTTGTCTTTGGAAGACTTTATATCTTGTTGTGTTTTTTTTTTTTTGAATCAAGTTCCGCTCTTCAAAAGGGGAAGTATTTAAAGTGTTTTGAAATATTCAAACCATTTTCAAACTCATACCAGGGCAGATCTAGGGATTTTGGGACCCACATAGTAAGGCTCACATGGGGATGTCAACCATGAAGCAGATACAAAATAATATGAATCAATAGTTGTAATACCACTAATTCATCTATCATGTCTTGGGTTTTGTCTGCTTTTTCATGGCAAGAGATCAGTGTTTGATGAATAAATAGTACTATTTGAATCAGCCTGTAGATATTTCTTGATCAAAAGCATAGCCATTATACCTAATAATCTGAATATGGAATAAGGAGGCTTTCAATGGGTGTGTCAGCTTTGAATCAATGTTATAGGGAAATGGAAGAGTGGCCTATACTGAGGAATAGGAATAAATACAGTTCTCTAGGGTCAGAGTTCTTCCCAGCCTCTGAGCCTCCTGCTGCAGAAAATTCAGATTCCTGAGTTTCTCCTGTGGGGGTGTAGAAATGAACCTTTTACACGGTGACAGGTCTTCATCATCATATAGTTACAGGGATCACACACTTTACGCTTTGGCACCCCTAGAAAGTACTACTAGATGACTCTCAAGCCATAATGCCAGGTACTAAGAACAGCTCACTGAGAACTAATATTTCCCAACTTTTTGCGTGAAATTCTTAGGATCGATGAGTTACTTCACTCAAAAACAACCAGAAGCTAAGGATGCTAGCAGACCACTTAAGAAGGCACAACAATTTAATGTAGTTTTCTGAGGAGTTGGATTACTTGTAAATAGGGTTGCATATATATCTTATTTTTTATGTGGTCTTATACCTTTTGTGAAGAGGGAACCGACTCCTGGTGGCTGAGCAGTAAAGAATCTGCCTGCCAATGGAAGATACACAGATTTAGTCCCTGGGTTGGGAAGATCTCCTGAAAAAGGAAATGGCAAACCACTCGAGTTTTTTTTTTTTTAAACTTTTTGCTTTTACAGAGTTTTGTTGTTTACAGATGTGTATAATCCCGGATTAGTCATAGGTATATTCCTGAGGAGTCCCATCCTAGGTCACTCCCAAATTTTCTTTGTCTTTGGAAGACTTTATATCTTGTTGTGTTTTTTTTTTTTTGAATCAAGTTCCGCTCTTCAAAAGGGGAAGTATTTAAAGTGTTTTGAAATATTCAAACCATTTTCAAACTCATACCAGGGCAGATCTAGGGATTTTGGGACCCACATAGTAAGGCTCACATGGGGATGTCAACCATGAAGCAGATACAAAATAATATGAATCAATAGTTGTAATACCACTAATTCATCTATCATGTCTTGGGTTTTGTCTGCTTTTTCATGGCAAGAGATCAGTGTTTGATGAATAAATAGTACTATTTGAATCAGCCTGTAGATATTTCTTGATCAAAAGCATAGCCATTATACCTAATAATCTGAATATGGAATAAGGAGGCTTTCAATGGGTGTGTCAGCTTTGAATCAATGTTATAGGGAAATGGAAGAGTGGCCTATACTGAGGAATAGGAATAAATACAGTTCTCTAGGGTCAGAGTTCTTCCCAGCCTCTGAGCCTCCTGCTGCAGAAAATTCAGATTCCTGAGTTTCTCCTGTGGGGGTGTAGAAATGAACCTTTTACACGGTGACAGGTCTTCATCATCATATAGTTACAGGGATCACACACTTTACGCTTTGGCACCCCTAGAAAGTACTACTAGATGACTCTCAAGCCATAATGCCAGGTACTAAGAACAGCTCACTGAGAACTAATATTTCCCAACTTTTGCGTGAAATTCTTAGGATCGATGAGTTACTTCACTCAAAAACAACCAGAAGCTAAGGATGCTAGCAGACCACTTAAGAAGGCACAACAATTTAATGTAGTTTTCTGAGGAGTTGGATTACTTGTAAATAGGGTTGCATATATATCTTATTTTTTATGTGGTCTTATACCTTTTGTGAAGAGGGAACCGACTCCTGGTGGCTGAGCAGTAAAGAATCTGCCTGCCAATGGAAGATACACAGATTTAGTCCCTGGGTTGGGAAGATCTCCTGAAAAAGGAAATGGCAAACCACTCGAGTTTTTTTTTTTTTAAACTTTTTGCTTTTACAGAGTTTTGTTGTTTACAGATGTGTATAATCCCGGATTAGTCATAGGTATATTCCTGACCCTTCCCTCCTCTGCCCTACACCAGTCCCCCCATCCCACCCCTCCAGGCTGTCGTATAGCCCCCATGTAGGATACCTTATTCCCACAGCACATTGACAACAGTTATCTCTTTTACATATAGGTTTCCATGTTACTCTTTCCATGCCTCTCTCTCATCCACTGTTCACTCCTCACAAAGTCCATTAGTCTGTTCTCTATGCCTGTTTTCTCGTCGCTTCTCTGTGTGTGTTATCCTTATCATCTTAATAGATTCCATATATATGTGTTAGTATACTGTGCTTGTCTTTCTCTTTTTGACTTACTTCATTTTTTATAATAGGCTCTAGATTCTTCCACCTCATTAGGACTGGTTCTTCTGCATTTCTTTTTCCAGCTGAGAAGTATTCCATTGTGTAAATGTGCCATATCTTTTGTATCCATTCTTTCATCAATGGCCATCTAGGTTGCTTCCATATTCTAGCTATTGTATAGAGAGCTGCGATGAACGTTGGGGTACAGGTGCCTCTTTCAATTTTGATTTCATCAGGCTATAAGCCTAATAGTGGGATTGCTGGGTCATATGGTGCTTCTATTCTCAGTGTTTTAAGGAGTCTCCATACTGTCTTGCATAGTGGCTGTATCAATTTACATTCCCAACAACAATACAAGAGTGTTCCCTTTTTTCCACACCCTCCAGCATTTATTTTTAGTAGATTTTTGATGATGGCCATTCTGACTGGTATGAGGTGATATCTCATTATGTGCATTTCTCTAATAAAAAGCGAGGTTGAACATCTTTTCATGTGTTTTTGGCCATCTGTATGTCTTCTTTGAGAGATGTCTCTTTGAACCTAGGCACCTTGTTTTCTGAGGAGTTGGATTACTTGTAAATAGGGTTGCATTTTTTTTTCTATACCTTTTGTGAAGAGGGAAGCGACTCCTGGTGGCTGAGCAGTAAAGAATCTGCCTGCCAATGGAAGATACACAGATTTAGTCCCTGGGTTGGGAAGATCTCCTGAAAAAGGAAATGGCAAACCACTCGAGTTTTTTTTTTTTTTAAACTTTTTGCTTTTACAGAGTTTTGTTGTTTACAGATGTGTATAATCCCGGATTAGTCATAGGTATATTCCTGACCCTTCCCTCCTCTGCCCTACACCAGTCCCCCCATCCCACCCCTCCAGGCTGTCGTATAGCCCCCATGTAGGATACCTTATTCCCACAGCACATTGACAACAGTTATCTCTTTTACATATAGGTTTCCATGTTACTCTTTCCATGCCTCTCTCTCATCCACTGTTCACTCCTCACAAAGTCCATTAGTCTGTTCTCTATGCCTGTTTTCTCGTCGCTTCTCTGTGTGTGTTATCCTTATCATCTTAATAGATTCCATATATATGTGTTAGTATACTGTGCTTGTCTTTCTCTTTTTGACTTACTTCATTTTTTATAATAGGCTCTAGATTCTTCCACCTCATTAGGACTGGTTCTTCTGCATTTCTTTTTCCAGCTGAGAAGTATTCCATTGTGTAAATGTGCCATATCTTTTGTATCCATTCTTTCATCAATGGCCATCTAGGTTGCTTCCATATTCTAGCTATTGTATAGAGAGCTGCGATGAACGTTGGGGTACAGGTGCCTCTTTCAATTTTGATTTCATCAGGCTATAAGCCTAATAGTGGGATTGCTGGGTCATATGGTGCTTCTATTCTCAGTGTTTTAAGGAGTCTCCATACTGTCTTGCATAGTGGCTGTATCAATTTACATTCCCAACAACAATACAAGAGTGTTCCCTTTTTTCCACACCCTCTCCAGCATTTATTTTTAGTAGATTTTTGATGATGGCCATTCTGACTGGTATGAGGTGATATCTCATTGTAGTTTTGATGTGCATTTCTCTAATAAAAAGCGAGGTTGAACATCTTTTCATGTGTTTTTTGGCCATCTGTATGTCTTCTTTGGAGAGATGTCTCTTTAGGTCTTTTTCCCATTTTTTTATTGGGTTGTTTGTTTTTTTGGTATTGAGTTGCCTGAGCTGCTTCAACTATAAACTTTGGCCTGGGAAATCCCATGCGCAGAGGAGCCTGGCAGGCTATATAGTCCTTGGTTCACAAAAGAGGAGGACATGATTTATTCATTAAATAACAACAACAAAATGGTACCTTTGGGAAGACATCAGAATAACTTATTAATTCCAGGAGCAAATACCTGAAATCATAAAATAAAATATAGATGTTTGTCCACTAATCGGGTCATGCCATAAACATCTATTTAGTTTTAATGAAAAAGATAAAAATGATAGTGGCGAATTAAAGGAGCATGCTCCTTCACCAAAGGGACTGTGCTTTACAAGCGGTGGAAATTAACACAGTAATTACTTAAAAATATTAAGTTGCCAGCATTAAAAACATTAAAGTAAATGTATATGTCACTGAGATTGCATAATAGGGACCATAATATAAATTGAAGTAGCAAAGAAGGCTTTGTAACAGATAGCATTTGCGATAGTGTTCAGGCACTAACCCAGAGAAGAAGACAGGAAAGGGGGCTCCATAGGGGATGGCATTTGTGAAGGACGTGAGAAGCCCAAAATCTTGATGATTGAGGAAACTTAGGAAGGCTAGTGTATCTGGGACAGAGTGGATTAGGAAAAGAATGGCTTTTCTAGTTTTGGGCGATGAACGTTGGGGTACAGGTGCCTCTTTCAATTTTGATTTCATCAGGCTATAAGCCTAATAGTGGGATTGCTGGGTCATATGGTGCTTCTATTCTCAGTGTTTTAAGGAGTCTCCATACTGTCTTGCATAGTGGCTGTATCAATTTACATTCCCAACAACAATACAAGAGTGTTCCCTTTTTTCCACACCCTCTCCAGCATTTATTTTTAGTAGATTTTTGATGATGGCCATTCTGACTGGTATGAGGTGATATCTCATTGTAGTTTTGATGTGCATTTCTCTAATAAAAAGCGAGGTTGAACATCTTTTCATGTGTTTTTTGGCCATCTGTATGTCTTCTTTGGAGAGATGTCTCTTTAGGTCTTTTTCCCATTTTTTTATTGGGTTGTTTGTTTTTTTGGTATTGAGTTGCCTGAGCTGCTTCAACTATAAACTTTGGCCTGGGAAATCCCATGCGCAGAGGAGCCTGGCAGGCTATATAGTCCTTGGTTCACAAAAGAGGAGGACATGATTTATTCATTAAATAACAACAACAAAATGGTACCTTTGGGAAGACATCAGAATAACTTATTAATTCCAGGAGCAAATACCTGAAATCATAAAATAAAATATAGATGTTTGTCCACTAATCGGGTCATGCCATAAACATCTATTTAGTTTTAATGAAAAAGATAAAAATGATAGTGGCGAATTAAAGGAGCATGCTCCTTCACCAAAGGGACTGTGCTTTACAAGCGGTGGAAATTAACACAGTAATTACTTAAAAATATTAAGTTGCCAGCATTAAAAACATTAAAGTAAATGTATATGTCACTGAGATTGCATAATAGGGACCATAATATAAATTGAAGTAGCAAAGAAGGCTTTGTAACAGATAGCATTTGCGATAGTGTTCAGGCACTAACCCAGAGAAGAAGACAGGAAAGGGGGCTCCATAGGGGATGGCATTTGTGAAGGACGTGAGAAGCCCAAAATCTTGATGATTGAGGAAACTTAGGAAGGCTAGTGTATCTGGGACAGAGTGGATTAGGAAAAGAATGGCATAGATGAGACATAAAAGCTGCTTTGTGAAGAATCCTTAGCCTATTTTGAGGGCTTTGACATCAAACAGAAAGTGTTGTCAATATTTTTCAGTTATTATAAGAGATGAATATTACCTATATTTAGTAACTGTAGCCATGAATCAGAACACTTTTTTCCTTAAATATCTTGATTAAAATGATATTAATTATAAATGGATTACATTTTCATCTGTAATCCAGGCTTTTTTCCCATGGATATAAATATATGAGTATAAATATATGCATATATATAGTACATTTGAGATCCTACTCCAAATGCATCTTATATCCTACTTACTTATTTAACTTTATGAATATGTATTAAATCACCCAAGAAAACATGCATAAAAATCATCCTTGGGACTTCCCTGGTGGTCCAGCGGTGAAGACTCTGTGTTCCTAATACAGAGGGACTGGGTTCAATCACTAGTCAGGGAACTAGATTCCACATGCTTGCAACTAAGACCCAGATAAATTAAATAATTTTTAAAAATCCTTAATGAATATATGGTATCAACAGTATGGATGTACCAAAATGTACTAGTCTTATCATCATTATCATTTCAATATTTGGTATTATAATAGCAAAATATATTAACCATACTATTATTGCTGAATGTTTAGGTTTGTTATTTTTAATATTAGAAAGAATGCTTATTATTATCACAGTTCTGCATATATCATTAATATATATTGCTAAAAGAATTTAAAGGCTCAAATATTTTTAAGACTTTATAAAAATTGGAAAAAATGATTCTGTAATTGTATTAAAAACATTAAAGTAAATGTATATGTCACTGAGATTGCATAATAGGGACCATAATATAAATTGAAGTAGCAAAGAAGGCTTTGTAACAGATAGCATTTGCGATAGTGTTCAGGCACTAACCCAGAGAAGAAGACAGGAAAGGGGGCTCCATAGGGGATGGCATTTGTGAAGGACGTGAGAAGCCCAAAATCTTGATGATTGAGGAAACTTAGGAAGGCTAGTGTATCTGGGACAGAGTGGATTAGGAAAAGAATGGCATAGATGAGACATAAAAGCTGCTTTGTGAAGAATCCTTAGCCTATTTTGAGGGCTTTGACATCAAACAGAAAGTGTTGTCAATATTTTTCAGTTATTATAAGAGATGAATATTACCTATATTTAGTAACTGTAGCCATGAATCAGAACACTTTTTTCCTTAAATATCTTGATTAAAATGATATTAATTATAAATGGATTACATTTTCATCTGTAATCCAGGCTTTTTTCCCATGGATATAAATATATGAGTATAAATATATGCATATATATAGTACATTTGAGATCCTACTCCAAATGCATCTTATATCCTACTTACTTATTTAACTTTATGAATATGTATTAAATCACCCAAGAAAACATGCATAAAAATCATCCTTGGGACTTCCCTGGTGGTCCAGCGGTGAAGACTCTGTGTTCCTAATACAGAGGGACTGGGTTCAATCACTAGTCAGGGAACTAGATTCCACATGCTTGCAACTAAGACCCAGATAAATTAAATAATTTTTAAAAATCCTTAATGAATATATGGTATCAACAGTATGGATGTACCAAAATGTACTAGTCTTATCATCATTATCATTTCAATATTTGGTATTATAATAGCAAAATATATTAACCATACTATTATTGCTGAATGTTTAGGTTTGTTATTTTTAATATTAGAAAGAATGCTTATTATTATCACAGTTCTGCATATATCATTAATATATATTGCTAAAAGAATTTAAAGGCTGAAATATTTTTTAAGACTTTATAAACATTGGAAAAATGCTTTAAAGAAAAATTACATCAATTCACATGTCTCCTAAAACATACATATATGTTCATATTTCTGTAATTGTATTAATTCAATAGGTAAAAATGATTGTTTGCTTTAATTTGCATTTCTTTTATTCCTATTGACATCAGATATTGTCCATATGCCTATTAATTGTTTTTGTCTTTTTTCCATGCTTTTTCACATATTTTGCCAGAAGATTTTAGAGATTTAAAAACTAGATTTGATTTGTATGGCATCTTAAAACTTATAATTATTCATCATTACAATATCCAATATTTTATGCAGCCTCTCTTTTTGGTATACTTATGAAGTTTACAAAACAGTACTTTAAATTTTTTTGTAATGAAATATTTTCTGTATCCAGAGTTGAAACACATGCACTGCATTGTTTTGCAAGATTTATCAAGATTTATATATTATGGTATTTATTTTTGGTATTTCTAGTATTTATTTATGATATTTATTTCTATTTACTCCTTCTATTAATACCTCTGTTTCTCTTTGAACCATTGCCATGACACTTTGATCTCTGTGCTTTCAACCTGGTACATATTTTAAAATAGTTTGTATCTTATCAGTGAAGTTCTCATCTTCTCTCTCCAGCTTATAACTCATTTTTGAAAAAGGTCTTGGTTCTTTACATATAATCTTCCAAATCAATATTAAGCTTTAAAAAATGCCAGTGATATTTATAATAATAAATTAATTCATGAGGAATTTACACCTTCAAATATTTCTCATCTAGAAATGTGTTGTGTTTCCATATAATTAGGCATTTTATATCTCATGGTAAAGTTTTGTTATTTTTTCATAAAGAAGACATCATATTTCCTTTTAGGACTCAAAAAAGAAAAGTAAAAGTGTTCTCAGTCTTGTCCAACTCTTTGTGACTCCATACACTGTAGCCTGCCAGGCTCCTCTGTCCACAGAATCTTCCAGACAAGAATACTGAAGTGGGTCACCCTTTCCTTCTCCAAGGGATCCTCCACACCAACGGATCAAACCCAGGTCACCTGCATTACAAGCAGACTCTTTATCATCTGAGCCACCAGGGAAGCCTCTGAGGTGAGGTGAGGTGAAATGAGGATTATAGCCAGGCATTTTTCATTTGTGATTATGATTTTGTTTTTTATTATAACATTCAAAAAGTCATTTTGGTATCATGTCTGTGATTTTCATCAGTACTTTCTTTAAACATTTATAAATCTGAGGTAATTTTCCAGCTCCATCAAGACAGTAAACACGGACGTCCATATAGTTAAGAAACATTTCCATGAGTTTAGCCCACTTATCTATATGATATGACACACTAACAGTTAGAATGGATGCTTTTGCTTGGAACAAAAAGAGCTCTAATTTAAGTTTCAATCATAAATATATCCACACAATATGATTATTTTAAGTAGATCACAACAAAACTAAATAGTTTTTTGTTTCTAAGAATTCTTTCAAGATATTTAAAATTAGCTATAAAATAAATATAAAATGTTTAAAGTAGTTGGATCTGTTTGTGTTGGGAAAAGGAAAAATTCTCCTTCTTGGATTTTGTTTTCAAAGAGGTTGTGAAATATGTGCGCAAAAATATTTGCCAAATTATATTCCTGACAGTTTATGTGTATAATGAGAGTCGAAGGGCGTGTTCCTAAAAGTCTAAGTATACAGGTTGACTGTATTGTGGTGAGTTCATTACAAAGATTATGCAGAAGTATAATTATTCATAAGAAAGCATATTAGTACTGGTGCAAAACAATAGCATTACAAAGTCTAAGTGGAGGGGGCTACCCCGGTGGTCCAGAACTCTGCCTTGCAGTGCAAGGGGTGCCAGTTGGATCCCTGGCCTGGGAAGATACCACGTGCCGCAGAGCTAGTGGACTGATGTGCCAATTATAAGCCAGAGCTCTGGAGCCCATGTGCCCAGAGCCAGTGCTCTGCCGCGAGAGAGGCCACTGAGATGGGTGTCCCACACAGGACAAAGAACAATGATGGGTGAAAATAAATAAATGAAAGACCAGTAGAAGTGACCAAAAATAAATAAATAAATACATTAAATAAAGATGAAGGGGTGTCATAATGTTCAAACAAAACGTCTAAGTGGAAACTATGATATTTATATGTGTAAAATATGAAAGGATAAATACCAAAATACACCAAAATACTGACCCAATAACAATGATTATCTTAAAATTTAGATAATTTTAGCTTTTCTCTTCATAATGTCTGATAATCTTAAGATTCACAATGACAAATATTTCTTTTATATTCAGTCAAAGAAGGAGTAAATGAAGCCAAGATAAACAAGAGAGGAGAAAGTGGGTAGCATATGTCATCTTACAGCAAAAGTATTGGGAAGTTTTAGAAAAACAGCAGTTTTTTAAACTTCAAATTCTCAGGAGAACTTGGGAACAAAAAGCCTGAATTCATTAAGTATGAGATGATAAAGACCTTATACCTCAGTTTCTTTCAGAAACCCAACAAGTTATAATTGTTTATTATCATCTTGCTTTTATTTGAATCCCTTAAGCTTACAGTCTTTCAGTTCACTTTTACTTTTCCCTAATAATTTATCCCTTTAAGATAATAGAGTTTCTTATTATCTTCTTGATTTGTACTGTTTCCTGTTTAATGATTTCCTCTGTATGGCATATGTGCAAAAGTTGTCGTATTAGAAAAATTATTATGCTAAAATAATTATGGTACCATCAAACTGAATTAAATTATGTTTCATTGTAAATAGTAAAATGTATTCATTTTTTTAAAAGCCTTTTTATGCCAGTAAGGATAAATAGTTACCTCGGTATACTTTCATTAAACACCATGAGAGTACAAGCCAAATTGACACAGCTGATAACAAATCATCTCACTCCTTATAGGAGTCCCTTCCAAGTAGTTCTGAAATTAGTTTTCTTAGAGCTATGAATTAGACTCATTGTATTAAATAGAATCTGTGCAAGATACCACGTGCCGCAGAGCTAGTGGACTGATGTGCCAATTATAAGCCAGAGCTCTGGAGCCCATGTGCCCAGAGCCAGTGCTCTGCCGCGAGAGAGGCCACTGAGATGGGTGTCCCACACAGGACAAAGAACAATGATGGGTGAAAATAAATAAATGAAAGACCAGTAGAAGTGACCAAAAATAAATAAATAAATACATTAAATAAAGATGAAGGGGTGTCATAATGTTCAAACAAAACGTCTAAGTGGAAACTATGATATTTATATGTGTAAAATATGAAAGGATAAATACCAAAATACACCAAAATACTGACCCAATAACAATGATTATCTTAAAATTTAGATAATTTTAGCTTTTCTCTTCATAATGTCTGATAATCTTAAGATTCACAATGACAAATATTTCTTTTATATTCAGTCAAAGAAGGAGTAAATGAAGCCAAGATAAACAAGAGAGGAGAAAGTGGGTAGCATATGTCATCTTACAGCAAAAGTATTGGGAAGTTTTAGAAAAACAGCAGTTTTTTAAACTTCAAATTCTCAGGAGAACTTGGGAACAAAAAGCCTGAATTCATTAAGTATGAGATGATAAAGACCTTATACCTCAGTTTCTTTCAGAAACCCAACAAGTTATAATTGTTTATTATCATCTTGCTTTTATTTGAATCCCTTAAGCTTACAGTCTTTCAGTTCACTTTTACTTTTCCCTAATAATTTATCCCTTTAAGATAATAGAGTTTCTTATTATCTTCTTGATTTGTACTGTTTCCTGTTTAATGATTTCCTCTGTATGGCATATGTGCAAAAGTTGTCGTATTAGAAAAATTATTATGCTAAAATAATTATGGTACCATCAAACTGAATTAAATTATGTTTCATTGTAAATAGTAAAATGTATTCATTTTTTTAAAAGCCTTTTTATGCCAGTAAGGATAAATAGTTACCTCGGTATACTTTCATTAAACACCATGAGAGTACAAGCCAAATTGACACAGCTGATAACAAATCATCTCACTCCTTATAGGAGTCCCTTCCAAGTAGTTCTGAAATTAGTTTTCTTAGAGCTATGAATTAGACTCATTGTATTAAATAGAATCTGTGCACTCTACGAATAAATGATTCACCTTCATTTTCTGTGTATTTATACATATAGACAGACAGATAGATAGGTAGGTAGCTATGTATAGGCAGGTATCTTGGAAGATCTTTTTAAGTTAAAGATAAAAATGAACCTATATTTTAAGTGTTCATTCTAGTATTTTCTTTAGCATATCAGAACAGTTCAATATACATATAAAGTAAGCTACATATGTAATTTTTAGTTTTCTAGTATGTACGTGAAAAAATAATAAAATGGAATTGAGTAATGTATCTTTCCTGAATCAGTCTACCCTGAATATTATCAGTTCAACATGGAATCCAAATATGAAAGTGATATCCCAAATTAGATAGCCACTTCTTCTTTATATGTTAAATCAATGTGCATATTATATAGGACTCTTCAATTCCCATAATAGTTTCCATCAGAAATACTTGATCTTTATTACATCATAAAGTTTTCAGTTAAAAAACAAAGAATCACCAATATATTTAAATGTTCCCAGTGATTATATTAATGATCAGTTTTTAATTACATTAGTGAAGTTGCTCAGTTGTGTCCAAGTCTTTGCACCCATGAACAAGCTGTGGAATTCTCCAAACAAAAATACTGGATCATGTAGCCTTTCCTTTCTGCAGGATCTTCCGAACCCAGAAATTGAACTCAGGTCTCCCACGTTGCAGGTGGATTCTTTACTAGCTGAGGTGCAGGGCTCACGAAAAAAACCAGCAAATTGAATCAGGTCTCATTGTATTTTTTTAAAGGGATTTCCTCTGTATGGCATATGTGCAAAAGTTGTCGTATTAGAAAAATTATTATGCTAAAATAATTATGGTACCATCAAACTGAATTAAATTATGTTTCATTGTAAATAGTAAAATGTATTCATTTTTTTAAAAGCCTTTTTATGCCAGTAAGGATAAATAGTTACCTCGGTATACTTTCATTAAACACCATGAGAGTACAAGCCAAATTGACACAGCTGATAACAAATCATCTCACTCCTTATAGGAGTCCCTTCCAAGTAGTTCTGAAATTAGTTTTCTTAGAGCTATGAATTAGACTCATTGTATTAAATAGAATCTGTGCACTCTACGAATAAATGATTCACCTTCATTTTCTGTGTATTTATACATATAGACAGACAGATAGATAGGTAGGTAGCTATGTATAGGCAGGTATCTTGGAAGATCTTTTTAAGTTAAAGATAAAAATGAACCTATATTTTAAGTGTTCATTCTAGTATTTTCTTTAGCATATCAGAACAGTTCAATATACATATAAAGTAAGCTACATATGTAATTTTTAGTTTTCTAGTATGTACGTGAAAAAATAATAAAATGGAATTGAGTAATGTATCTTTCCTGAATCAGTCTACCCTGAATATTATCAGTTCAACATGGAATCCAAATATGAAAGTGATATCCCAAATTAGATAGCCACTTCTTCTTTATATGTTAAATCAATGTGCATATTATATAGGACTCTTCAATTCCCATAATAGTTTCCATCAGAAATACTTGATCTTTATTACATCATAAAGTTTTCAGTTAAAAAACAAAGAATCACCAATATATTTAAATGTTCCCAGTGATTATATTAATGATCAGTTTTTAATTACATTAGTGAAGTTGCTCAGTTGTGTCCAAGTCTTTGCACCCATGAACAAGCTGTGGAATTCTCCAAACAAAAATACTGGATCATGTAGCCTTTCCTTTCTGCAGGGGATCTTCCGAACCCAGAAATTGAACTCAGGTCTCCCACGTTGCAGGTGGATTCTTTACTAGCTGAGGTGCAGGGCTCACAGGGCCCTTAATTTACATTTAAGTTAAAATTAAATAAAATTAGAAATTCAGTTCTGTAGGTACATTTCAGGTATTCAGGAACCATGTGTGAATAGTGGCAATTCAATTGGACAGACCAGTTAGAATATATGCAGAAGATGTCATCAATATTTGAAAATTAAGTTGAAGCCAGGGTACATCATGCAAAACATTGGGCTGGATGAATCACAAGCTGGAATTGAGATTGCTGAGAGAACTATCAATAACCTCAGATATGCAGATGACACCACGCTAATAACAGAAAGCAAAGAAGAACTAAAGAGCCTCTTAATGAAGTGAAAGAGGAGAGTGAAAATGCTGGCTGAAAGCTAAACATTCAAAAAACTGAGATTCATGGCATCTGGTTGCATCATTTCATGGCCAGTAGATGGGGGAAAGTGGAAGCAGTGACAGATTTTATTTTCTTGGACTCCAAAATCACTGTGGATGGTTACTGCAGACATGAAATTAAAAGATGTTTGCTCTTTGGAAGGAAAGCTATGACAAACTTAGACTGCATATTATAAAACAGAGACATGACATTGCTGACAATGTTTCAAAGAGTCAAAGCTATTGTTTTTTCAGAAATCATGTACATCTGTGGACCATAAAGAAGGCCCACAAAGATGGACCATAGAGAAGGCTGAGAGCCAAAGAATTGGTGCTTTTGAATTGTGGTGCTGGAGAAGACTCCTGAGAGTCCCTTGAACTGCAAGGAGATAGAACCAGTCAATCTGAAAGGATATGCATTGGAAGGATTAATGCTGAAGCTGAAGCCTTCCAGTAAAGATCTTTATTACATCATAAAGTTTTCAGTTAAAAACAAAGAATCACCAATATATTTAAATGTTCCCAGTGATTATATTAATGATCAGTTTTTAATTACATTAGTGAAGTTGCTCAGTTGTGTCCAAGTCTTTGCACCCATGAACAAGCTGTGGAATTCTCCAAACAAAAATACTGGATCATGTAGCCTTTCCTTTCTGCAGGGGATCTTCCGAACCCAGAAATTGAACTCAGGTCTCCCACGTTGCAGGTGGATTCTTTACTAGCTGAGGTGCAGGGCTCACAGGGCCCTTAATTTACATTTAAGTTAAAATTAAATAAAATTAGAAATTCAGTTCTGTAGGTACATTTCAGGTATTCAGGAACCATGTGTGAATAGTGGCAATTCAATTGGACAGACCAGTTAGAATATATGCAGAAGATGTCATCAATATTTGAAAATTAAGTTGAAGCCAGGGTACATCATGCAAAACATTGGGCTGGATGAATCACAAGCTGGAATTGAGATTGCTGAGAGAACTATCAATAACCTCAGATATGCAGATGACACCACGCTAATAACAGAAAGCAAAGAAGAACTAAAGAGCCTCTTAATGAAGTGAAAGAGGAGAGTGAAAATGCTGGCTGAAAGCTAAACATTCAAAAAACTGAGATTCATGGCATCTGGTTGCATCATTTCATGGCCAGTAGATGGGGGAAAGTGGAAGCAGTGACAGATTTTATTTTCTTGGACTCCAAAATCACTGTGGATGGTTACTGCAGACATGAAATTAAAAGATGTTTGCTCTTTGGAAGGAAAGCTATGACAAACTTAGACTGCATATTATAAAACAGAGACATGACATTGCTGACAATGTTTCAAAGAGTCAAAGCTATTGTTTTTTCAGAAATCATGTACATCTGTGGACCATAAAGAAGGCCCACAAAGATGGACCATAGAGAAGGCTGAGAGCCAAAGAATTGGTGCTTTTGAATTGTGGTGCTGGAGAAGACTCCTGAGAGTCCCTTGAACTGCAAGGAGATAGAACCAGTCAATCTGAAAGGATATGCATTGGAAGGATTAATGCTGAAGCTGAAGCTCCAGTACTTTGGCCACTTGATGCAAACAGTAAACTCTTTGGAGGAAAACCTGTTACTGGGAAAGACTGAGGGCAAGAGGTGAAGCGGGTAGTAAAGGATAAGATGATTGGATGGCATCCCTGTCTCAATAGACATGAATTTGAGCACACTCCAGGAGATAGTGAAGGATAGGGAAGCCTGGCAGGGGGTCACAAAGAGTTGGACATGACTTAGTGGCTGAATAACAACAACATGTGCTTCTGTGTTTGCTCTTGTTTCTCAGCTGTTTTATAAATCATGTAAATAAGTACAATAAGCATTTATCAAGTGATTTCATAATACTTTGAATCTACAGGCCCATCATTTGTGATAGCACACTGAAGTTGGCCCAGGAAAGCTAGAAGTATGTTGTATGTCAAATGATGGCCTTACATCAAGTTTAGAGCAGCATTTCTTTCCCAACATTACAACTTATTGTAATAGTACTTGGCAGTATTGGCATTTCTGATATGACTTCTTTTGGCTAGCTCAGCATTCTTAAAAAATAAATAGTTTTTTCACTCTGTGATTGAAAGGGTTAAATAGTACCAATTCATTATCCCTCACAAAAGGATTTATTTTGTTCTCATAAATCAGTTTTATTCCACATTTTTATTATTCCCTTGGGTGAGCTGCTTGAATTGAAATCAATACAAGTGCAAGTGACACAATCAATCTAGATATTTGATTATGGATTGGAGATCTCCAGCTCTGCTTTTTAGCCAGTTTCTTTCTGATCATCTCCTGAAAGAACTGAATATTCTTATTGGCATCTATGAGTTATGAACATGTTTAAAAAACAGATAATAATTTCATTTGTATACTGACAACGGAAGCCCAAAAAATCAATAAGGATTAAAAGATAAACACATAATATATAACTCTAATATTGTTGGTAAACTGTTCACAATGCTCAGTAGTTTCCTTAAGGTGAAATAAGTTTTAAAAACAACTTTATTCTTTCTTAAAAAAAAAATACAATTAGTGATTATATTCTGCCTTCTTAGCATTAGGTAAGTGACTAACTATATGTCATGACAGAGATGTTACCTATTTTCACATATTTAATTTATAGCTGAACCACTTTAACTAATCTAGGTTAACAATAGGACAACACCTAAGGTGGATAAAATACATTTGAAAGAAGCTGGTTCTTTTCATTTCTATAATTATCCAGGCTAGAAAATCACCATCTAGCAGACTTATAAGGGAAATACAGTTCAACTTTAAATCAGAGCAAAATCGATTAAGTTATTGCTCAAGAGGGCAACATGTATATATCAAACTCTCGGCAGGGTCACAAAGAGTTGGACATGACTTAGTGGCTGAATAACAACAACATGTGCTTCTGTGTTTGCTCTTGTTTCTCAGCTGTTTTATAAATCATGTAAATAAGTACAATAAGCATTTATCAAGTGATTTCATAATACTTTGAATCTACAGGCCCATCATTTGTGATAGCACACTGAAGTTGGCCCAGGAAAGCTAGAAGTATGTTGTATGTCAAATGATGGCCTTACATCAAGTTTAGAGCAGCATTTCTTTCCCAACATTACAACTTATTGTAATAGTACTTGGCAGTATTGGCATTTCTGATATGACTTCTTTTGGCTAGCTCAGCATTCTTAAAAAATAAATAGTTTTTTCACTCTGTGATTGAAAGGGTTAAATAGTACCAATTCATTATCCCTCACAAAAGGATTTATTTTGTTCTCATAAATCAGTTTTATTCCACATTTTTATTATTCCCTTGGGTGAGCTGCTTGAATTGAAATCAATACAAGTGCAAGTGACACAATCAATCTAGATATTTGATTATGGATTGGAGATCTCCAGCTCTGCTTTTTAGCCAGTTTCTTTCTGATCATCTCCTGAAAGAACTGAATATTCTTATTGGCATCTATGAGTTATGAACATGTTTAAAAAACAGATAATAATTTCATTTGTATACTGACAACGGAAGCCCAAAAAATCAATAAGGATTAAAAGATAAACACATAATATATAACTCTAATATTGTTGGTAAACTGTTCACAATGCTCAGTAGTTTCCTTAAGGTGAAATAAGTTTTAAAAACAACTTTATTCTTTCTTAAAAAAAAAATACAATTAGTGATTATATTCTGCCTTCTTAGCATTAGGTAAGTGACTAACTATATGTCATGACAGAGATGTTACCTATTTTCACATATTTAATTTATAGCTGAACCACTTTAACTAATCTAGGTTAACAATAGGACAACACCTAAGGTGGATAAAATACATTTGAAAGAAGCTGGTTCTTTTCATTTCTATAATTATCCAGGCTAGAAAATCACCATCTAGCAGACTTATAAGGGAAATACAGTTCAACTTTAAATCAGAGCAAAATCGATTAAGTTATTGCTCAAGAGGGCAACATGTATATATCAAACTCTCTTTGCTTTACAAACAAATTTAAGTAGCATGATCCTGTACATATTGAATACTTATTTTGGTACTCATAGTGCCGCACAATAATTCTCCTGCTTTGACTCTAGCCACCTGTTCTTTGTTCTTAAGCCAAATTTTTGCATAGGCACAGTTAAGCCATTTTGTGATTCATTTTGTTATATTTAGAAGAAGCCAATCAAAGTATTTCTTGAAAATAAATTGCAAGACAATATTAATACTCCATTGATTCTTTCAGCAAAATAGATTAGCCTTATTTAGCCACTTATTTTTTTTTCATTATGACTTGTAGGAAGAGTTGTCTTCATGTCTGGCAAATTATCTCTTGAAGGCACATAATTCTAAAAGGTTAAAAAAGTCTTTCAGGAAGAATTAGAATAGTAAACCCATTTTTCTTTCATTCAAAGAATCATTAACTACTCTTCATTTACTCCTTCTTAGAATTTTTCATGATATTCATAAGGGATGCTTATCGTTTACAGTTATTATTAATTATTGGCTGTATTTCCTTTGTTGTATAATACATGTCTGAGCCTGTCTTATACCCAGTAGTTTACACCTTACACTTCCCTACCTGTATGATGCCCCATCCTCTCCCTACTGGGGATTACTCATTGGTTCTCCATCTCTATGAGCCTGATTGTTTTTTTGTTATTGTTGTTATATTTACCAGTTTGTTGTATTTTATATATCATACATATAATTATTTATCATACAGTATTTATCTTTCTCTCTGTGGCTTAGTTCATCTAGCATAATGTCCTCCAGGTCAATCCATTCTCTTCATTTATTCTTATTAAGCCTTTAGAGCACCAACTGCCCCTATTAGGTTTAAAAAATGGTATTTAAAATATTTAGAAGGTTAATTGTATAACATCAGATATACTCTTGTATTTAAAAAATCAAAACAGCACTAAACAAGCTTCAGTATCTACAAAACTGTATGGTCTTATATGAGCACAGACAGGGCAAATGGTTCTGAAGCACCTTTTGGTGAATTGATGAAATAATCTTTGTATTTATTCTCTGAACTACAATTGTCATAATAGCAGAATGACCACTTGAAAGAGGAATCAAAGATGTGCAGCTTTTACTAGATGGCAACTAATTAAGCATCACATTAGCGTAATTATAATAATGGTAAAAGTGTGGTGCATTAAAAAAGCACTGTCTTTCTCAGAGGCTTAAGTACTTTACAGGCTACTTGTTTTTTTCTCTTTCAGAATATTTTGTGGAGAAGAAAGTTGTGTAGGTAGAACTGTATAAAGTTACCAGAAATGTAAAGGCAGGATTAAGCCCTTTACCTATATACTAACTTAAATACTTTCAGGTTTATATCAGCATAAGATTTATTATTTTTTATTTGACTGGAAAGAGAGAAAAGAGATGACTACTCAAGGTTTCCAAGAAGGGCTAGAGTGGCTGCTTTAAGTTTGACTCATGTTATCCTCTGATTCTTCCTCTGGGTGAGAATCCCTTAAAAGAAATGGAGTAGTCCTCTTAGTCAACTGAAGAGTTTAAAATGTAGTACCTGGGTGCAATCTCAAAAATGACAGAATGGCCTCAGTCCATTTCGAAGGCACACCACTCAGCATTGTAGTAATCTAAGACTATGCCCAAACCACCAAATCCAAAGAAGTTGAAATTGCCTAGTTCTGTGAAGACCTACCAAAATGACTGAGTAGGAGGATGTGTGCTCATCTCCTGCGAGAATACCAAAATCACAACCAGCTGCTGAACAACCAAATATTGGAATTTACCAAAAAAAAAAAAAAAGATATCCCACTTCCAAGGGCAAAGGAGAAGTGCACCAAGATGGTAGGAGGGGTGCAATCGTGTTTAAAATCAACACTCATACCCATCAGAGATGCTTGTGGACACAAACAAAACCTTATGCACACTAGAACCCAGGGAAAGAAACAGTGACCTCCCCAGGAAACTGAGCTAGACCTGTCTTTGTGTGTCTGAATGTGTCTTATGGAGGCATGAGTCAGCAGCGGCCGTGCTCTGAGGACAGAGACTCTGGCAGCAGCAGTCCTGGGAGGTGCGACCTGTGGCATAAGTCTCTTGGAGAGGGTCAGCATTAGCCTCACTATAGAGCTGCTGAGCAGGTGACCCATAAACTGGAGAACAGTTACACCAAAGACATTCTCACACTGTTGTCAACTTTCTAGGCCCCAAAACAGACTTCCCAACCTGGGGATTCAGCAAAAGGACTAAGAACCCACAGGGAATTTGACTCTAAAGGTCAGTGGGATTTGAATACAGAACTTCACAGGACTGGGGAAACAGAGGCTCCTGGAGGGCATAAATAAAACTTTGTGAGCACCAGGTCCCAGGAGAAGGGAGCAGTGATTCCACAGGAGACTGAGCCAGACTTGCATGGGAGTGTTTGGGAGTCTCTGACAGAGGTGTGGGTTGACATCATGGCCTGCCTGACTGGTAGGGAAGGAAAACAGCCCTACCCATCAGCAGAAAATTGGATTAAAGTTTACTTGCTGACCAAAGCAAGATCAAGTTTTCCCAACAGCCTGTCCCTCCCATCAGGAAGCTTGAACAAGCCTCTTATTCTTGTCCATCAGCATGCAGAATGAAAGCCACAATCCCAGAAAGCTGTACAAACTCATCACATGGATCACCGTCTTGTCTAACTCACTGAAGCTGAACCATTCCATGTGGGACCACCCAAGACAGACAGGTTATGATGGAGAGAACCACTTCAGCATTCTTGTCTTGAGAACCCCATGGACGGTATGAAAAGGGGAAAGGATATGACACTGAAAGATGAGCTCCAGGTCAGAAGGTGCCCAATATGCTACTGGAGAAGAGTGAAGAAATAGCTTCAGAAGGAATGAAAAGGCTGAGCCGAAGTGGAAAAAATACCCAGCTGTGGATGTGTCTGCAGGTCAAAGTAAAGTCTAATGCTGTAAAGAACAATATTGCGTAGGAACCTAGAATGTTAGATTCATGAATCAATATAAATTGCAAGTGGCCAAACAGGAGATGGCAAGCGTGAACATTGACCTTTTTAGGAATCAGTTAACTAAAATGGATGGGAATGGGCAAATTTACTTCAGATAACCATTATATCTACTACTGTGGGCAAGAATCCCTAAGAAGAAATAAAGTAGCCCTCATAGTCAACAAAACAATCCGAAATGCAGTATTTGGATGCAATCTTAAAAATGAAAGAATGATCTCAGTTTGTTTCTGAGGGAAAACTTTCAGCATCACAGTATTCCAAATCTAGGCCGCAGCCACTGATGCCAAAGAAGTTGAAACTGAATGGTTCTATGAAGACCTATAATGCCTTCTAGAACTAACACCAAAGAAAGATGTCCTCTCCTTTTCATCATGGGGTACTGGAATGCAAAAGTAGGAAGTCAAGAGTTTCCGGGAGCAACAGGCAAGTTTGACCATGGTGTGCAAAATGAAACAGGGCATAGGATAACAGAGTTTTGTCCAGAGAATGTACTGGTCACAGCAAGCACCCTCTTCCAACCACAAAAGAGGTGACTATGCATGGACATCACTAGTGGTCAATACCAAAATCAGATTGATTAAACTCTTTGCAACAGAAAGTGGAGAAGCTCTATAGAGTCAGCAAATGCAGGACCAGAAACTGACTGTGGTACAGATCATGAATTCCTTATTGCAAAATTCAGACTTAAATTGAAGAAAGTAGGGAAACCTACTATGCTACTCAAGTGTGGCCTAAATGAAATCCCTTATGATTATACAATGAAGTGATAGATTCAAGGAGGATCTGATAGACAGAGCGCCTGAAAAACTATGGATGGAAGTTCATAATGTTGTACAGGAGGTAGTGATCAAAACCATTCTCAAGAAAAAGAAATGCAAAAAGACAGAATGGTGGTCTGAGAAGGATTTACAAATATCTGAGAAAAGAAGGGATGTGAAAGGCACAGGACAAAAGGAAAGATACACCCATCTGAATGCAGAGTTCCAAAGAATAGCAAGGAGACATAAGAAAGGTTTCCAAAGTCAACAATGCAAAGAAATAGAGGGAAACAATATAATGTGAAAGACTAGAGATCACTTTAAGAAAATTAGAGATACCAAGGGACTATGTCATGCAAGACGGACACAGTAAAAGACAGAAATGGTATGGACTGACCAGAAGCAGAAGAAATTAAGAAGTGGCAAGAATACACAGAAGAACTGTAAGAAAAGAAAAAACTTAATGACCTGCATACCCATGATGATGTGATCACTCACTGAGCCAGATATCCTGGAGTGTGAAGTCAAGTGGTTTTTAGGAATCATCAGTATAAACAAAGGTAGTTAAGGTGATAGAATTCCTGCTGAGCCATTTAAAACCGTAAAAGATGACGCTGTTAAAGCACTGCGGTCAATGCAGCAAATTTTGAAAACTCAGCACTTGCCACAACATGGGAAAATGCCCATTTTAATTGACAGTTGCAAAGAAGAGTAATGTCAAAGTATGTTCAAATGACCACACAATTACACTCATTTCACATGCTGGCAAAGTAACGCTCAAAATCCTCCAAGTGAGGCTTGAGCAGTACATGAACCAAGAACTTCCAAATGTACAAGATGAAACAGGGCATAGGATAACAGAGTTTTGTCCAGAGAATGTACTGGTCACAGCAAGCACCTCTTCCAACCACAAAAGAGGTGACTATGCATGGACATCACTAGTGGTCAATACCAAAATCAGATTGATTAAACTCTTTGCAACAGAAAGTGGAGAAGCTCTATAGAGTCAGCAAATGCAGGACCAGAAACTGACTGTGGTACAGATCATGAATTCCTTATTGCAAAATTCAGACTTAAATTGAAGAAAGTAGGGAAACCTACTATGCTACTCAAGTGTGGCCTAAATGAAATCCCTTATGATTATACAATGAAGTGATAGATTCAAGGAGGATCTGATAGACAGAGCGCCTGAAAAACTATGGATGGAAGTTCATAATGTTGTACAGGAGGTAGTGATCAAAACCATTCTCAAGAAAAAGAAATGCAAAAAGACAGAATGGTGGTCTGAGAAGGATTTACAAATATCTGAGAAAAGAAGGGATGTGAAAGGCACAGGACAAAAGGAAAGATACACCCATCTGAATGCAGAGTTCCAAAGAATAGCAAGGAGACATAAGAAAGGTTTCCAAAGTCAACAATGCAAAGAAATAGAGGGAAACAATATAATGTGAAAGACTAGAGATCACTTTAAGAAAATTAGAGATACCAAGGGACTATGTCATGCAAGACGGACACAGTAAAAGACAGAAATGGTATGGACTGACCAGAAGCAGAAGAAATTAAGAAGTGGCAAGAATACACAGAAGAACTGTAAGAAAAGAAAAAACTTAATGACCTGCATACCCATGATGATGTGATCACTCACTGAGCCAGATATCCTGGAGTGTGAAGTCAAGTGGTTTTTAGGAATCATCAGTATAAACAAAGGTAGTTAAGGTGATAGAATTCCTGCTGAGCCATTTAAAACCGTAAAAGATGACGCTGTTAAAGCACTGCGGTCAATGCAGCAAATTTTGAAAACTCAGCACTTGCCACAACATGGGAAAATGCCCATTTTAATTGACAGTTGCAAAGAAGAGTAATGTCAAAGTATGTTCAAATGACCACACAATTACACTCATTTCACATGCTGGCAAAGTAACGCTCAAAATCCTCCAAGTGAGGCTTGAGCAGTACATGAACCAAGAACTTCCAAATGTACAAGATGAATTTAGAAAAGGTAGAGAAACCAGAAACCAAATTGCCAACATCCACTGGATTATATCAAAAGCAGGAGAATTCCAGGAAAACATCTTCTGTTTAATTGACTCCAGTAAAGCTTTTGACTGTGTGGATTACAACAAACTGTAGAAAATTGTGAAAGAGATGGGAATACCAGACCACTTTACCTGCCTCTTAAGAAACCTGTATGCTGATCAAGAAGTAACAGTTAAGGCTTCTCCTGGTGGTCCAGTGAGTAAGGACACCACATTGCAGTGCAAGGAGTGAGGGTTCGATCTCTGGCCTGGGAAGATCCCATGTGCCGCGGAGTGGCTGGATCGATGTGTCCAACTACTGAGCCGGAGCTCTGGAGCACATGGGTCCAGAGCTGGTGCTCTGCAACGAGGGAGGCCGCTGAGATTGGAGGCCCACACAGGCCCGGAAACAAAGATGGATGGAAATAAATAAATGAAAGACCAATAGGAGTGTCCCCCCGCCCCTTCAAAAAAGAAGCAACAGTTAGAACCAGACATGGAACAATGGACTGGTTCCAAATTGGGAAAGGAGAAGGTTAAGGCTATATATTGTCACCCTGCTGTTTTAACATATATGCAGAGTACATGATAAGAAATGCCAGACTGAATGAAGCACAAGCTGCAATTAAGATTGCTGGGAGAAATATCAATAACCTTAGATATGCAGATGACATCATCCTGAGGGAGGAAAGTGAAGAGGAACTAAAAAGGGCCCCTTGATGAAGGTGAAAGAGGAGAGTGAAAAAGTTGGCTTATAATTCAACATTCAAAAACTATGGCCATGGTATCTGGTCCCATCACTTCATGGCAAATAGATGGGAAACAATGGAGACAGTGACAGACTGCATTTTCTTAAACTCCAAAATCATTGGAGATATAGCCATGCAATGACTGCAGCCATGCAATTAAAAGGCATTTGCTCCTTGGAAGAAAAACCATGACAAACCTAGATAGTGTATTAAAAAGCAGAGACAATACTTTGCCAACAAAGACCCATACAGTCAAATCTATGGTTTTTCCGGTAGTTATGGATGGATGTGATTGATAATTGAGCCATAAAGAAGGCTGAGAACTGAAGAATTAAGGCTTTCAAACAGTGATGTTGGAGAAGCTCTTCAGATCCTTTGAACAGCAAAGAAATCAAACCCATCAGTCCTAAAGGACATCAACCCTGAATATTCATTGGAAGGACTGATGCTGAAACTGAAGCGCCAGTGCTTTGGCCACCTGATGTAATGAGCTGACTCATTGGAAAAGACACTGCTGCTGGGAAAGATTAGACGTGGAGGAGAAGGGGACAACAGAGGATGAGATGGGTGAATGAATACAATGGACATGAATTTGAGAAAGCTCCAGGAGGTGGTGAAGGACCAGGAAGCCTGGCATGCTACAGTCCTTGGGTCGCAGATTCAGACACGATTGAGCAACTGAACAATAACAAAAAAATCTATTAAAATACTGATGTTTGTAGCATGCATTTGCGTCTTGGGTAGAATAATTTGAACTAATGTCTTTAGAAAGAATATATATTAATAAGTGCCATCTAGAGTGAGCTAGAATTCTTAGTTCCCATTAAAAAGTATCCTGTCCTCATCAGCCTGATCTAGAATGTGAGAAAAAGGGTTAGAACCAGACATGGAACAATGGACTGGTTCCAAATTGGGAAAGGAGAAGGTTAAGGCTATATATTGTCACCCTGCTGTTTTAACATATATGCAGAGTACATGATAAGAAATGCCAGACTGAATGAAGCACAAGCTGCAATTAAGATTGCTGGGAGAAATATCAATAACCTTAGATATGCAGATGACATCATCCTGAGGGAGGAAAGTGAAGAGGAACTAAAAAGGGCCCCTTGATGAAGGTGAAAGAGGAGAGTGAAAAAGTTGGCTTATAATTCAACATTCAAAAACTATGGCCATGGTATCTGGTCCCATCACTTCATGGCAAATAGATGGGAAACAATGGAGACAGTGACAGACTGCATTTTCTTAAACTCCAAAATCATTGGAGATATAGCCATGCAATGACTGCAGCCATGCAATTAAAAGGCATTTGCTCCTTGGAAGAAAAACCATGACAAACCTAGATAGTGTATTAAAAAGCAGAGACAATACTTTGCCAACAAAGACCCATACAGTCAAATCTATGGTTTTTCCGGTAGTTATGGATGGATGTGATTGATAATTGAGCCATAAAGAAGGCTGAGAACTGAAGAATTAAGGCTTTCAAACAGTGATGTTGGAGAAGCTCTTCAGATCCTTTGAACAGCAAAGAAATCAAACCCATCAGTCCTAAAGGACATCAACCCTGAATATTCATTGGAAGGACTGATGCTGAAACTGAAGCGCCAGTGCTTTGGCCACCTGATGTAATGAGCTGACTCATTGGAAAAGACACTGCTGCTGGGAAAGATTAGACGTGGAGGAGAAGGGGACAACAGAGGATGAGATGGGTGAATGAATACAATGGACATGAATTTGAGAAAGCTCCAGGAGGTGGTGAAGGACCAGGAAGCCTGGCATGCTACAGTCCTTGGGTCGCAGATTCAGACACGATTGAGCAACTGAACAATAACAAAAAAATCTATTAAAATACTGATGTTTGTAGCATGCATTTGCGTCTTGGGTAGAATAATTTGAACTAATGTCTTTAGAAAGAATATATATTAATAAGTGCCATCTAGAGTGAGCTAGAATTCTTAGTTCCCATTAAAAAGTATCCTGTCCTCATCAGCCTGATCTGCAATCTGCCATTTAGTGTTTTTTGGTTTGGAGATAGGCAGAATTCTGTGATGGTGAGGTGAGACTGAACAACACTAAAATTGAGACCCCAATACAAGAAAAAAATATAACATTTTCTTTTTCAACCTGAAGTGGGAAAATTAGTCAATTTTTTTGTCTCCCATAAGGTGTAATTGGATTCAGAAAAAGGCTAACTTAAACAGGACCAGGTCTGACATGTAAAATCCTCACAAGGTAACAAGAATCAGTTTGGTTTGTTTGCTGTCATTCCTCATTATGATCTTTGTCATGAGAATGGATTCATGTTGTGCCATTTTCTGTTCTTGTTACAATCTTTGTCACATGAATAAGATATCAGGATGTTAATGCCTGGCATACAGTCTTCTGTGTGTGATGATACTTACAAGACTACGCTGACCTTTGCAATATTATGTATTCTGATTGGCTGTTCACTTCACCTCTTTCCCATGAGTTAATAAGGCTGTAAAATAGTAGAGAACTGAAATGGCCAGCCAGTCAAATTATAGAATATTGAAAAGGTCAGAGCAGTACAGCACCGAAGAAAAAAAATTATGGAATATATGATGCATTAAAATTCTTGTGACAATGATTATAACAAGAATGGGAAAGGATACCCATTTGTGTTACTTCAATCTAGAGAGCCCCATGGGATGAAACTCCCGGAATAGCCGTCACTTACTCATCTGTGACTCATACATGTGAAAATATCTATTTACACAGGTTTTTGCTTTAAAACTAATTGTACAGAACATATCCTGTGATTCAGCAAATAAGAACATTGAAAGTAAGAGTTTAGCTTTACAAATGGGCATTCCGGTTGTTAACATTTTAGTAGGTCTTTACATTTGAAGCTGAAGGAATAGTTCCTTACGTGTGAAATCAGTTGCACATATGAGATTGATTTTGATTGTTTTGTCATTTAACACCTTTTATTTTAGGATGTTGTTGATCTAGAATAATTTGAACTAATGTCTTTAGAAAGAATATATATTAATAAGTGCCATCTAGAGTGAGCTAGAATTCTTAGTTCCCATTAAAAAGTATCCTGTCCTCATCAGCCTGATCTGCAATCTGCCATTTAGTGTTTTTTGGTTTGGAGATAGGCAGAATTCTGTGATGGTGAGGTGAGACTGAACAACACTAAAATTGAGACCCCAATACAAGAAAAAAATATAACATTTTCTTTTTCAACCTGAAGTGGGAAAATTAGTCAATTTTTTTGTCTCCCATAAGGTGTAATTGGATTCAGAAAAAGGCTAACTTAAACAGGACCAGGTCTGACATGTAAAATCCTCACAAGGTAACAAGAATCAGTTTGGTTTGTTTGCTGTCATTCCTCATTATGATCTTTGTCATGAGAATGGATTCATGTTGTGCCATTTTCTGTTCTTGTTACAATCTTTGTCACATGAATAAGATATCAGGATGTTAATGCCTGGCATACAGTCTTCTGTGTGTGATGATACTTACAAGACTACGCTGACCTTTGCAATATTATGTATTCTGATTGGCTGTTCACTTCACCTCTTTCCCATGAGTTAATAAGGCTGTAAAATAGTAGAGAACTGAAATGGCCAGCCAGTCAAATTATAGAATATTGAAAAGGTCAGAGCAGTACAGCACCGAAGAAAAAAAATTATGGAATATATGATGCATTAAAATTCTTGTGACAATGATTATAACAAGAATGGGAAAGGATACCCATTTGTGTTACTTCAATCTAGAGAGCCCCATGGGATGAAACTCCCGGAATAGCCGTCACTTACTCATCTGTGACTCATACATGTGAAAATATCTATTTACACAGGTTTTTGCTTTAAAACTAATTGTACAGAACATATCCTGTGATTCAGCAAATAAGAACATTGAAAGTAAGAGTTTAGCTTTACAAATGGGCATTCCGGTTGTTAACATTTTAGTAGGTCTTTACATTTGAAGCTGAAGGAATAGTTCCTTACGTGTGAAATCAGTTGCACATATGAGATTGATTTTGATTGTTTTGTCATTTAACACCTTTTATTTTAGGATGTTGTGTGATCTATATGAAATATGTTTTTCTCTTGTGACTGCATGATATTGATCAGTGTAAAAACATTCTTCCTTTACCCTGCATCTTCAGTGGAGAAAGAGAAAGAAACTTAGTTCAGAAACTCTTTAAGTTATTATTATCAGGTGTACAATAATAATTTTTATATATACTTAATAGTTTCATTTATTATAAAATCAAACAGGTAAAACTTTACTATAATCAAAATCAGAAATATAGGTGTGTGCATGAGAAGTCACATCAGTCATGCCCTGCGGGGCTGCCAGCAGAGGAGAAACAGCGGCGGGATTGCCCGTGGCCAAGCCATGGGAAGATCTGAGAAGAGTGAGCCTGCTGCCGGAGGACTCAGGAGACAATCAGACGCGGCAGGGGTTCCGTCAAAGCAGTTCCTTTTTATTAGTGCAGACTCACAGCTTTTATAGGCAAGTGAAGGGGGTTTTGCACGGGACTTCGTATAGATTACACCAGTCAAGCTAAAGGTCAAGCAATCATCCACGAGCACGGAAACCAGGGGAACCAATCAGAAATTTTGACAATCACTTAACAATTTAGATCACACCCTCATCTCTTCCTGTAGGTGCCATCTTAGCTCCAAACCACAAACGTGCTTAAGCTTTCTTAAACAATGTGCTTAAGCTTCCTTATGCTTGCAACGATTTAGATCACGCCCTCATCTCTTCCTGTAGGTGCCATCTTAGCTCCAAACTGAAACAATGTGCTTAAGCTTCCTTTCACGCCCTCCTCCCTTCCTGTAAGGTACCATCTTAGCTCCAAACTGAAACAATGTACTTAAGCTTCCTTAGGCTTGCAACAGTCCTCTTTCAATTCAGAGCCCCACAATGCCCAACTCTTTTTGACTCCATGGACCACAGCCTGCCAGGCTCCTCTCTCCTTGGAATTCTCCAGGCAAGAGTACTGGAGTGGGTTACCATGCCCTCCCCACTCCAGGAGATCTTACTGACACAGGGATCAAATTTTCATCTGTCTCCTGCATTGGTGGGTGTGTTCTTTACCACTAGGGCCACCTGGGTAGCCCATATAGGTTGCATATGTGTGCATAATTAGTATATATTCCCCATGGAATAAACTGTTATTTTTAAATGTCGCTCTTTGTCTCTAATACTGTTTTTTATCTAACAATCTAACAGTGGATTTTATGTGATATCAGTATAGCCAGTTCTCTTATGGTTCCTATTTGGATGGTATATCTTCTTTTTCATTTTTTAATTGTTTCATTCATTTTAAAATTTATTTTCATTTATATTTTAAATTTGCTTATAGAACAACTATACTAGATTTTATAGTCTGTAAAGACAATCTGGTTTACAGGTTAACCTTACACTTTCTAAAAAGATATTGTTTCACTAGCAGAGTAAACACTTTGCAGCCCAAAGCTAGCATCTAAATGCATCATTAATAACTATGCCAAATGAGGCCTGATAATTTTTGCAAAAAAAGGAAATGAATTTGATCATTACATTAAAACCACCATGACCGTGGGTTGAATAACCCTAAAATCAGTAGCTCTGCATGCTTAAGAAGAATCATCATATGATTCCTCATACCCTCTGATATTCTCCCTTTGTAAGTCTAGGGTGGAACTCAGGTATGTGAACTACTCTAAGGCAAATTTGTCATGCTCTGCAACCCAGGTAGAAACAGTCTCATAATGCAGAGTTTGGTGCAATCGCTAGTTAAAGCCCAGTGACACAGAACACAACCAGAGAAGGTGGATGAGCACGACTCCAAGCTCACAGCGCCTGGGGGCAGGGGCGTGGGGAGATGTGGTTCCAAAACACAGACTCTTTATTGGGGGCCACTTCTATTGTCTTTCATTTATTTCCTTCTTTGTTCGTTGGCCTGTGTGGGCCTCCCATCACAGTGGCCTCTGTTGTCACAGAGCACCAGCTCTGGGCTCATGTGCTCCAGAGCTCCGGCTCGGTAATTGGACACATGGGTCCAGCCGCTCCGCAGCACATGGGATCTTCCCAGGCCAGGGATCGAACGGGTGTCCCTTGCACTGCAAGGCAGTGTCCTTACCCACTGGACCACTAGGGAAGCCCCAGAACACAGACTCTTAACCTGACCAGCACCGTGAACTTATACTTACAAATCAGGTAGGTGCCAAGGCTGGCCAAACAGGAATGGTTACCTGTGACAAGAAATGCTTATCATTTTAGCATTTTCTAGTATGATTCTTAAGTCTGAACCAAAGGAGCTGCACTTTTCTACCCCACTGAAAACAAATGTCATGCAGTAAAAACTGGTAAATCACAACCTGCTCAAAAGGGAATCAGAGGACCTGCATGTTGAAGATTTTTCTCTCAAAATGTAGGAGCTCAAATTGGCAAAGTTAAATGGAAGAAAGAGTAGGGAGAATGAGGTGGAGAGCTGAAATCTTGGGATCCTGGTTTTGAATCTGAAATTGTTTAAATTAAAAACATTTATATTTTAAATTTGCTTATAGAACAACTATACTAGATTTTATAGTCTGTAAAGACAATCTGGTTTACAGGTTAACCTTACACTTTCTAAAAAGATATTGTTTCACTAGCAGAGTAAACACTTTGCAGCCCAAAGCTAGCATCTAAATGCATCATTAATAACTATGCCAAATGAGGCCTGATAATTTTTGCAAAAAAAGGAAATGAATTTGATCATTACATTAAAACCACCATGACCGTGGGTTGAATAACCCTAAAATCAGTAGCTCTGCATGCTTAAGAAGAATCATCATATGATTCCTCATACCCTCTGATATTCTCCCTTTGTAAGTCTAGGGTGGAACTCAGGTATGTGAACTACTCTAAGGCAAATTTGTCATGCTCTGCAACCCAGGTAGAAACAGTCTCATAATGCAGAGTTTGGTGCAATCGCTAGTTAAAGCCCAGTGACACAGAACACAACCAGAGAAGGTGGATGAGCACGACTCCAAGCTCACAGCGCCTGGGGGCAGGGGCGTGGGGAGATGTGGTTCCAAAACACAGACTCTTTATTGGGGGCCACTTCTATTGTCTTTCATTTATTTCCTTCTTTGTTCGTTGGCCTGTGTGGGCCTCCCATCACAGTGGCCTCTGTTGTCACAGAGCACCAGCTCTGGGCTCATGTGCTCCAGAGCTCCGGCTCGGTAATTGGACACATGGGTCCAGCCGCTCCGCAGCACATGGGATCTTCCCAGGCCAGGGATCGAACGGGTGTCCCTTGCACTGCAAGGCAGTGTCCTTACCCACTGGACCACTAGGGAAGCCCCAGAACACAGACTCTTAACCTGACCAGCACCGTGAACTTATACTTACAAATCAGGTAGGTGCCAAGGCTGGCCAAACAGGAATGGTTACCTGTGACAAGAAATGCTTATCATTTTAGCATTTTCTAGTATGATTCTTAAGTCTGAACCAAAGGAGCTGCACTTTTCTACCCCACTGAAAACAAATGTCATGCAGTAAAAACTGGTAAATCACAACCTGCTCAAAAGGGAATCAGAGGACCTGCATGTTGAAGATTTTTCTCTCAAAATGTAGGAGCTCAAATTGGCAAAGTTAAATGGAAGAAAGAGTAGGGAGAATGAGGTGGAGAGCTGAAATCTTGGGATCCTGGTTTTGAATCTGAAATTTTTGAGTTTCAGCGACGGTTGAAATCCTGTCATTTGCTCCAGGTTTGTGAATTGAGCTGTATGTTTGTGGGGGTGAGAGAATATTCGACTCACTCAGCTGCATGTTTTCTGGAGATGTACAAGTTCTTTTTTTGAGCTGAACGAAATGGTTATGTAATTGCCTACTTCTCATAATTATTGAGTAATTATATACTTCTTATAATTACTGAGTAATCATTGTTCTGTAACTAGGACTTAATGTTACAACTAATTGTATAATTACATTGTATTAATGTTATCTGGGAAACTTAGAATAAAGTGGTACTTAATATATTTCCCCATGCCATGCCATTTTCAAAGCTGGCAATAGTGTTCGTTTTATAGCTAGAAATTTGCTTCAAAAACAAACAAAATACAAAGGGAAAAAAACCTCACCAGTATTATCATCATAGATGTTAATTCATTGAGCTTACAACTACACCTGGCTTGAAATGTGGAAAACTGTATTCTTTTGGCTTATTTTTATAATTTTCATTATTATCTTGCAATTTGCCATCTTATACTACTTTACAGGAAATAGAGCATCTGCCTGGGTCTCCTCGGAGAAGCTGACCTTTTGGAAATTTTACAGCTGGACATGTGACAATAGCAGCAATTGTTTCAGCTATAACTGAAGACATTTTAAAAGCTGGACATGATGGAATCGAACGGTGTCCCTTGCACTGCAAGGCAGTGTCCTTACCCACTGGACCACTAGGGAAGCCCCAGAACACAGACTCTTAACCTGACCAGCACCGTGAACTTATACTTACAAATCAGGTAGGTGCCAAGGCTGGCCAAACAGGAATGGTTACCTGTGACAAGAAATGCTTATCATTTTAGCATTTTCTAGTATGATTCTTAAGTCTGAACCAAAGGAGCTGCACTTTTCTACCCCACTGAAAACAAATGTCATGCAGTAAAAACTGGTAAATCACAACCTGCTCAAAAGGGAATCAGAGGACCTGCATGTTGAAGATTTTTCTCTCAAAATGTAGGAGCTCAAATTGGCAAAGTTAAATGGAAGAAAGAGTAGGGAGAATGAGGTGGAGAGCTGAAATCTTGGGATCCTGGTTTTGAATCTGAAATTTTTGAGTTTCAGCGACGGTTGAAATCCTGTCATTTGCTCCAGGTTTGTGAATTGAGCTGTATGTTTGTGGGGGTGAGAGAATATTCGACTCACTCAGCTGCATGTTTTCTGGAGATGTACAAGTTCTTTTTTTGAGCTGAACGAAATGGTTATGTAATTGCCTACTTCTCATAATTATTGAGTAATTATATACTTCTTATAATTACTGAGTAATCATTGTTCTGTAACTAGGACTTAATGTTACAACTAATTGTATAATTACATTGTATTAATGTTATCTGGGAAACTTAGAATAAAGTGGTACTTAATATATTTCCCCATGCCATGCCATTTTCAAAGCTGGCAATAGTGTTCGTTTTATAGCTAGAAATTTGCTTCAAAAACAAACAAAATACAAAGGGAAAAAAACCTCACCAGTATTATCATCATAGATGTTAATTCATTGAGCTTACAACTACACCTGGCTTGAAATGTGGAAAACTGTATTCTTTTGGCTTATTTTTATAATTTTCATTATTATCTTGCAATTTGCCATCTTATACTACTTTACAGGAAATAGAGCATCTGCCTGGGTCTCCTCGGAGAAGCTGACCTTTTGGAAATTTTACAGCTGGACATGTGACAATAGCAGCAATTGTTTCAGCTATAACTGAAGACATTTTTAAGAAATAGAACATTATAGGAACTTGAGAAGATCTTCAGATGGGAATAATGAAATTTTTCTGAGACTATGTTTAGAAGGGATTCATGTTAATCTTACCCAAGTTTCTTGAGTGCGAAAAACTGTGTCTTATTCATTTGGGGTATACTGTTATCAGCCCTTATTCAGGTTTACTCCCTGCATACATTTGGAGCTAACTAATCATGTTGACCAGTTGTAAAGAATCTGTGAAAGCTAGCATAATTTGGAAATGTCTTTTCAGTGCATTAGGAGATTATCACCAGACATTTGGCAGATTTCATAACTTCTTCATATATCTAGCTGTGTTTTCTGTTTCTCTTTTGGGAACTTAAAACCATTCTTAACCTGTAACTATGTTTACATCTTATTTTACTAAAAATGAATAGAAATTACTAGTCCCATGTGTTTGCCTGTAAGTTTCATTTATTTTCTTTGGAACAAACCACTTCTTTTCAGTATGCCTGTTTCAAGCTGAGGGTAATAAATTCTTGCATGAACTAGAAAACTGTTCATGGGAAGCACTTAACCTACTGTGTACTTCACAGCAATAATATTTTCAGCCAAGTTCTCTATCTCATAGTTATTATAACTATCTTTTTTTAAATTTGGTATATTTTTAAAGTTTTGATCTGCCTTACTCACATTTCATAAGTATGCTTATAACTAGATATGACTTCCTCTTTTCATCATTTGATATTATTAATTTTCGAGTTTGTTGTACAACCTGATGGAACAATAATGGTCCTATGGTAGTGAATAAGATTAGTGTTATTAATTGAAAAACCTTACATTGTTGAATAATAATACATTGGTGGATAGAAATGGGGAAGAATGTAATAGGTAGGCCCTTGAGTTGGAATAGATAAAGCTTACAACTACACCTGGCTTGAAATGTGGAAAACTGTATTCTTTTGGCTTATTTTTATAATTTTCATTATTATCTTGCAATTTGCCATCTTATACTACTTTACAGGAAATAGAGCATCTGCCTGGGTCTCCTCGGAGAAGCTGACCTTTTGGAAATTTTACAGCTGGACATGTGACAATAGCAGCAATTGTTTCAGCTATAACTGAAGACATTTTTAAGAAATAGAACATTATAGGAACTTGAGAAGATCTTCAGATGTGAATAATAAAATTTTTCTGAGACTATGTTTAGAAGGGATTCATGTTAATCTTACCCAAGTTTCTTGAGTGCGAAAAACTGTGTCTTATTCATTTGGGGTATACTGTTATCAGCCCTTATTCAGGTTTACTCCCTGCATACATTTGGAGCTAACTAATCATGTTGACCAGTTGTAAAGAATCTGTGAAAGCTAGCATAATTTGGAAATGTCTTTTCAGTGCATTAGGAGATTATCACCAGACATTTGGCAGATTTCATAACTTCTTCATATATCTAGCTGTGTTTTCTGTTTCTCTTTTGGGAACTTAAAACCATTCTTAACCTGTAACTATGTTTACATCTTATTTTACTAAAAATGAATAGAAATTACTAGTCCCATGTGTTTGCCTGTAAGTTTCATTTATTTTCTTTGGAACAAACCACTTCTTTTCAGTATGCCTGTTTCAAGCTGAGGGTAATAAATTCTTGCATGAACTAGAAAACTGTTCATGGGAAGCACTTAACCTACTGTGTACTTCACAGCAATAATATTTTCAGCCAAGTTCTCTATCTCATAGTTATTATAACTATCTTTTTTTAAATTTGGTATATTTTTAAAGTTTTGATCTGCCTTACTCACATTTCATAAGTATGCTTATAACTAGATATGACTTCCTCTTTTCATCATTTGATATTATTAATTTTCGAGTTTGTTGTACAACCTGATGGAACAATAATGGTCCTATGGTAGTGAATAAGATTAGTGTTATTAATTGAAAAACCTTACATTGTTGAATAATAATACATTGGTGGATAGAAATGGGGAAGAATGTAATAGGTAGGCCCTTGAGAAAATAAAATACAGAGTAGATAATCCTGAATCACTTGATACTTCTAAATATTTGTCAGGGATGTATCTGTTGTATGGATACAACAGCAGATGTTGTATCATTTCGATTGTAATGCGTTAGGAGATTATCAACAGCTCCTTGGTAGGTTTCATAACTTCTTCACTCTGTTGTCTATTTCTATTTTGGGAACTTAAGACCACTCTTAAACTGACTGGGTCTTTATCTTGTTTTACTAAAAATAAGTAGAAATTATTACAACAGAAACAGTAACATTTCTAGCTGCTGTTGATGAACATCTGTTGTAAAGAAATTTCATTTAACTTCATAATAATACGGCAAACAAAGCAGTATTATCATTCATAGTTCACAGAAGAAAAAATGAGGTTCAGAAATATTAAGTAACTTACAGGTAATTCGCTGGCAGTCCAGCTGTTAAAACTCAGTGTTTTTACTGTTGTGGACCATGGTTCAGCCCTTAGTTAGGCAACTAGGATCCCACAGCTGCACAGCACAGTGAAAAAAAAAAAAAAGAAAGAAAGGAATTCTAAGTAACTTACAAAGAGCACACTGCTCAAGAATGAAAAGGTCAAGTTCAAATGCAAAAACTCTAACCACCAGTTTATGCACTTTCCCTTGCACCATACTAAACTATGTAAAAATATTTTTGTAACTATTATAACTACTACATTTTGTCTGCTATAAAATGCAAGATCAATTTTCATATTCATTTCAATTTAAAATGTTTCATTTAACTTAAAAGTAAAATTCTTGCATGAACTAGAAAACTGTTCATGGGAAGCACTTAACCTACTGTGTACTTCACAGCAATAATATTTTCAGCCAAGTTCTCTATCTCATAGTTATTATAACTATCTTTTTTTAAATTTGGTATATTTTTAAAGTTTTGATCTGCCTTACTCACATTTCATAAGTATGCTTATAACTAGATATGACTTCCTCTTTTCATCATTTGATATTATTAATTTTCGAGTTTGTTGTACAACCTGATGGAACAATAATGGTCCTATGGTAGTGAATAAGATTAGTGTTATTAATTGAAAAACCTTACATTGTTGAATAATAATACATTGGTGGATAGAAATGGGGAAGAATGTAATAGGTAGGCCCTTGAGAAAATAAAATACAGAGTAGATAATCCTGAATCACTTGATACTTCTAAATATTTGTCAGGGATGTATCTGTTGTATGGATACAACAGCAGATGTTGTATCATTTCGATTGTAATGCGTTAGGAGATTATCAACAGCTCCTTGGTAGGTTTCATAACTTCTTCACTCTGTTGTCTATTTCTATTTTGGGAACTTAAGACCACTCTTAAACTGACTGGGTCTTTATCTTGTTTTACTAAAAATAAGTAGAAATTATTACAACAGAAACAGTAACATTTCTAGCTGCTGTTGATGAACATCTGTTGTAAAGAAATTTCATTTAACTTCATAATAATACGGCAAACAAAGCAGTATTATCATTCATAGTTCACAGAAGAAAAAATGAGGTTCAGAAATATTAAGTAACTTACAGGTAATTCGCTGGCAGTCCAGCTGTTAAAACTCAGTGTTTTTACTGTTGTGGACCATGGTTCAGCCCTTAGTTAGGCAACTAGGATCCCACAGCTGCACAGCACAGTGAAAAAAAAAAAAAGAAAGAAAGGAATTCTAAGTAACTTACAAAGAGCACACTGCTCAAGAATGAAAAGGTCAAGTTCAAATGCAAAAACTCTAACCACCAGTTTATGCACTTTCCCTTGCACCATACTAAACTATGTAAAAATATTTTTGTAACTATTATAACTACTACATTTTGTCTGCTATAAAATGCAAGATCAATTTTCATATTCATTTCAATTTAAAATGTTTCATTTCAAAACATTTAAACAGTAAAGATTATATCCAGAGAGTTTGCAAATATGCTTTCCCCTTGAAGTTGAGGGTTATTAGATACTACTGAAGATAAAGCAATGTGCTACTACATTGAAAAAAAAAAAAAAAAAAGGAACTGCCTTCTTGTTCCAAGTGTGTTTTCTATTCGTTTACTTATATTTGTAGAATTTATGTGAGAAAATTTAAAGGTATATATGGTAAAAATGTTCTGACAAAGTAAGAAGACTATTTGAAGTGAATATTACTATTCCTAAGTAATCTATTTTCTATCTTAGTAAACAAATTTTACTAAGTTAAGAATAATTGTAAAAAATTGCCTCAGGGAAACCTTTCATGAAAGCATCTAACATAGTAAATGAAATCAATGTTGTGATACGGTTTTCAGTTGTAGACCTATTTTTATTTTAAGCCTAATTTCTAACTCTCTTTAACCTTAAATGTAACCCAGTTGCATAGACGAGGAAGGTTAAAAAAGAAAACCTGTTATCAGACAACAATATTTTTGTGTGTTCTAGATATGCCGAGGTTTGGATTACCTGGAGTTTTGGAAGGAAGGTAGTGGTGGGATCCAGTGATGTACATTCAGGGTGACTCATATATACAGTAAGGTAGCCTTTGCATTTTCCTACAGAGGCCAAAAAAAACATAATAGATCACCTGGTCAAAGTAGACATATACTACTTCCAATTCCCTAGTTGCTTTTCAGGATATTTTTAGCAATTCTGGTTTTAAGAGGTATTAGATAGAATGTAGCCAACTCACCTTTCAAACAAATGAGCAGAAAATGAACTGATTGGTAATAAATGAAACATATAACACAAATATTTGAGTATACTATTTATATCCAGAACAATTTCATTTAGGGGAAGAGAGTGTGATTTCCTTTCAGTATGCACATCAGAGAAAATTCAATTATATTTTTCAAATTTCAAACAATTATAAATAATCTATTAAGTGATCAACTTATATATCTGTGCAGTATTTTACTTATATCCATGATAAATTTTGAGGTTAGTCAAATACTGTCTTAAAAATTTCAGTGCAGGGGTTTCCCTGGTGGTCCAGTGGGTAAAGACACCGCCTTGCAGTGCAAAGAGGCACCGGTTCAATCCCTGGCCTGGGAAGATCCCACGTGCTGTGGAGCGGCTGGACCGATGTGTCCAATTACCGAGCTGGAGCTCTGGAGCGCATGAGCCCAGAGCCGGTGCTCTGTGACAACAGAGGCCACTGTGATGGGAGGCCCACACAGGCCAGAGAACAAAGATGGATGAAAATAGATGAATGAAAGACCAAGAGAGGTGGCCCGCCCGCCCCCCTTACTCCCCAACCCTCCACCTCCCCCCCCCAAAAATATATATATTAAAAAAAAAATCCGTCCAGTTATTTCAATCCCTGCACTGAATAAATTGGAGAACATACTGTTAATTCAGCTAACACTTTTTCACAAAATAATAAAAGTGTGTATGGTGATAGTAGCACATGAAATACCCCTTGGGGTATTGATATATAGTTCTGTTTAGTACCCTACATTTAGAACCTAAGAAAATATTCAAATAATAGCAGGAAAGAATCCTTAATTTTGCACTAATTTAAATACTTTTCTTTTTTTAATCAGCAGGTGATAACTACACTCTTCTGAATGGCACACAAATCATGCACAGTGGTGAAGAGACCAACATTTGGGTGCTCATCGATGGGTTGGTTCCTTTTACAAACTACACAGTACAAGTGAATGTTTCCAACAGCCAAGGCAGCTTGATGAGTGATCCCATAATGATTTCAATGCCGCCAGGGGGTAAGTCTATGGATAACGTTGGTATCTGAATGTTTATAAATGGCCTAGAACTTAGTCTCCACTTAACACCTGTTTATTGTTAGAATTTATATTTTCAGAACTTAGAGTCTCAGTTGTATTTTGTTGAGTTTTGTTGTTGCTTTGTTTTATTGAGACCCTTATATTAGTATTGCTTTATTGAGATTGTTTTCTTCTAACAGTGTGTTTGTGCGTATGTGTATGGACACACACGTATCTCTTGCTTTATGCATAGTAAGAAGATAGGGAAATTCGTTGTCTGAAACTTTATTTAGATTCAAAATGTGTATTTTCCATTTGCACTTTAATTTTTCTCATACAGGGTATTTTCATTTCTGCTTTTTTTTTTTTTTTTTTGAGAATGAGTTTAGATGTATATCTAAACCTCTCATTTGATGAAAAGTAAACAGGTAGAGTGAGGGTATTAGAATAGGAAAACTCTATCCACAACACTGGAAAAACATACCTAAATTGCATGTCCTAATGATTAGGATTCAGTAGTGTCATTTTCACATGTGAAATGTGACACAGTTTGGCCATTTTTTAACTATTTCCCTGTTAAATATTGACTTTACTTATTCAGAAACATTGTGATCTGGAAACAAGTCCACCCTTGTTTTAACTGTTTGACTAATTACTAAAAGAAAAAGACTGCCTCAGATTGATATGTACAGTTCTGGAAGAGAAACCATGCTTCAAAAAAGTACAACACAATTCTCAATTAAGTGTTCAGAAATGCATGTGTGTGTGTGTATTTTAATATCAAAGGAAAAATACCCCAGGACACCCAGTGTTTGCTCATAGCCTAGCTTTGAGAACCAGTGTGTTCTATACTAAAGGATGAATTCCTTATCTCCTTAAAAGAAATCTGCAAGCCTGGATAGAACCCTCTGCAGTCCCAAGGAGTACAAGAGCAACAAAGGTCTCACCAAGGGAAAATAGGGGTTAAACTACATTCTGTATGGAATCCCTCTGCCAAGAAAAAATTCATTACCTGCTCTGTCATAAAAATGACTCACTATCATCTGCCTTTTACGACAGTGTAAGAATTAATGAATAGATATTTACCAAAACACTTGAAACTCTAAATGGCAGAAGCCACTTTGTTTAAAAAAGAGTGCTTAAGAGAGACTTTGGGGGCAGGTCAACTCAGTTGCATATTTTATGAACAGATAATAAAGAGGGAATTGAATTTAAGCGAGTGCCTGTTTAAGAATTGAGACCAAAATGAAACAAAACTTGGGTATTCCTGTCTTCATTTTTTTCCTCAAACCCCAAATGTTGGAAATTTTAAAAAACTGTGCTGACTCTATACCCTACTATATAATACCCTTTATTCATATTTAGATATTAAAGAGTGATTAGTGCTTTAATGGAGAATTTTCAGTAATATAGTACCATCTTAACAGACTCTGAAATATTTGAGTTGCATATTCATTTTGTGGTTTTTATACTGATTTAGATTGTAATTTATAAAAATTTACCTTGCGTTCATAAAAGTGCATGTGTGCTAAGTTACTTCAGTTGTGCCTGACTCCTTGCGACCCCATGGCCTGTAGGCCACCAGACTCCTCTGTCCATGGGATTCTCTAGGACACTGGGGAAACGTAGCACGGGTCACCATGCCCTCCTCCAGGGGATCTTCCTATCTTGGGGGTTGAAATTGCATCTCTTTGTCTCCTGCATTGGCAGCAAGGATCTTTATCACTGGCACCACCTGGGAAGCTCAGGAGTGAATTTAATTCATTGTTCATATGTTTAAGAATGTATAGTTAATAATTTATAATATATATGTGATTCAGTCAAACATAGCAAGCTGCCATTTTTAAAACTGTGTGAATGTATCTGTCAGTGCATTAGTAGAAGGGTTAATATTATGCAAACATGAAGAAACTATTGTTTTATGGTGGCACAGTTGAACTGAAATCGACTGCTGAGCCTTATCTTTATTTCCACTCTGTGGATGCTTGTCCAGGTCATTATCATAATGCTCTGGAAGCCAGTATGCAATAAGTCACTTAATCTGCTCAGAAATCCAGAATTGAGGAGGTGGCCCTTCACCAAAAGAGGAAGCAAAGTGTCTTCAAAGACAGACAGTGATTTCTTTAAGTTTATTACAGCCATTAGGACATACTTCTTTTCATCACTAGATTGTTGTTGATTACAATTAGGAAACTTATAGCTTTGAAATTATCTTTTTTATGACCTTGTGGCAGTTTAAAGGTGATACCTCATTGATTAAATAGGTTTTAGTTCATGCTTCCTTTTACTTAATGATCTGAAAACATATTATCCTGATTTACACATAAAAATCATGCTGAAAAGCATGTGGCATTCACTAGAATATGTGTGTTTAAGTAGAATTAAATTAGTACTGAGAGTTATTAAAGAAATCTTCCATGCCTTTGTCCAGTGAACTGTGTTTCATACCGAAATGAATAATAAATGAACCGATATACAGAAGCGAACTAACTTATGGGCAGAGAAGGTAATACCCTTTATTCATATTTAGATATTAAAGAGTGATTAGTGCTTTAATGGAGAATTTTCAGTAATATAGTACCATCTTAACAGACTCTGAAATATTTGAGTTGCATATTCATTTTGTGGTTTTTATACTGATTTAGATTGTAATTTATAAAAATTTACCTTGCGTTCATAAAAGTGCATGTGTGCTAAGTTACTTCAGTTGTGCCTGACTCCTTGCGACCCCATGGCCTGTAGGCCACCAGACGCCTCTGTCCATGGGATTCTCTAGGACACTGGGGAAACGTAGCACGGGTCACCATGCCCTCCTCCAGGGGATCTTCCTATCTTGGGGGTTGAAATTGCATCTCTTTGTCTCCTGCATTGGCAGCAAGGATCTTTATCACTGGCACCACCTGGGAAGCTCAGGAGTGAATTTAATTCATTGTTCATATGTTTAAGAATGTATAGTTAATAATTTATAATATATATGTGATTCAGTCAAACATAGCAAGCTGCCATTTTTAAAACTGTGTGAATGTATCTGTCAGTGCATTAGTAGAAGGGTTAATATTATGCAAACATGAAGAAACTATTGTTTTATGGTGGCACAGTTGAACTGAAATCGACTGCTGAGCCTTATCTTTATTTCCACTCTGTGGATGCTTGTCCAGGTCATTATCATAATGCTCTGGAAGCCAGTATGCAATAAGTCACTTAATCTGCTCAGAAATCCAGAATTGAGGAGGTGGCCCTTCACCAAAAGAGGAAGCAAAGTGTCTTCAAAGACAGACAGTGATTTCTTTAAGTTTATTACAGCCATTAGGACATACTTCTTTTCATCACTAGATTGTTGTTGATTACAATTAGGAAACTTATAGCTTTGAAATTATCTTTTTTATGACCTTGTGGCAGTTTAAAGGTGATACCTCATTGATTAAATAGGTTTTAGTTCATGCTTCCTTTTACTTAATGATCTGAAAACATATTATCCTGATTTACACATAAAAATCATGCTGAAAAGCATGTGGCATTCACTAGAATATGTGTGTTTAAGTAGAATTAAATTAGTACTGAGAGTTATTAAAGAAATCTTCCATGCCTTTGTCCAGTGAACTGTGTTTCATACCGAAATGAATAATAAATGAACCGATATACAGAAGCGAACTAACTTATGGGCAGAGAAGGTTCTATATGCTATTTACTTTTGCATTATATTTGGATTGTTATCGTCATGGCCATTCCCTTGATTTTAATATTAAATCTCTTTTATGGTGACGTTGAGTTCCTACTATCTTTCAGTGCTGAATTATATAAACTGTGGTGATAACACCCTTAACTGTTTTCTTCCCAGTATAGTTTCAAAACATAAGAAGAGAAAGTTTGGGAAAAATAGAAATGCTGATTTTTTTTTTTTTTTATCAAATGTTTGCTATCAAATGTGACTCAGAAAACCTCCTTTACTCCCTTGATCTGGCCAAGTCCTATTCATTTTTGAGATTTCAAATGGAAAGTCAGTCCATCAGGAAGTCATCTTTTACAAAGCAAGGCAGAACTAGGGCCCGAGTTCAGTCATATTATATTGAAATTGCTTGTCTCATCTGTCACAATTACTGGTTATAAGCGCTTACAGTACAGGTACTGTTTCTTATTCACATTTTTAGCTTCCATGCCTAGACCAAACCTGACGCATGGTAGGTGCATAATGAATAATTGGTGGGTGAATGAATAAATAAATGAATCAGTCAGGATAGCTTCATTACCAGTTTTAAGTTGTAAGCTTATCATTGCTCAGGCACAATCAGACCTTCTCTTCTCCCTGAACAACTTTCCGTTGCAGCCCGTTGTGGAAAAAGATGAGCTCCTTTGCATCCACGTGTCCAGTGCAGAAATGCTGTGACCAGGCAGATGTAATTGGGAACCCAAACTGTAAGGGGGACAGAAGTAATAGAAGTAAAAAATAGTTTCAGGTTTCACTAACTCATCACTCTGGCTCCTTCCCTATTGTAGTAACTTTACGTAGGTAAACAGAGGGTAATGGACCCAGGTTTACATAGGCGTTTCGGAGAAGTGAGGGGCCATAGCACAAAGAATATTACCCAGGTGCATCGTGTCTTAGGTAATGGTTATGAAGAATCTCTCTATTTTTTTCTGGTGAGAAATATGATTAATGTGCGGCTTTGTATCTGTCAGTTGTACCTCAACAGGTCCTGGGGGAGAAAGTCCAACTGTATCTAATTTCAAACTCTTATTAGCCTTATCAGATCGTCCTTGTCTCATGAAATGTTGCTGTTAATAAATCACTCTTATTTAAAAAATAAAACTCTTAATTTAACCACATAAACATATTGATTAAATAATATGATAAACACAAGTTATTTTGAAGATGGAAATTAAGAGAAAAGAGATCATGAAACCAGTAGCTCAGCACGTGGATGGGCACTGGCAAATCTCAAAAAGCATACATTTTTTTTGGTTTTAAAAATTCACTGCAAATATTACTGAGTTAACTGAAGAGATAAGTGTTTTGGTTTTTCTTCAGCTGTGTAGCATTTTCTTCCCTACTTATGTGTACTCAGGCTTTTGTATTCCCACAATTACTATATTTTTAAATTGTTTGTAATAACATAATGCTCATATTTGTCATGAAGATACTCTTAGAAATGAGGACTGTATTTAATCTGAGCTCTGGAATAGCATTATAGTGCAAGTTCAAAAGTTCTAGGAAAAGAATTAAAAAAAATAAAAATGGACTCCAAATGTTAATCCATAAATATGAAACTTTCTTCTGACCTTTACCTCTTCAAGGTCTGGAGTTACTAATGGGGTTAGGATTTCAACTCTTAATGGTGCTCAGTGCATTAGTGTTTTGTATGCATGGAATTCAGCATTCAGTTTAATAAGTGGTTGACATTGGTGATGTCCCTTAATTTGCTTAAATCTAATTGGCTCTTTTATCAGTCAAACCTGTATGGATTGGCAATTGATCAGGAAGGGTCAGCCATGACTCTGCATGTAGTTAAACGATGGAACCACCAGTTAAAGTCACAGTTGCATGATAATAAGCCAGGGAAGAACAAATGAGCTTAGAGGAGGAAGGCAAAGAAGCTTAGAAGTTTTGCAGGATCTTCAAGTTCAGAACAAAGGCATTATAGAGTATATAAATTTTAAATACACTGCATTTTGCCTCCAGACTTAAACCTTTTTTCCAGATGAACTGAAATCTTGTCTGAAACTGTCTTTGTTACATCAAAGAACTACTCAGAAAGCTAAAAGAGACAGAAGAAGCATAAAAGGGCATAGTTTAAAATGATTAGTGACAAATTCCATACTGACGAGCTGGAAACACACTTTTTTTTATGAAAGTTTTATAATTTTTCCAAAAGAAATAATTTTATTTATCTTTTTCTGAACTGCTTTATTGTAAGAGTGAAAGGAACTCAGAGGCACCTTAGTTTGTGAATTTAATCCATTTTTCTCTGAAAGTAAATAATTTGTCATTTATAACTTAAAATTGATGAAAATTATTATCATCTACAAACATCATAAAGATACTAGGCTGGAGAAATATATTCCTTTTCCAAAGATGTGATATTCGAAAAACTAATGTTCAAACAGGCAAAATGGTTGTATGCGAATTTTTAGTTTATTTCACTAGAGTTCATTTTACTCCCTCCTTGTCTTGACCTCCCCTGAACCTAAAACCTTCTGAGAGAAAACAATTGAAATCCACTTGAATTAACACTTAGGCACGTTGTAAATATATAGACTTTGAAATCCTGCACGCTTCAATTTGATTTCCTTCTTTTACTCACTGGCTGAGTAACTAGGAGTGAGTCCAGGGAACTTTCTGAGCTTATTTGTTCACTGTTAAACTGGCAGGAAGATTCTAACCCCAGGATGGAGGATTGACCAGCACAGCTTATGTCACACAACTTGGCCCAGTTGTCTTCATAAATATCTGGTGCTTGCTATTTTCTTTATCTTCCTACTGAGATTCTTTTTCAGCTTCTTGCACTTTTGTGATTTCAAATAAGAAATACATAAACGGGCTTTGTCCCTGTTTCTGGCACAGAGCTCCTGAAACCTTTGGAATTTCCTAAGCAGAGCTAAAAAAAAGGCATCTATTGTTATGTTAATGAGATGACCTCTGGAAAGTACTTAAGGATGGGAGATGGTTACAAGAGGAGCCAACCAGGTGATTAAAGGAATGAAACCCTCAGTCCAACCCACTCCTGACGTCTAGGAGGGGAGAGGGACCTGAGGCCAATCCCAAATGGCCAAGAAAAGGTACAAAAGAGACGTTTTGCATCAACAGAAAGGCATTATAGAGTATATAAATTTTAAATACACTGCATTTTGCCTTAAACCCAATCAAAGAATTTTTACTAAAGAAAGCTAAAAGAGACAGAAGAAGCATAAAAGGGCATAGTTTAAAATGATTAGTGACAAATTCCATACTGACGAGCTGGAAACACACTTTTTTTTATGAAAGTTTTATAATTTTTCCAAAAGAAATAATTTTATTTATCTTTTTCTGAACTGCTTTATTGTAAGAGTGAAAGGAACTCAGAGGCACCTTAGTTTGTGAATTTAATCCATTTTTCTCTGAAAGTAAATAATTTGTCATTTATAACTTAAAATTGATGAAAATTATTATCATCTACAAACATCATAAAGATACTAGGCTGGAGAAATATATTCCTTTTCCAAAGATGTGATATTCGAAAAACTAATGTTCAAACAGGCAAAATGGTTGTATGCGAATTTTTAGTTTATTTCACTAGAGTTCATTTTACTCCCTCCTTGTCTTGACCTCCCCTGAACCTAAAACCTTCTGAGAGAAAACAATTGAAATCCACTTGAATTAACACTTAGGCACGTTGTAAATATATAGACTTTGAAATCCTGCACGCTTCAATTTGATTTCCTTCTTTTACTCACTGGCTGAGTAACTAGGAGTGAGTCCAGGGAACTTTCTGAGCTTATTTGTTCACTGTTAAACTGGCAGGAAGATTCTAACCCCAGGATGGAGGATTGACCAGCACAGCTTATGTCACACAACTTGGCCCAGTTGTCTTCATAAATATCTGGTGCTTGCTATTTTCTTTATCTTCCTACTGAGATTCTTTTTCAGCTTCTTGCACTTTTGTGATTTCAAATAAGAAATACATAAACGGGCTTTGTCCCTGTTTCTGGCACAGAGCTCCTGAAACCTTTGGAATTTCCTAAGCAGAGCTAAAAAAAAGGCATCTATTGTTATGTTAATGAGATGACCTCTGGAAAGTACTTAAGGATGGGAGATGGTTACAAGAGGAGCCAACCAGGTGATTAAAGGAATGAAACCCTCAGTCCAACCCACTCCTGACGTCTAGGAGGGGAGAGGGACCTGAGGCCAATCCCAAATGGCCAAGGATTTAATCATTCGGACCTCTGTCATGAAGCCCCCCTAAAAACCCAAAAGGATGGAGGTTGGAGAGCTTCCAGGTTGGTGAATACAAGGGTATTGTGGAAAGTGGTGAGTGCAGCAGGTCATGGAAGTGTTACAAGAAGGGAGAACGCCCTACCAGGGCCCCAAAGTGGGCTCTTGTCTAACATTTGGAAATGAATTGTCCAAGGAGACACATGTACTGACAAAGCAAGAGATTTCATTGCAAAGGTCCCAGGGGGTAGGGGGTGGGGTGGGGGGAGCAGTAGAGTGAGGGAACCCAGGAGAATTGCTCTGCATCGTGGCTGGCAGCCTTGGGTTTTATAGTAATGGGATTTGTTTCCGGGTTATCTTTGGCCAATCCTACTGACTCAAAGTCCTTCCTGGTGGGGCACACATTGCTCAACCAAGATGGATGCCAGCGAGAAGGATTCTAGGAGGTGGATTTAACACCTAGTGTCTCGTTTTTACCTTTCCTGAACTCTTCTAGTTAGGGTTGACTTATTAGTTTCGTGTTCCTTACTTGTCATAAAATAGCTCAGTCAAATGGTTACTATGGTGCCTGGCCAGGGTGGGCAGTTTCAGTCAGTGTACTTTCCATAACAGAAGCTCCAGGCTGGTGTATCTCCTCCATCTGGCTCTTCTGAGTTGTATCCTTTGTAAGAAATCAGTAATCAGGGGAGTAAACAGGTTTCCAGAGTTTTGTGAGCCATTCTAGCAAATTAACAGAACCTAAAAAGGGAGTGACGGTGATGTCAGAAGTGCAGTTTCCCTATACACCCATGCTGAACCCAGTCTTGGAGACTGAGTTTTGGGTGAAGAAGAAAAGCTCAGCTTTTATTGGTTTGACATGCAAAGAGGGTCACAATGCCTCCAAAAAAAAAAAATAAAGTGTATCCTTCCCCCTCCCCAGAAAAAAAAAAATGTTTTATAGTAATTTTTCAAAGAGGGTATGATAACATTTTTCTGATGGATTGGTGGTGAGCTAAGCAAGAGCCAGTATTGTCAACCTTCAGGTCTAGCTGATTTGCGGTCTTTGTGCTTATGAGCAGCATACCATCCTCCATGGTTAACTTGTCCCACTCTGAGTAGTTTCAGTATCTGCAGAGTAGCTCGAAGATATTGTTGTGTGTATCTCTGAGGGGAAACTGGGACCTTGTCCCATGACTGCGCTTGACCATTTGCTTATACCTAGTCTCACATCCCCTCTTTTCTCTAATTAACAACTGCTTGAAATTGCCCATTGGAACTCAGGGAAGGTCATGGAAGTTGAATGATAGTTGTTTCCTATAATAAAAGAAATGGGAGACACAGAAAGCTTTGTCCCCAGGAGCCTACAGGACCCTGCTTGGTATCAGCAGCAACCTCTGACTTACAGACAGTTGGTCTGAAATACAGGTAATGAACTTGACTTGCCACTGGCATCCTGACTTGGAGGAGATCGTTGAAGCCTCCAGTTTGTACTACGGCATTGCAAATGTCCATAAGGGGAGTATCTAGACTCATGACTGGCATCAGAAGTGAGAAGGTGGGGACTGGAAATGAGCAGTCTTGTGGAACTGGGCCCATTGGAATCTGAGACTCTCTCTGGGTCAGTAGTGTCAGAATTGAGTTGAATTTCAGGATGCTTAGCTACTGTCCAGAGTTTGACAAGGTGGCATGTGAGAGCTATCCCCCACAAATACTTTGGAATTTGGTGTGGAGAACCCTTTACCTCTGAAGGCTGGACAGTGACCTGGGGAGAGGGCAAGAGAGGATCAGAAACTTTTACACATGCTGGAGAGACCAGGGTCATTTTAGCTCTCAGAGTGACATAAGTGACATAAATATGGCCAGGCCAATAGCCTTGCTCAGGGGCAGTTTTGATGTGTATTGGATGATGAAGCAGGAAGGATGAGAAGTGGTTTTCCTTTTGAAATAGCTTAAATATCTACCTCTGTGACCTCTAGATCGTAATTTTCAAATGATTTTTGCATCAAACTCTCATTGCTTATCTTGGGATTTCAATAGGCAGAAAAAGAGCACATTTTTTTTTCTTGCTAGATTTCTGTATTCATAGTGAGCCACTTATTTAAACATAATTTTTCTGATGATTTTTTCATCTCCATTATATGTACATTTTTATTTATAAATAAATGATTATATAAGTTTATTAGGGCTAGCTAGCCAAGAACGAAGAATTTGAATTTTTTGTTGGTGTTTTTTTCACCTTCACCAATTTTGCCTTAAATGCATCTTTTTAAAAAAGTTAAAATCTTGGAATTGAAAGTTTATTTCATTTCACTAAATAGGAAAGCACAGTAATTTTTCAGACAATGCACTTTGGAATAAATAAGTGAAATACTTGCTGTTTAAAATGTAACATATAATTTTTGCCCAATAATATTGCTAAAAGAATAGCATGCACTGCTTTTTTATAGATCAAGTTGCTGAATTAATTTTCTTTAAATTTTGCTTTTTTATTTGTCCCCAGGAGCCTACAGGACCCTGCTTGGTATCAGCAGCAACCTCTGACTTACAGACAGTTGGTCTGAAATACAGGTAATGAACTTGACTTGCCACTGGCATCCTGACTTGGAGGAGATCGTTGAAGCCTCCAGTTTGTACTACGGCATTGCAAATGTCCATAAGGGGAGTATCTAGACTCATGACTGGCATCAGAAGTGAGAAGGTGGGGACTGGAAATGAGCAGTCTTGTGGAACTGGGCCCATTGGAATCTGAGACTCTCTCTGGGTCAGTAGTGTCAGAATTGAGTTGAATTTCAGGATGCTTAGCTACTGTCCAGAGTTTGACAAGGTGGCATGTGAGAGCTATCCCCCACAAATACTTTGGAATTTGGTGTGGAGAACCCTTTACCTCTGAAGGCTGGACAGTGACCTGGGGAGAGGGCAAGAGAGGATCAGAAACTTTTACACATGCTGGAGAGACCAGGGTCATTTTAGCTCTCAGAGTGACATAAGTGACATAAATATGGCCAGGCCAATAGCCTTGCTCAGGGGCAGTTTTGATGTGTATTGGATGATGAAGCAGGAAGGATGAGAAGTGGTTTTCCTTTTGAAATAGCTTAAATATCTACCTCTGTGACCTCTAGATCGTAATTTTCAAATGATTTTTGCATCAAACTCTCATTGCTTATCTTGGGATTTCAATAGGCAGAAAAAGAGCACATTTTTTTTTCTTGCTAGATTTCTGTATTCATAGTGAGCCACTTATTTAAACATAATTTTTCTGATGATTTTTTCATCTCCATTATATGTACATTTTTATTTATAAATAAATGATTATATAAGTTTATTAGGGCTAGCTAGCCAAGAACGAAGAATTTGAATTTTTTGTTGGTGTTTTTTTCACCTTCACCAATTTTGCCTTAAATGCATCTTTTTAAAAAAGTTAAAATCTTGGAATTGAAAGTTTATTTCATTTCACTAAATAGGAAAGCACAGTAATTTTTCAGACAATGCACTTTGGAATAAATAAGTGAAATACTTGCTGTTTAAAATGTAACATATAATTTTTGCCCAATAATATTGCTAAAAGAATAGCATGCACTGCTTTTTTATAGATCAAGTTGCTGAATTAATTTTCTTTTAAATTTTGTTTATTCTTTAATGATGTAGGTTGTATTTTATTGTCTGTGTTGGGTCTTCATTGCTGCTCAGGCTTTTCTCTAGTTGCCGTGAGTAGAGGCTACTCTTTAGTTGTAATGCTCGGGCTTCCCATTGAGGTGGCCTCTCTTGCTGCAGAGCACAGTCTCCAGGATGCGTGAGCTTCTGTAGTTATAGCCTGTGGACCTCAGCAGTTGCAGATCCCAGTCTCTAGAACATGGCTCAGTAGTTGTGGTGCACGGGTTTATTTGCTTTGCAGCATGTGGGATCTTCCCAGGAGAGAGATCGAACCCATGTCACCTGTACTGGCAGGCTGATTATTTACCATTGAGCCACTAGGGAAGCCCAGTTTTAGATTTTAAAAGGCTAGAATTCTCTTTCACTTACGTATTACTGTGTACTCAAACCACCTCAAAACTTAGCAATTTAATAGAACCACTCTTGATTTTTTCTCATGATCCTAGGAATAGTTAAGTTTGGCAAAATACAACTAAGTCTACCGGTGGCCAGAAAACTTAACCTTTGGACTGAAATGGCTGACCATCCATCTTGCTGTGTGTGTGTGCGTGGAGTTGTTCAGTTATATCCAACTCTTTGCCACCCTATAGCTCTCCAGACTCCCATACCCCTGAGGTAAGAATACCAGAGTGTGTTGCCATTTCCTACTCCAGAGGATCTTGCCAACCCAGGAATCAAACCACATCTCTTGCGTCTCTTATGTGTCCTGCTTCTCCTGCATTTGCAGGCATATTCTTTATCACATTGCCACCTAGGAAGTCCCATCTTGGTATGTTACAAAGTAAGTGGAAATTTTTTTATTAAAACTTGATATGTTACAGAATAAATGGAATTTTTAAAATTAATCTAACAAGTCAGTTGAGAATAGGTAGACCAAGAGAGTATCTTTTAATATTATGCACCAGAAGGAAAAGAAGTGCTTTACAGGAAGCAAAATGATGACCTGCCCTGGAAGCAATTGGATCTTTTAAAAGGGACTGTATAGCGCCAGCACATCCTTCTCTTAAGTTAAGTGTTACAGTAGCTTTGCCTGTAAACAAAAGAAAGGAAAAGTAAATCATTGATTATAGTCTTTCAGTTGATTAGGAAATGAGTCTGAGACTTATGGTATGCATTAATCGGTTAACTTATTTTTCTGCTTCAGTTTCTAAAGGAAAGAACTGAATTTTCTTTTTTCTCATCTCACTTGAAGACCACCCAAGAGAAGTGGGTTGTAGGTAGTGTTATGGACCAAACATAACGGAAGACATATCACTTTTATGACAAGATACCTACAAGAATTAGGAGAAATTAGGATCTCAAAAATGGGGATAGGTCAAGAAAAAAAAAAAAAAGAGTTTCAAATTCAAACTTCTTTTTATCCAACATGTTTCTGTAGTTGTAGCATTGAGAACAATAAAATATCTTTATGCTTTTTAAAATCTATTCACTACAATGTCAAGATGCTATGCTAATAATACGCCAAAATGTAAAAGTTTACTTGCAGTATGCAACTATCAATCCCAACAGCTTGTGTTTTCCAGTTTTCATCTGCTCTGAATCATTTTGAATTATGTGCAAGATATAAGTTGAAATATCAAGCCGCAAGTGGCCATGAGATACTTAAAAATGTAAAGAAAGTACAGGATTCAAACTTTTTTATAGAGTAAACTGTAAGCCAAATAAACCAAAGGCTCAGCTGGTATATTACCTTATTCAGAAAGTAAGAGGAAAGATGAGTTTAGCTGCCTTTTATGATGTAAAAGCCACAGTGAAGATATAGGATTGTGGGAAATAACATTCTTTACAACAAGGGAATTCTATTGCATAAACACACTGTTTGTCTTTACCTTCAGCATATTAAAAACTACACAATTTATATTACATCCAGTTCATACGAATCTTTAGAATAGCTGTACAGAATGTTTTGCTTCTGTGCATGTCTTTGAAATGTGGTACTCTTTTTCCCCCTGAAAAAAATCAACCCATTCAAAGCACTAATATAGACAAATTCAACTAAGTCTTTAAATTCTTAATAAGTAGTGTCCTTTTGGAAATACATACCAGGGTCATTTAGTGGAGACTGTGCTTTATCCCAAGTATGTTATGATAATAAAGCCAAAGCATTTGTAGCTGTCTTAAACATGCTCTCAAATCCTTTTATGAAAAACCTTACCGTCTTAGAATTGATGATTTGTTTACCCTGCTCTGTGTGTGTGTGTTTGTAAAATTATATAAGCCAAAGAGAAGGATAAACCTCTGTTTTATAACTTGTAGGATTTTTCTCACTTTCCATATTCACCATCTTGACAATGAACTTCCTGCTTATAAAAACACTTTAGAAAGGGACTAACTTCTGAGCCAGGAAGAAGATGGAGGGAACTTTGAAGTGTGCTTACTGTGGACTCAACAAGCCTCTAGCAAAGGGCTGCCAGCCTCCTACATTTGCATACTCTCATGTGGTTTACATAGAAACACACAGGCCCCAAAACACAATTAAGTGCCATCTTTAGAGCATCCTGGGGCAAGAGAGACACACAAAAAAAGAAAAAAATATAATCACGCTTCTACTTTACCAGGGGAGAGGGATGGAAAATATTATCCCTTTAAGTTCCATTGATATTGAAAATTCATATTTTTAAAAAGAATAAGTACAATTCCCCTTTCTGTTTTTTTTATCTTGAAATAAAGGTTTATCTATAACTTTAAGGTTAAAGGAAATCATGTCTGGTTGGCTGGCTCTGCAGTTTGAAAGCAACTTGAAGTTTCATTTGAATTCTCATAGTGCCCTGAAGAAATTTTTGCTTTTTTTTTTTTTTTAAGTAATATCTTATTCTTTTCTTTTTCCTTTGTTACCATAGTTAGACTGTATGTCTGTCTTGCATAAAATTCTATGGGCATTTACCTGTCTGAATGAATACTTCTACAAAAGTGAAACAAGTCCTTCATGTACCTTAGTCACTTAAAGGCAGTATCTCCAATCTCTTTTCATTAAGAACTTCAAGAAGATCCCTGCTGTAGCTCTGTAAAGAGATATAGATTAGCCTAAGTCTAAAGCTTCTATAAAAGCTTATAGAAGACTTTGAGGGACTTCCCTGGTGGTCTAGAGTTAAGAATCTGCCTGACAATGCAGGGAGCCAGGTTCAAGCCCTGGTCAGGAAAGAAACCACATGCCATGGAGAAGCTAAACTCCATGCACTTCAGCCAGCAAGCCTGCATGCCTAGAGCCCAAGCTCTACAACAAGAGAAGCTAGTGCAATTAGAAGCCTGCCCACATACCACAACTAGAGAGTAACCCCTGCTTGCCACAATTAGAGAAATCCTTTGCAGTAAGGAAAATCCAGCACAGCCCTAAATAAATAAATTAAACTTAATGGAGAATGTATTTTGACAGCAGTGGGCAGTTACTATGATATTTATAATTATGAATTAATTGGGCTAAATGAAAGTAGAAATATGTGGGTGTCTAGTGCACCCTCCTTGGGTTGTTGGAATGCATGCCCAAGTATGAAAAACACTGAGTTACATCATGTTCAAAATACCTTCATATAGAAAATATAACATAATCTTAACCCTGGCTTTCTGCCACACTATCATTGGCCACAGAATTACTGAGGGAAAATAGGTGGAAGGGGCCCTTACACTCAACGTGTCTTTGACTCTAGAAACTCTAAGGCCACGGGCGTTTCCAATCAATGAGAGCTGGCATGTTGCTGACAATCTCCCAGAGCGGGGCAGATTCCAGATGCTGAGTCTGCTTGTGACACAGAATCAACAGCCACGATGTTTTGCACCCCAAGGTGCACTAAGAGAAAGTGAAGACACTGTGACTGAATTTCTCCAGCTCTTCACTCCCTTCACAGAACATCTGTTAGAAGGAAACTCGTGTAACTACAGCCTGAGTCTCCTACATCTGGGAGATTTTCTTTAATGAACATCTAGTGGCTGCACCTCTTATTTGGGATTTTCAAATGTTTCTTCAAGTCAGTGACTTCCTTATCCCCAAAATTTTCTGTACATGATTAGTCAAACTTAAAGGCATTTATCTTCCAAATCTCTTTTCATTAAGAACTTCAAGAAGATCCCTGCTGTAGCTCTGTAAAGAGATATAGATTAGCCTAAGTCTAAAGCTTCTATAAAAGCTTATAGAAGACTTTGAGGGACTTCCCTGGTGGTCTAGAGTTAAGAATCTGCCTGACAATGCAGGGAGCCAGGTTCAAGCCCTGGTCAGGAAAGAAACCACATGCCATGGAGAAGCTAAACTCCATGCACTTCAGCCAGCAAGCCTGCATGCCTAGAGCCCAAGCTCTACAACAAGAGAAGCTAGTGCAATTAGAAGCCTGCCCACATACCACAACTAGAGAGTAACCCCTGCTTGCCACAATTAGAGAAATCCTTTGCAGTAAGGAAAATCCAGCACAGCCCTAAATAAATAAATTAAACTTAATGGAGAATGTATTTTGACAGCAGTGGGCAGTTACTATGATATTTATAATTATGAATTAATTGGGCTAAATGAAAGTAGAAATATGTGGGTGTCTAGTGCACCCTCCTTGGGTTGTTGGAATGCATGCCCAAGTATGAAAAACACTGAGTTACATCATGTTCAAAATACCTTCATATAGAAAATATAACATAATCTTAACCCTGGCTTTCTGCCACACTATCATTGGCCACAGAATTACTGAGGGAAAATAGGTGGAAGGGGCCCTTACACTCAACGTGTCTTTGACTCTAGAAACTCTAAGGCCACGGGCGTTTCCAATCAATGAGAGCTGGCATGTTGCTGACAATCTCCCAGAGCGGGGCAGATTCCAGATGCTGAGTCTGCTTGTGACACAGAATCAACAGCCACGATGTTTTGCACCCCAAGGTGCACTAAGAGAAAGTGAAGACACTGTGACTGAATTTCTCCAGCTCTTCACTCCCTTCACAGAACATCTGTTAGAAGGAAACTCGTGTAACTACAGCCTGAGTCTCCTACATCTGGGAGATTTTCTTTAATGAACATCTAGTGGCTGCACCTCTTATTTGGGATTTTCAAATGTTTCTTCAAGTCAGTGACTTCCTTATCTCAAAATCCAGGGTTTGCTGGCTAATCAGACCTCATACTTAAGGTTTTTCCTTCTAGGAGTTCACAAATAAAATTCCACAAAATTGACTGAAGTTGTTTTCCAGGTGTCTAGAGAATAGTGAAGATGACATCACCTTTCATTTGATAAAATTCATTTTCCTGGCTGTTAGTGACTACTCAGATAGTACATTCTAGATGCAGAGGTTGTCTTATATAAGTTAACTCATTTATTTCTCAGAAACTGTATCTTTATTTATGCATGAGGAAGCTGAGGAAAAGAGACTGTCTTGCAACTTGTTCCTTAATCTCAGACAACTAGTAAATGGCAGTGACCATATTCATACCTGGAGACTGGCTACAGAAACCTGGTTCTGAGCCTCTTTAGTCTTATTTATTTGAAACATCTTCCACTAATCACTCTGATCCCCTCTTAGTAGAGGTAACACAGACTCCCAGACTCCAGTAATCAACAGGGATCTAAGGATAAGGCTGGGTCTGCAGTGGTGCCACAAACAATTTCAGCAGTTTCATTTGGTTGAAATATCAGGTGTTCAAAACTTGTTGCCAATAAACTAAAGAGTTATTCTCAGCTATGAGACCCCACGCTCAATGTTTACAATCAAATAAGAAGAAAATCCAGTTAAAACAGATATTTTATAGCTTACAAAGAAGCACTAAACATAAGCAGTATTACAGATGTGCCCACGTGGAGCATCCTTTAAACAAATTTTTTAAGCCCCAGTATTCTCAGCTATAGACCCACTGCTTGCTAAACACGGGGAATCAATGAGAGCTGGCATGTTGCTGCACCCCGAGCGGGCAGATTCCAGATGCTGAGTCTGCTTGTGACACAGAATCAACAGCCACGATGTTTTGCACCCAAGGTGCACTAAGAGAAAGTGAAGACACTGTGACTGAATTTCTCCAGCTCTTCACTCCCTTCACAGAACATCTGTTAGAAGGAAACTCGTGTAACTACAGCCTGAGTCTCCTACATCTGGGAGATTTTCTTTAATGAACATCTAGTGGCTGCACCTCTTATTTGGGATTTTCAAATGTTTCTTCAAGTCAGTGACTTCCTTATCTCAAAATCCAGGGTTTGCTGGCTAATCAGACCTCATACTTAAGGTTTTTCCTTCTAGGAGTTCACAAATAAAATTCCACAAAATTGACTGAAGTTGTTTTCCAGGTGTCTAGAGAATAGTGAAGATGACATCACCTTTCATTTGATAAAATTCATTTTCCTGGCTGTTAGTGACTACTCAGATAGTACATTCTAGATGCAGAGGTTGTCTTATATAAGTTAACTCATTTATTTCTCAGAAACTGTATCTTTATTTATGCATGAGGAAGCTGAGGAAAAGAGACTGTCTTGCAACTTGTTCCTTAATCTCAGACAACTAGTAAATGGCAGTGACCATATTCATACCTGGAGACTGGCTACAGAAACCTGGTTCTGAGCCTCTTTAGTCTTATTTATTTGAAACATCTTCCACTAATCACTCTGATCCCCTCTTAGTAGAGGTAACACAGACTCCCAGACTCCAGTAATCAACAGGGATCTAAGGATAAGGCTGGGTCTGCAGTGGTGCCACAAACAATTTCAGCAGTTTCATTTGGTTGAAATATCAGGTGTTCAAAACTTGTTGCCAATAAACTAAAGAGTTATTCTCAGCTATGAGACCCCCACGCTCAATGTTTACAATCAAATAAGAAGAAAATCCAGTTAAAACAGATATTTTTATAGCTTACAAAGAAGCACTAAACATAAGCAGTATTACAGATGTGCCCACGTGGAGCATCCTTTCGCAGTAGATGGGTGCAAATATTACTTTCCCTTCAAGTATTTTAACCAATTTCTTTCATATTCCTCCATGAATTTATATCTAACATGCACTCTAATTAGCAGAAGAGACTGTTAAAGTGACCTCATATTTATCTATTTAGGAGAAAAGACTCATTTAACTTTTCTGGAAAAACCAACACCTTTTTCCTCAATGTTTAACTCTCTAGTGACATGAGTTAGAATGCACACTTCTTTCTTTGGCTTTTAATAGAAAATTTACATTTTCAAATGTGAATTGCTCTTGCAGAGACTTTTGAGCAGATATTTTATGCAGAACTTGTGGGGAAACATTTACCCCAAGCATTAGTGTGTAAGAAGTGCGTCGTTATTGGTAATTTCTAAGTTGTCCTCTCTTTGGGCTCATAGTAAAGTTGAATTTCTTGTACCAATGCCCTCTATATATCAAGGAAAAGGAACAGATGTGATCTTCTGATTGTATATAATTTTCACTCTTGTTAAGAGAGTCTTAATTTATCTAATAATATTAATATGTTAAGTTTAGAAAAAATATCTGACTCATTGAAAGACAGTGAAAATGTGCATATCTGTTGAAAAAAAAAGAAAAGAATCTTTTTCTCTCTTCACAAACATAAGTTTTTCAGGAGCAGACCGGAAGCACATCCGTCAGAAGAGGACACTAACTCCCACGTGGAAAATGGGAGAACCTAAGAATGTGAACAGTGTGAGAAGTTAGGGACTCATTCCTGGCATGGCCACAGGAAGGACCTTCTTTGTCTTCTGGGCCGTCAGAAAGGAGGAACACTTTCCTCATGAAAGTCTGAGGTTAAGCATATATCCCTCATCTGAGGTCAAGCTCGTAATAAGGTTTAGCTCAGTGGTGCCACAAACAATTTCAGCAGTTTCATTTGGTTGAAATATCAGGTGTTCAAAACTTGTTGCCAATAAACTAAAGAGTTATTCTCAGCTATGAGACCCCCACGCTCAATGTTTACAATCAAATAAGAAGAAAATCCAGTTAAAACAGATATTTTTATAGCTTACAAAGAAGCACTAAACATAAGCAGTATTACAGATGTGCCCACGTGGAGCATCCTTTCGCAGTAGATGGGTGCAAATATTACTTTCCCTTCAAGTATTTTAACCAATTTCTTTCATATTCCTCCATGAATTTATATCTAACATGCACTCTAATTAGCAGAAGAGACTGTTAAAGTGACCTCATATTTATCTATTTAGGAGAAAAGACTCATTTAACTTTTCTGGAAAAAAACCAACACCTTTTTCCTCAATGTTTAACTCTCTAGTGACATGAGTTAGAATGCACACTTCTTTCTTTGGCTTTTAATAGAAAATTTACATTTTCAAATGTGAATTGCTCTTGCAGAGACTTTTGAGCAGATATTTTATGCAGAACTTGTGGGGAAACATTTACCCCAAGCATTAGTGTGTAAGAAGTGCGTCGTTATTGGTAATTTCTAAGTTGTCCTCTCTTTGGGCTCATAGTAAAGTTGAATTTCTTGTACCAATGCCCTCTATATATCAAGGAAAAGGAACAGATGTGATCTTCTGATTGTATATAATTTTCACTCTTGTTAAGAGAGTCTTAATTTATCTAATAATATTAATATGTTAAGTTTAGAAAAAATATCTGACTCATTGAAAGACAGTGAAAATGTGCATATCTGTTGAAAAAAAAAGAAAAGAATCTTTTTCTCTCTTCACAAACATAAGTTTTTCAGGAGCAGACCGGAAGCACATCCGTCAGAAGAGGACACTAACTCCCACGTGGAAAATGGGAGAACCTAAGAATGTGAACAGTGTGAGAAGTTAGGGGACTCATTCCCTGGCATGGCCACAGGAAGGACCTTCTTTGTCTTCTGGGCCGTCAGAAAGGAGGAACACTTTCCTCATGAAAGTCTGAGGTTAAGCATATACCCACCAAAAAAAATGAACAACAACACTTGACTTTCATGCAAATTGACTGTCTCAATCAAGGAAGCATATCTCTTAAATTGTGCATTCGTTAAGCACACTGACTACAGATCTATCAAACCATCTAACTTTGAACTTCACTGCCACCTACCTTCCCCAGTGCTTTCATTTATGGATCATATGACTCCAGACAATTTATCTCCTCCCTAGGCCTCCATTTGTTCCTCCGAGAAGGAATTTTATCATCCTATAATCATCCTCAGTGGATTGGTTAAGGGAGAAAGGATGTGTGTGTCAAGGGAAGATCAGCCAGTATATATTTGTATAAAGAATGGAAATTGCAATATATAATAAGCACAAAACACAGAAACTATCACTAATTGGGTTGACAATTAAACCAGCCCCAAACACTGACATGTTGATTTTCCATGAGGATTCCAACCATTGCCTCTTAAAGCTGCATGGAAGAAACAGCAGACTGGTTGTGGTATATTAAATTATAAGTGAGGACTAATTTGAGGATCAAAGATGCTCTCTGGGAGATATCACTCCACTGGTAGGAGAGGCATTAGCTGTTTCCCTGTCTCCTATATTTGCACTCTGTGTCTTGGAAACATCCTTCCCCACAGTCTCAGAATCTTGATGTTTAATTTAACACAGAGGTCTTTGAGATGCACGGTGGGGGGTTGTTCTTCGTATTTCTGGCATTGAGGATATTGAAATGTACATGTTTTTTCTCATGTATCAAAGACAGGCAAGAATTTAAACTGACATTTTATATCAAATGAATTATGAACTGTGTACTTTGTACCTAAGGGAACAACAACTAAATTAGAGTTTAAGATTAAAAAAAGAGAGACAAAAATAGGTTTTTAATAAAACATACAGTAATTTCTGCTATTCTGTCCAATGGTGATACGGCTGAACAAAGTCCTTATTGTAGAACCAGTGAATGAATGGAGGCTATTCTGAAATCTCTCAGACTTGTATATCTGGGGGAAATGTCCTCAGAATAAGTTAACTTTAGGACTAGTGAAACATTCTTGATAATCTTAACTTAATTTTTACGTTTGTCAATACTTCTAAGGAAAAAAAATTGTCATTCTTACTTCCTGAGAAAATATGAGATTAGAAGTTACTTGAGGAGACTTTCCTGGTCGCTCAGTGGTAAAGTGTTCACCTGCCAATACAGGAGACACAGGTTCGATCCCTGATCTAGGAAGATCCTGCATGCTGTGGAGCCACAACTATTGAGCCTGTGCTCTGGAGTCTCAGAGCCACAATCTAGCCGACTCAGACAATTTATCTCCTCCCTAGGCCTCCATTTGTTCCTCCGAGAAGGAATTTTATCATCCTATAATCATCCTCAGTGGATTGGTTAAGGGAGAAAGGATGTGTGTGTCAAGGGAAGATCAGCCAGTATATATTTGTATAAAGAATGGAAATTGCAATATATAATAAGCACAAAACACAGAAACTATCACTAATTGGGTTGACAATTAAACCAGCCCCAAACACTGACATGTTGATTTTCCATGAGGATTCCAACCATTGCCTCTTAAAGCTGCATGGAAGAAACAGCAGACTGGTTGTGGTATATTAAATTATAAGTGAGGACTAATTTGAGGATCAAAGATGCTCTCTGGGAGATATCACTCCACTGGTAGGAGAGGCATTAGCTTTTTCCCCTGTCTCCTATATTTGCACTCTGTGTCTTGAAACATCCTTCCCCACAGTCTCAGAATCTTGATGTTTAATTTAACACAGAGGTCTTTGAGATGCACGGTGGGGGGTTGTTCTTCGTATTTCTGGCATTGAGGATATTGAAATGTACATGTTTTTTCTCATGTATCAAAGACAGGCAAGAATTTAAACTGACATTTTATATCAAATGAATTATGAACTGTGTACTTTGTACCTAAGGGAACAACAACTAAATTAGAGTTTAAGATTAAAAAAAGAGAGACAAAAATAGGTTTTTAATAAAACATACAGTAATTTCTGCTATTCTGTCCAATGGTGATACGGCTGAACAAAGTCCTTATTGTAGAACCAGTGAATGAATGGAGGCTATTCTGAAATCTCTCAGACTTGTATATCTGGGGGAAATGTCCTCAGAATAAGTTAACTTTAGGACTAGTGAAACATTCTTGATAATCTTAACTTAATTTTTACGTTTGTCAATACTTCTAAGGAAAAAAAATTGTCATTCTTACTTCCTGAGAAAATATGAGATTAGAAGTTACTTGAGGAGACTTTCCTGGTCGCTCAGTGGTAAAGTGTTCACCTGCCAATACAGGAGACAAGGATTCGATCCCTGACCCAGGAAGATCCTGCATGCTGTGGAACAACGAAGCCCGTGAGCCACAGCTATTGAGCCTGTGCTCTGGAGCCTCAGAGCCACAATTATTGAGCCCATGTGCCACAACTACTGAAGCCCGTGTGCCCAAGAGCACGAGTTCCTCAACAAGAGAAGTCACTACAACAAGAAGCCTGCTCACCTAAAACTAGAGAGTAGCCCCCACTCCATGCAACTAGAGAAGAGCCTGTGGCAGCAGTGAAAACCCATAATAATCAATAAAAAAAGTTGTCAAGGGACAAAAAAACTGCACACAAGATAAAAATGGTGTGACAAAATTACCACATTCTATATCCTCTCTGTTTTTATGTAACTCCTACATACATATACAAGCTTCTTGGTGGCTCAAATGATGAAGAATCTGGCTGCACTGTAGGGGACCCAGCTTTGATCCCTGGGTTGGAAAGATCCCCTGGAGGAGGAAATGGCAAACCACTCCAGTGTTCCTTCCTGGAGAATCCCATGGACAGAGGAGCCTGGAGGGCTACAGTCAACAGGGTTACAGAGTTGGACACAACTGAGTGATTAACACACACACACATATACATGCTCACAAGCAAATTACCCTCATGATTAAGCACATGGATTCTAAAATCAACCAGAATGAACTAAAATTAAGAAATTAAATTATATAATCAGACACGATTTTGCCTCTTTCTTTTCTTTCCTTAAAATGGGAGAAATGGTGCTAAGTACCATATGAGTTTGAAACTGAGGAAATTATGTCTGATAAATAAATGCAAAAAATGTAGCACAATGCTGGTCACATAGTAATTGTGTATTACTCCCAACATATGTGACAAAATGGGATAGAAACATTCTTGATAATCTTAACTTAATTTTACGTTTGTCAATACTTCTAAGGAAAAAAATTGTCATTCTTACTTCCTGAGAAAATATGAGATTAGAAGTTACTTGAGGAGACTTTCCTGGTCGCTCAGTGGTAAAGTGTTCACCTGCCAATACAGGAGACAAGGATTCGATCCCTGACCCAGGAAGATCCTGCATGCTGTGGAACAACGAAGCCCGTGAGCCACAGCTATTGAGCCTGTGCTCTGGAGCCTCAGAGCCACAATTATTGAGCCCATGTGCCACAACTACTGAAGCCCGTGTGCCCAAGAGCACGAGTTCCTCAACAAGAGAAGTCACTACAACAAGAAGCCTGCTCACCTAAAACTAGAGAGTAGCCCCCACTCCATGCAACTAGAGAAGAGCCTGTGGCAGCAGTGAAAACCCATAATAATCAATAAAAAAAGTTGTCAAGGGACAAAAAAACTGCACACAAGATAAAAATGGTGTGACAAAATTACCACATTCTATATCCTCTCTGTTTTTATGTAACTCCTACATACATATACAAGCTTCTTGGTGGCTCAAATGATGAAGAATCTGGCTGCACTGTAGGGGACCCAGCTTTGATCCCTGGGTTGGAAAGATCCCCTGGAGGAGGAAATGGCAAACCACTCCAGTGTTCCTTCCTGGAGAATCCCATGGACAGAGGAGCCTGGAGGGCTACAGTCAACAGGGTTACAGAGTTGGACACAACTGAGTGATTAACACACACACACATATACATGCTCACAAGCAAATTACCCTCATGATTAAGCACATGGATTCTAAAATCAACCAGAATGAACTAAAATTAAGAAATTAAATTATATAATCAGACACGATTTTGCCTCTTTCTTTTCTTTCCTTAAAATGGGAGAAATGGTGCTAAGTACCATATGAGTTTGAAACTGAGGAAATTATGTCTGATAAATAAATGCAAAAAATGTAGCACAATGCTGGTCACATAGTAATTGTGTATTACTCCCAACATATGTGACAAAATGGGATAGAAACACACTAGCATCCTGTTTTTTTTAATGACTACTGATTTCTAAAGTACAGGAAGCATTTGAATTAAACTTCTGAGGTGAAGGAGGATTCTGTCACGTTTATGTAGTATACCCAATAATCATCTCTGAAATTACTAATTGAAAATTCTTGGGAATTGGGGGTGATCTTTGCTTTCTTCTTCCTGGCAAAGTTATGTTTTGATTAACACACTAGTCTTTGAAAGGAAGTATTATAATTTGTGCTACATATACATTAAAGTAAGGTTGTTAATATTAATACATTTATTTTCTACTTCGGAATTCCCCAGGTACATAAACCTAAAACTGACAAAATTCCTTAATATTAATTCCATATATTTTCTGATAGCAGTACTACACAATTTAGCACTTGTGTGGCAAAATGACTAGAAACAAATAACTCACTATGATTACAGATTTTGTTCTCATAAACTAAATTACATAGTCATCAATCATAATTGTGGTTAAACAAGCATCATTTTATTATTTCAAATTCTGGGTTGTCTAACTACATTTATGAACTAAAATCAATTTTTAGAAGTCTTTCAGCATTTTTTATCCTTCTGATGCCTATTGTCTTATTTTCAGTAATAGAGAATGATAAATTAATGACATATTCAGGTAAGGGATCCCAATATATAATCTGAGTATCTTAAGGCTGGATATAGTTCTTACTTGAGTAATTAATCAACATGAACATTAGATCCAATTCCATTGTTAAGATGACTTTTATAACCAATTCTCTCTGGTTTGTCCATCATTGAATGACTAAAATATTTTCACTTATTCAAAGATCCTGTTATGTCTTGGTTCCTAGTTCTCTCCCACAAGAACAAGTAGGTTCAGTCGCATCATAAGAAATAATCTAATTCTTTAATATAGTAGTTTAACTACCCAAGTTTTTAATTTGTTTTTTTCTACCACGGTTCTTGTTAGACACTGAACATAGGAACAGTTGGCACACTCTTTCTAGAGAAGAACTTTGACATAGCTTAAATTTATTCATTGTTAAAATTGTTTATTAACTTGCTAAGCATATCTTATTTAATATTACAAAGGAAAACTTCTTTAGTATATTAATTATTTAAAATTAAGTGAGTGGGGCTTCCCTGGTGGTCCAGTGGGTAAGGACTCCGCCTTGCAATGCAAGGGACGCCAGTTTGATCCCTGGCCTGGGAAGATCCCACGTACCACGGAGGGGCTGGACCAATGTGTCCAATTACCGAGCCAGAGCTCTGGAGTGTGTGCGCCCAGAGCCAGTGCTCTGCGACAACAGAGGCCGCTGTGATGGGAGGCCCACAGGAGCCAAATAACAAAGATGGATAAAAATAGATAAATGAAAGGCCAAAGGAAGGGGCCCCTCTCCCCCTTTCTCTCCCCAACCTGCACCCCCCAAAAAAATTAAGTGAGCAATATTTTAAGTAAGAATAGGATAGACTTAGTCCACTAATATTTTTGTATGTATTTTATTTTTCCATTTGAAAATGCATTCTTCATTAATGAGCTCAAATAATCAGATTCTCAAGGAAAAAGGATTTAATCTATGCTGCTTGAAAACTAATTTGGGTGAATATGATGGTATTCAAAATAATAGGAAGACTAAGATAAATTCTGGGTTGTCTAACTACATTTATGAACTAAAATCAATTTTTAGAAGTCTTTCAGCATTTTTTATCCTTCTGATGCCTATTGTCTTATTTTCAGTAATAGAGAATGATAAATTAATGACATATTCAGGTAAGGGATCCCAATATATAATCTGAGTATCTTAAGGCTGGATATAGTTCTTACTTGAGTAATTAATCAACATGAACATTAGATCCAATTCCATTGTTAAGATGACTTTTATAACCAATTCTCTCTGGTTTGTCCATCATTGAATGACTAAAATATTTTCACTTATTCAAAGATCCTGTTATGTCTTGGTTCCTAGTTCTCTCCCACAAGAACAAGTAGGTTCAGTCGCATCATAAGAAATAATCTAATTCTTTAATATAGTAGTTTAACTACCCAAGTTTTTAATTTGTTTTTTTCTACCACGGTTCTTGTTAGACACTGAACATAGGAACAGTTGGCACACTCTTTCTAGAGAAGAACTTTGACATAGCTTAAATTTATTCATTGTTAAAATTGTTTATTAACTTGCTAAGCATATCTTATTTAATATTACAAAGGAAAACTTCTTTAGTATATTAATTATTTAAAATTAAGTGAGTGGGGCTTCCCTGGTGGTCCAGTGGGTAAGGACTCCGCCTTGCAATGCAAGGGACGCCAGTTTGATCCCTGGCCTGGGAAGATCCCACGTACCACGGAGGGGCTGGACCAATGTGTCCAATTACCGAGCCAGAGCTCTGGAGTGTGTGCGCCCAGAGCCAGTGCTCTGCGACAACAGAGGCCGCTGTGATGGGAGGCCCACAGGAGCCAAATAACAAAGATGGATAAAAATAGATAAATGAAAGGCCAAAGGAAGGGGCCCCTCTCCCCCTTTCTCTCCCCAACCTGCACCCCCCAAAAAAATTAAGTGAGCAATATTTTAAGTAAGAATAGGATAGACTTAGTCCACTAATATTTTTGTATGTATTTTATTTTTCCATTTGAAAATGCATTCTTCATTAATGAGCTCAAATAATCAGATTCTCAAGGAAAAAGGATTTAATCTATGCTGCTTGAAAACTAATTTGGGTGAATATGATGGTATTCAAAATAATAGGAAGACTAAGACATACTCTTAGGAATATTAAGAGGACCTCAATTGTCAAAAGCAAAGGTTTAAATAGAATGTCTGACTCTAGGATATCTCTGCAAGAAAAAAGAACACCTCTGGTTAGTAGCTTGAGTCATAACAGAAGAAAATTCTTCTGGACATTATAACCACCAACTTTAGGGCCCCTAATTAGTCTCACAGAGTGACAGTTCCACTCCTACCAGAACAAATAATGTGTCTAATGAAATTCAAAATCCACATTTTTCTCTGAACATAGTGAGCTATATCATTCCCTGCTTTGGAGTAGTTTCAAAATTAACAGAGGATAACTTCTGTCTGTCTGATGTTTCCTGGTTGATGAATTCATGGGAACTGTCTTGCAGAGTAATTTTAGCCAATTCTTTAACTTTAAAACCTCGATGAGAAATGAATGTAGAGGTATGCTGCAATTGTTCTGTGGATGCTAATGTGCACTGGAATATTTCCTTTCTCAAAATGGTCAATAGCAGTTAATATTCAGTGGTTTTTTTTATTCTGGTGCCCTTGCCTCACCCCTGCCACCCCTTTCTATATTACTCTTATTATAAACTGTAACTGGGAATATCCCTGCTTTTTCTCCATTCCAATTAAAGTCCTCTTAGTGAATGTGAGGGGAGTTTTTCATTTCATGAAGAACAGTGACTAGAACCAGATGAGATCTGCCAGTTAGGTTTTGTATTCCTTTTCACGAATATTTGCAGCAGTTTTGACTGAAGTAGTTTCACACCAATAAAATATTGGTGAGGTTTTAGGTTTCCTTCAGAAATGTAGATCCAAATGAGTCAGCAAGAGACCAAAGGTAAATGCTATACCATCTTTGAATTTTGTTCAACAATGTCTTCCATTATTTTGTCACTGAGTTGAGAGGTAAATGATGGATTTTTTATGGAATTTTAATTTTATGCACATGCTTTTTAGACAGGAATTTGTCCTACATGTTTTTCTGTAATCCATGTGACAACCTTGAGAAAATGTCATCATTTCTTTAACTTGGATCCATAAAACCTGCAGCCCTTGTTTTTCTGTTTTTCTCTGGAGACATTTCTGGGATCTCTCAAAGCCAAAGGTACCTTGACAAGAGTGGGAAAAAAATGAAAACAAGAAATCGAGACGGACTAAAAAATACTATTTTTCCAAATCTCTACCCTCAAATAAGCCTCCGCAAGATTAAAATCATAATTATTTTTTAATAAACTTAAAAATTATCTTCATTTTAAACCTCCTAGCTATAAGATTTCTCCACGTTGCAAAGTAGCATCCACACTTATAGTCAGGTCTTTGGATTACCAGGAACACATGAGGAAGAGGCAGAGAAAGGAGGCCAAAGCCTCTCTGTGCCTGGGAGAAGGGGCAAGCTTCTGGCTTAGAGAGTCACGTCAAAGGGCATTGCCTAGCCGGAACCTGGAGCAAGAAGCCACCGGAACCCGGAGCGAGAAACGCGGTGCGAGCGCCACGGCAATTTTGCAATTCTTAACTTAAACCTCGATGAGAAATGAATGTAGAGGTATGCTGCAATTGTTCTGTGGATGCTAATGTGCACTGGAATATTTCCTTTCTCAAAATGGTCAATAGCAGTTAATATTCAGTGGTTTTTTTTATTCTGGTGCCCTTGCCTCACCCCTGCCACCCCTTTCTATATTACTCTTATTATAAACTGTAACTGGGAATATCCCTGCTTTTTCTCCATTCCAATTAAAGTCCTCTTAGTGAATGTGAGGGGAGTTTTTCATTTCATGAAGAACAGTGACTAGAACCAGATGAGATCTGCCAGTTAGGTTTTGTATTCCTTTTCACGAATATTTGCAGCAGTTTTGACTGAAGTAGTTTCACACCAATAAAATATTGGTGAGGTTTTAGGTTTCCTTCAGAAATGTAGATCCAAATGAGTCAGCAAGAGACCAAAGGTAAATGCTATACCATCTTTGAATTTTGTTCAACAATGTCTTCCATTATTTTGTCACTGAGTTGAGAGGTAAATGATGGATTTTTTATGGAATTTTAATTTTATGCACATGCTTTTTAGACAGGAATTTGTCCTACATGTTTTTCTGTAATCCATGTGACAACCTTGAGAAAATGTCATCATTTCTTTAACTTGGATCCATAAAACCTGCAGCCCTTGTTTTTCTGTTTTTCTCTGGAGACATTTCTGGGATCTCTCAAAGCCAAAGGTACCTTGACAAGAGTGGGAAAAAAATGAAAACAAGAAATCGAGACGGACTAAAAAATACTATTTTTCCAAATCTCTACCCTCAAATAAGCCTCCGCAAGATTAAAATCATAATTATTTTTTAATAAACTTAAAAATTATCTTCATTTTAAACCTCCTAGCTATAAGATTTCTCCACGTTGCAAAGTAGCATCCACACTTATAGTCAGGTCTTTGGATTACCAGGAACACATGAGGAAGAGGCAGAGAAAGGAGGCCAAAGCCTCTCTGTGCCTGGGAGAAGGGGCAAGCTTCTGGCTTAGAGAGTCACGTCAAAGGGCATTGCCTAGCCGGAACCTGGAGCAAGAAGCCACCGGAACCCGGAGCGAGAAACCGCGGTGCCGCGAGAAGCGCCACGTGGCACGAAAGTTCAACCACTCCAACTGGAGGGCTTGCTGAACGGAGAGGGGAAACCGCCCATGGGTTGCTGACCAGGGACCAGGCACGAGCTTGACGGGAAAGCTCACGGCCGCCTTTGGGACTTAGACACATAACCAGCAGTGCACGTGTGCCAGCGGCAGAGGAGCCTGCACACCCCTAGAGCTGCAGTAGCAGCGGAGCAAGCCAGAGAAAGAGCAGGAATCGGAGACTATTGGCGGGTGCACGGTAGAGCCAGGGCGCCCCCCTCCAACGTGGAACTGCGCGCACCGCGGCCCCCTCCCGACGGACTGGGATCAGCCCACCGTTCCAGCCAGCACCCAGTATGGGAGCAAAGCTCTTATTTTGGCTGAACACAAAAACAGAAACCATAGAAACCAGCGCTATAAGGGAAAAACTACACCATCAAGACACCACCATCAAGAGCAGATTGGTTTCCAACAGGCAGATGAGAAGATAAAAACCAGGGACAGTATTTAGCTTTTCTTTTTTTTTTGCTTGTTTGTGTGTGGTGGACTATTTTGCTTATTCAATTGATTGGTATGGTTTGGGGATTATTAGTTTGCTTGGGTTTTTTGGTTTTCATTTGTTTTGTTTTTTGTGTTTTTGGGTCTCATTGATTTTTTCTGCCGCTTTTTAATTTTTAATTTCTTTTATTGACTTTTATTTTATAGTGTTTTTTTTTTTTTAATTTTAACTTTAATTCTTGGAAACCTCTAATTCTCTTTCCTCTTTCCCACTGCTTTCTCCCTCTGTGTTCTAAATGTAAAACATTGTCCTATCTACCAATATCCTCTAGATAAATTATTTCCTATCTTCCTGTCTCCACTATTCTCTTCCAAATACACTAAACAATACACACATTAATCTTTGCTACCTAACCCTATAAAATCCTTGTAAGACGAATCTATTCCTTCTCATTACCTATATACTCTCCTCCTCATAACCCCCAACACATGTCCTAGTTAAAAATTGCTCTCACTGGATCTATTTATCCAGGCATTATTTTAATTAATTCAAAGCTTAATGGGCAAGTATCATCTATGATTCCGTGATTTGCCAGAAAGATTTCCTGTGCCTTATCTCTGTAAAACTGGTCAGTTGTGGGGATTGTTGTGTATGTATGTATATCTTATGATTATGTTAGAAAACATCTGCATGCTTTTATGACTGTCACCCATCAGGGATGCACCTCTTGTTCCTCAGATGCTAATATGTGCACTAGTATCACGAACACCATAGCAAACCAGACATAGAGCCTACACCCCCTGACCAATCATCAAACCAAGGATCCTTGGAGCAGAAGCCCTGATTCCAAGACCCCACACTATCAAAGAACATACAACACTAGAGATTATTCACCTGTAAACAAGACCTAACATCATTCAAGTCACAAACCACTGAACCCTTCTACAAGGACAGAAACCCAAAGGAAGGGAGAATTCAACCAAGAATCCTGGTGGGAATAAGAACTCCATACACACAGACACACACAAAGAAACAAAAATTTACCTAAAAATTAAAACGACAGAGAAATACTGCACAAATGAAGGACCAAGCTAGAGAAACATAGCTTCAAATGACAGAGAAGGAGAGAGACAAATTATCTGACAGAGAATTCAGAAAAGCTATACTAATGAGGATGCAAAACATCAAAAACAGAATATTAGAGGAAATTAATGCACTGAGAAGACACATGCAAGAAATGGAAAATAAGCAAATAGAGACCACCAACTCAACTGCTGAACTCAAATAGAAGGTCTCAACAGTAGAATATCAGAAGCTGAACAACAGATAAGTGAGCTGGAAGACAGAATGATAGAAATAAGTGCTGAAGAACACAACAAAGCTGAAAGAATTAAAAGAACTGAGGATAGCTTCAGAGACCTATTGGACAATATCAAACACACCAACATCAGAATTATAGGAGTTCCAGAAGAAGAGGAAGAGAAGAAAGACTATGAAAAAATTCTTGAAGAGGTTATAGTTGAAAACTTCCCCAGCATGGGAAAGGAAATAGTCAACCAAGTCCAAGAAGCACAAAGAGTTCCATACAGGAGAAACCCCAGAAGAAACACATCAAGGCACATTCTAATCAAACTAACGCAGACTAAATATAAAGACAGATGACTAAAAGCAGCTAGGAGCAAACAACAAATAACATATAAAGGAAACCCCATACGTTTAACTGTGGAACTTTCAGCAGAAACCCTACAGGCCAGAAGAGAATGGCAAGACACATTTAAACGGCTAAAAGAGAATAACCTCCAACCAAGAATTCTCTACCCTGCAAGAATCTCATTCAGATGCTAATATGTGCACTAGCCAAAATCCCTAGAGCCTACACCCCCTGACCAATCATCAAACCAAGGATCCTTGGAGCAGAAGCCCTGATTCCAAGACCCCACACTATCAAAGAACATACAACACTAGAGATTATTCACCTGTAAACAAGACCTAACATCATTCAAGTCACAAACCACTGAACCCTTCTACAAGGACAGAAACCCAAAGGAAGGGAGAATTCAACCAAGAATCCTGGTGGGAATAAGAACTCCATACACACAGACACACACAAAGAAACAAAAATTTACCTAAAAATTAAAACGACAGAGAAATACTGCACAAATGAAGGACCAAGCTAGAGAAACATAGCTTCAAATGACAGAGAAGGAGAGAGACAAATTATCTGACAGAGAATTCAGAAAAGCTATACTAATGAGGATGCAAAACATCAAAAACAGAATATTAGAGGAAATTAATGCACTGAGAAGACACATGCAAGAAATGGAAAATAAGCAAATAGAGACCACCAACTCAACTGCTGAACTCAAATAGAAGGTCTCAACAGTAGAATATCAGAAGCTGAACAACAGATAAGTGAGCTGGAAGACAGAATGATAGAAATAAGTGCTGAAGAACACAACAAAGCTGAAAGAATTAAAAGAACTGAGGATAGCTTCAGAGACCTATTGGACAATATCAAACACACCAACATCAGAATTATAGGAGTTCCAGAAGAAGAGGAAGAGAAGAAAGACTATGAAAAAATTCTTGAAGAGGTTATAGTTGAAAACTTCCCCAGCATGGGAAAGGAAATAGTCAACCAAGTCCAAGAAGCACAAAGAGTTCCATACAGGAGAAACCCCAGAAGAAACACATCAAGGCACATTCTAATCAAACTAACGCAGACTAAATATAAAGACAGATGACTAAAAGCAGCTAGGAGCAAACAACAAATAACATATAAAGGAAACCCCATACGTTTAACTGTGGAACTTTCAGCAGAAACCCTACAGGCCAGAAGAGAATGGCAAGACACATTTAAACGGCTAAAAGAGAATAACCTCCAACCAAGAATTCTCTACCCAGCAAGAATCTCATTCAGAATTGATCATGAAGTCAAAAGCTTCACAGACACGCAAAAACTGAAAGAATTCTGTACCACAAAACCAGCCCTACAACAAGTGTTAAACGGCCTGATATAGCCAATAAATACAAGAGTAGGAGAAGCCTTACAAATCAAACCCCAAACTTCTAAGAAGATGACAATAGGAACATTGGTATCAATAATTACTTTGAACGTAAATGGACTAAATGCTCCAACCAAACGACACAGGCTGGCTGAATGGATCCAGAAACAAGACCCATATATATGCTGTTTACAAGAGACCCACTTCAGACCTAGAGACACTCATAGACTGAAAGTGAAAGGCTGGAAAAAGATATTCCATGCAAATGGAAATCAAGAGAAAGCTGGAGTAGCAATCCTCATATCAGACAAAATAGACTTTAAAATAAAGAAGGTTATAAGAGACAAGGCAGGTCACTACATCATGATTAAGGGATCTATCCAAGAGGAAGACATAACAGTCATGAATATCTACACACCCAACACAGGGGCACCTCAATACATAAGACAGATACTTTCAGACTTAAAAGAAGAAATCAACAATAACACAGTACTAGTAGGAGACTTCAACACTCCTCTCACACCAATGGACAGATCATCCACACAGAAAATTAACAAAGAAACACAAGCCTTAAATGCCACACTTGAAAGATGGACCTCATCGATATCTTTAGGACGTTCCATCCAAAAGCAGAAGAATACACTTTCTTCTCAAGTGCTCATGGAACATTCTCCAGGATAGACCACATCTTGGGCCACAAATCAAACCTCAGTCAGTTCAAGAAAACAGAAATTCTATCATCCATCTTCTCGGACCAAAATGCAATGAGACTAGAGATCAACTACAGGAAAAAAAAAACCCTAAAAACATAAACACATGGATATTAAACAACACATACCTAAAAAACCAACTGATCATTGAGGAAATCAAAGGAGAAATTAAACAATTCCTAGAAGAAATGACAGTGAACACAGGACAGTACAAAACCTACGGGATACTGCAAAAGCAGTTCTAAGAGGGAAATTTGTAGCAATACAATCCCACCTCAAGAAACTAGGAAAATATGAAGCAGATGACCTAACCCTACGCTTAAAACAATTGGAGAAAGAAGAACAAAAGCACCCCAAAGCCAGCAGAAGAAGAGAAATCATAAAGATCAGAGCAGAAATAAATGAGAAAGAAACAAAAGAAACAATAGTAAAGATAAATAAAACAAAAAGCTGGTTCTTTGAAAAGGTAAACAAAATTGACAAGCCACTGGCCAGACTCATTAGGAAAAAGAGAGAACCAGATCAACAAAATCAAAAATGAAAAAGGAGAGATTACAACAGATAATTCAGAAATCCAAAGGATTCTAAGAGACTATTATGAACAGCTATATGGCAACAAATTGGACAACCTGGAAGAAATGGACATTGTCTTGGAGAAGATTAATCTCCCAAGACTGAGCCAGGAAGAAACAGAAACTTTGAACAACCCAATCACAAGCTCAGAAATCGAATTTGTGATTAAAAATCTACCCAAAAATAAAAGCCCTGGGCCAGATGGCTTCACAGCCGAATTCTACCAAACATTTAGAGGAGAGTTATGCCTGTCCTTCTAAAACACTTTCGAAAAATTGCACAGGAAGGAAAACTTCCAAATACATTCTACGAGGCCACTATCACCCTGGTACCAACACCAGGCAAAGACAACACAAAAAAGGAAAACTATAGGCCAATTTCACTGATGAACTTAGATGCCAAGACCGTCAACAAAATCCTAGCAAACAGAATTCAACATCACATCAACAAACTCATACATCACGATCAAGTCGGGTTCATCCCAGGCATGCAAGGATTCTTCAACATCCGCAAATAAATCAATGTGATATACCATATCAACAAATTGAGAGTCAAAAACCACATGATCATCTCAATAGATGCAGAAAAAGCCTTTGACAAAGTACAGCATCCATTTATGATAAAAATTCTTCAGAAAATGGGCATAGAAGGAACCTATCTCAACATAATAAAAGCCATCTATGAGAAGCCTACAGCGAACATTATACTTAATGGTGAAAAACTGAAAGCATTTCCTCTAAGATCAGGAACAAGACAGGGGTGCCCGCTTTCACCACTCTTATTCAACATAGTCCTGGAAGTTCTAGCAACAGCAATAAGAGAAGAGAAAGAAATCATAGGAATCCAGATTGGAAAGGAAGAAGTCAAGCTCTCTCTTTTTGCAGACGACATGATATTATACATAGAAAATTCCAAAGACACGGTTACAAAGCTACTAGAGCTAATCAACGAATTCAGCAAAGTCGCAGGATACAAAGTCAACACACAGAAATCACTGGCATTCTTATACACAAACAATGAAAAATCAGAAAACAAAATCAAAGAGACAATCCCCTTCACCATTGCAACCAAAAGAATCAAATATCTAGGAATAAACCTGCCGAAAGAAACAAAAGAATTGTACACAGAAACTTACAAGACACTCATGAGAGACATTAAGGAAGACTTAAACAAATGGAGAGATATTACATGTTCCTGGGTCGGGAGAATCAATATTGTGAAAATGACCATACTACCAAATATCATCTACAGATTCAGTGCAATACCTATCCAACTACCATTGACATTTTTCACAGAACTAGACCAAACAATAACACAGTTCATATGGAAACACAAAAGACCTTGAATAGGCAAAGCAATCCTGAGAAAGAAAAATGGAGTTGGAGGGATCAGTCTCCCTAACTTCAGACTCTACTACAAATCAACAGTCATCAAGACAGTATGGTACTGGCACAAAAACAGAACTATAGATCAATGGAACAAGATCAAGAACCCAGAGATAAACCCACGCACCTATGGGTACCTTATTTTTGACAAAGGAGGCGAAACTATAAAATGGGACAAAGACAGTGTCTTCAACAAATGGTGCTGGGAAAATTGGACAGCCACATGCAAAAAAATGAAGTTGGAACATTCCCTGACCCCATACACAAAGATCAACTCAAAATGGCTTAAAGACCTAAATGTAAGACAAGAAACCATCAAACTCTTAGAGGAGAATATAGGCAAAACCCTCAAGGACATCAATCAAAGCAAGATCTTCTCTGCCGCACCTACTAGAATAGTGGAACTGAAAAGAAAAGTGAACACATGGGACCTCATGAAACTTAAAAGCTTTTGTACAGCAAAAGAAATTAAAAAAAAGCTGAACAGACACCCTACAGAGTGGAAGAAAATCATAGCAAATGAAACAACAGGCAAAGAATTAATCTCCAAAATCTACAAGCAACTCAAGACAACTCAGCACAGGAAAAATGAACAACCCAATCAAAAAATGGGAAAAAGATCTATAGAGACGCCTCTCCAAAGAGGACATACAGATGCCCCAAAAGCACATGAAACGATGCTCAACCTCGCTTATTATTAGAGAAATGCAAATTAAAACCACAATGAGATACCACCTCACACCTGTCAGAATGGCCATCATCAACAAATCGACAGACAATAAATGCTGGAGAGGGTGCGGAGAAAAGGGAGCCCTCTTGTTTTGCTGGTGGGAATGTAAACTGATACAACCTCTATGGAAGACAATATGGAGATTCCTTCAAAAACTAAAAATAGAAGCAGCCTGTGACCCAGCAATCCCACTATTAGGCCTATATCCTGATGAAATCAAAACTGAAAGAGGCACCTGTACCCCAATGTTCATTGCAGCTCTCTATACAATAGCCAGAACATGGAAGCAACCTAGATGTCCATCGATGAATGAATGGATACAGAAGCCCTGGTACATATATACAATGGAATACTACTCAGCTGTTAAAAGAAATGCAGAAGACTGTCCTAATGAGGTGGCTGGCTCTAGAACCTATCATAAAAAGTGAAGTAAGTCAAAAAGAGAAAGACAAATACAGTATAGTAACACACATATATGAAATCTAGTAGCACGGTCTTGATAACACATACAGTGAACTCATGGAAAAACAGACAGAGCATAGACATATGGACATTGTGGGGAAGAAATAGGGAGGGGGAGGCATGGAGACAGTAACATGGAAACCTACACTGTCATGTGTGGAAAAGATAGCTATTGTCATTGTGCTAAGGGAATAGGAGTACCTACAGTCACTTGGGGTGATGATATGGAGGGGTGGGAGGAGGGGAACTGTCTGGGGGGAGGGTCCAAGGATATGCATATGAACAACATGCATCTGGGATCTGGGAACATACATGCTGGTGAACAACAAAACTCTGTAAAATCTTTAAAATAAAGAATTAAAATAAATAAATAAATAAATTCTAAAAAACAAAAAGGCATTGCCTAAAGTAACAGGAATTTGGGCTTTCGAGATAGATTGCTAGATTCAAACAGCAGTTTAACCATTTATTAGCTGTATGCTCTTGTGCAAGTCACTTATCTGCTGTGGTCTGAATGTCTGTGGCTTCCCCAAATTCATGTGTTGAAGCACTACATCCAATGTGATTTTATTAGGAGGCAGGACCTTGGGAGGTCATAAAGATGAAGCCTTTAAGAATGAGATTGGTACCCTCATTGGTAAAAGAGTCCTTAGAGAGCCCCCTGCCCCCTTCCACCATGTGAAGGCATAGCTAGAAGTCACCATCCATGAACCAGGAATCGAGTTCTCAGGAGGCTGCATGGTAAACAGGAAAAAGGATAGAATTTTAAAGCAAAATCCCCATGTTTGAGTCCCAGCTTGGCACTTAGAGCAATCACAAGGAACTGTAAAAGCAATGTAGTATTCACACCTTCTAAGTCATGGTCTGGTTATAAGGTCAAATGAATGAAGTGCATACCAAATATTCCTCCTTAGTAGAAGCATCTCAGAAAATGATCTGTCCATCATTCCAACCTGAAGTTTAGTGTTCAGGTTTGCTGTTCCTCTTTCACCCTCTGAGTCTCAGCTCTGTTCCTCCACGCATTAATTTCTGCCCCAGCTTCGACATGGCTCGCTGTGCTCAGGCCATGCTGCCTTCAAGGCTCAGACCCAGCTTTCCCTTCTCTTGGGGCTGCCTGAGATGTGTGACCCCCTAAGTCATTTGAAAATCTCTGTTCAAACAGTCTCCTCCACTGTCCCACCTAAAATGTCGGCTTTGCCCCTACCTCCTGACTCATCAATCCAAATCCATTATATTAGAAATACTTCTTAGTTGCTAAAATGTTCTCACCACACACACATACAAGGTAACTGTGAAGTGATAGGTATGTTAATTCGTGATAATCACTTCATAATGTATACATCTATCAAATCATCACATTTTACACTTTAATATACATAGCTTTATTCATCTCAATAAAGGTGGGGAAAGGAAAAGAACTACTTATAAAAAGTGGGAAAAAATAGTATCATATCTTTTTTGTCTGTTGTCTCTCTCTCCTTAATAAAACTGTTTTAATTTGTTCATCACTGTATTTCTGGAACATTAATATACTGCCTGGAATGTAAGTAGACACCTTTCAATTATTTCTTTACATAAATTATATGTAACTGCTTTCCTAGTGACTTAGGCAGTAAAAAATCTGCCTTCGGTGCAGGAGACAGGGTTTGATTCCTGAGTCAGGAAGATCCCCTGGAGAAGGAAATGGCTCCCCACTCCAGTATACTTGCCTGAAGAATTCCATGGGCAGAGGAGCCTGAGAGGCTATAGTCTATTGGGTTGCAAAGAATTGGACATAACTGAGCAACCAAAACTTTCCATTTTCATGTCACATCATTATATATTTTATATAATAATATGACTATATAAAATAATATTAAATGTATATGTTTTATATAATTATACAGTATATTTCTATAACATAATATTAAATGTCTATGTTTACTTACATTTACATATATTCAAGGACATACTAATGTTTCTAATGCTACATACTTAGATTATTATATATTACATATTCATAGTCATACATAAGTATACACATATATGAAATACTCACTCTGATAAGGATACTGGGAAACAAATCATTCATACCTTCCTATTGGAATATAAATAAATATAAGTTTCTGGAAAGCAGTGTGTCAAATTATATCTGAAATGGTAGTGATATTCATCCCTATTGATCCAATAGTTCTGAGAAGCAAAAAAAAGGTGCATTATTAGTATGCTTTGAATATTATGATATTGAAATATCATTCTATATCAATAGCAGCTTTAAATGAATGTTTACAACACTTGTAGAAGTATTACACGCAATTCTTTTGAAAAGTTATGTTACTAAAAACTAAGTACATAGAGATTTTTCACTATATATTATGCACCAAAGTTTGCAAACATATATTAGAAATATTCAGCATAATCATATTTAATTATACACATTTAGTTATATATAGACTAGGAAGAAAGACAATAAGGAGTTTTCAATAGTATAACAATGGCCATCTCTGGTTAACGTAATTATAGACTGTGTTTTTCTACATTTGTTTGGTAATTTTCAAATTTTCTATCATGAACATATTTTATAGTTAGAAAAATACATGCTTTTTAAAAGCATTCTGTTTGGTTTGGCAAGAACTAAATTTTAGCATTTCTTTAATATTTTTATGGTGAGCAATAAATGGCAGTCTACGCCAGTATTCTGACCTGGAAAATTCCATGGATAAGGAGCCTGGTGACCTACAGCCCATGGGGTCGTAGAGGGTGTGATGTTACTGAGAACACATAGACAGAAAGACTGAATTATCAGTATTCGTTAAGTGCTCTAAAGTTTACCAAAAAAAATGAAAATCAGATCTCTGTTCTCAAGTAGTTGATAGTACCATAAAGTAGTTTATAGTACTTTGGTATACTATGGGAAAACCAATGGCTAGATTTAAATTTAAGATTCAACTTGGTGTCCAGAGATAAATTATGGTCTTCTAAATGAAAGTGACATCTATGAAGCTACATATAATTCACTAGTCATGTGCTTCAGGCATTGTTTAATTTATTTGAACCTCAGTTTTCACATCTCTGAAACAGGGCATTGAGAGAAATCAATGATAAAATGAATGTTTTATAAAGTAGTGTTTCAGATCTAATTTGAGTAATCATTGTGTTAGTTACCTTGCAAGAAATTCATCTCCTTTTTGATGAAAAAGGCATTCATTTTCAGATAATTGGGTCTTTATTTGGAAGTAAGAAATATGATCTGGATTCTAGGGGAAAGATTTTTTTAGCACGTCTTTCTACCAGTTTATCTATCACCCATTAATTCATGTATCTATCTATCTTTATAGGATATTTTTATATGCAAAGACCTATGCTAGGCGATATGATATCTATTTAAATACTTCACATCTTTAATAACTTCCCTCTGAAATTCTGGGTATCCTTTGGAAAGTCATTGATTTGGCGTGTTTCACTATCCAAAACCATTCTGAATCAACCATATGACCTATCTGAATGATGCTGATGAAGTCCAGTATTAAGCAGACCAGAAGTTAAGACAAGTTTGGTGAGGTTTCAGCCACATCACTTGAAGGAAGGGAAGTCAGATTCTGTCTGTGTCCTGCCCTGGTCAGAGTGCACAGGAGAATTTAGTTTAGATTAAAGGCTTGATGATTTGAAAGAAACAATATCAAAACTGGAATGTATCCAAATCAGGTAACAAGGCTAGACAGTGAATGAAAACTTCACTTATGAAACTTATATTAAACTCATTGGAAGGAGCAGAGATGTTTAGTCAGAAATGGGGAAATATAGTAGAAAGGAGGACAGCTGGTTTAAAATGCCTGAAGTACTCTCCCTAATGGTAATGATGGCTTTTTCTCAGGGATTCAGACAAAGTCCCGAAGAGTTCAGTGTAAATGGCAGAAGCAACCACACGTACCCGCTGCCCAAGTTTGTCACCATTCATGCCTGCCCCAGCTCAATTCATCCATGTTGGTTACCTGTAGTACCCTGTTTTATTCTCAAGAGAATAAACAAAAGATTGTATTCATCATGGTGTAAACAAAAGATTGTATTCATTGATGATTGTATTCATCACCAATTCTTTAGAAAATAACATTTTTAGCTCTACTTCAGGGGCTTCCCACGTGGTACTAGTAGGAAAGAATCCACCTTCCAATATAGGGTACTCAAAAGATGCAGGTTTAATCCCTGGGTCAGGAAGATGCCTTGGAGGAGGAAATGGCAACCCACTCCAGTATTCTTCCCTGGAAAAATCTCATGGACAGAGAAGCATGATGGGCTATAGTCCATGATGTAACGGAGCACATACAGGCCCTATCTCAGAAACACCTAACCAACAAGAAGAGTGATCATCTAATGATCAATTTAGAAAGCAACTGTTTTCTTGCCATTGGTAATGAACACCTACGTGCCACTTTTCTGGGGTGTTTTATACAAGAATCCTTTATTTGTTTGGAATTTAGACTTCCTTGCTCTCTGCCCTCCAGTTTTAAAATGCTTTGGCCATTCTGTAGTCTCTTTCATGACATACCTCTAGATGACATGTAGTTTTAAAAAATCTATTACTCTTACTAATGTAAAGACCTCTGTATGTTATATTTGATTGAATGTCTTGCTTTAACTCATTCTTGAGAACTAGCAGATCTATACAAGTAGTTCTTTGTGAGACAGATACAATGATAAGGATATGTTATGATTAAAAAAAAAAGACCAGAAAAGTACTGTTTAAGAATATGACGTGGACAGAAACTAAATCCTATCTTTAAAAAAAACTAGTCTATTTAATATTGTAAATGGCTTTCTTTCATATTTACTTAATGCTTGTTCTCTGTTGTAAATCACCTCCTATAACAAACTAGGTTGAGATATAAAATTAAGAGCACTGTCCGAACTTAACCAGTCCCTGTTTAAGTCCTCATACTGCCAGCTACCAGTTATGTGATTTGTGATAAAATATGAAACCTGTGAGCCTCGGATGCTTTATCTATACTACAGACAGAGAGCACTACAATTTGGTCATGTAATTCCAAGGATTAGAAATAATTATGTTAAAGAACCTGGCACCCAGTGTGTGTTCCAAAAGTTAGCTATTATGAGAGACTCTTCTGTGAGCGTTAAATCTGTTTTAACCTACTTGTCACTGTTTAATGCTGCTCTATTTGTACATCCTTGTGTTCAAGGTTGACTGTCCATTTGTTAGCACATCTGCATATTCCTCATAATTAATATCTTTTTTTAATGACATATGGTTTAGTGACTGGAAATGGAGTCTTGCCTTCTGTTTTCAATTTGTTTATGACTCAATGACTCAATAGATGTGTCTGAACTTTAATTTTCCATTCTGGAAACTAGAATTTAAAATCCTTGATCATATGTAACTCTTCCAGAAAATGAGAGGAAAAATGTGTACTCCAAGGATTTTGACTATGTGCCAGGCTGTTCGGCGATGCAGCCAGGATGCACAGAGACGAAAGGCCATGGTTTCTCTCATGTTAACAGGGAGACCTAAATGAGGAGACCAGCAATCGAATCTCTGAACTGAGAGAGTAGCTTGGGTGGAGCTGAAGTCAGATTTCAAGTGAAATTACTAGGAAGCAGGACATCTGCTTCGGATGAGCAGAGTCAGAGGTGGTGGGAGTCTTGAGCCCTGGAATTAGGCTGAGGACTTGGTGACTCCACAAACTGCCTCGCAGTGCCCCATGACCATTCTGTTCCTCTGAAAGCGAATGTCCAGTATATATTTTGGTTGTGAACTTCTAACTTCTAAAACTCCTGAAGCACTTGCACCTCTTTTATGCTCTACACATTCTGTGTTTTTTTTTTTTTTTTTTTTTTTTTTGCAGGGGGCGGGTTTTTTGGGAGGGAGGGGGAGCAGGTTCGGGAGGGACACGGGCGGGCGGGCCACTTCTATTGGTCTTTCATTTATCCATCTTCATCCGTCTTTGTTCTCTGGCCCATGTGGGCCTCCCGTCGCGGTGGCCTCTGCCGTCGCAGAGCACCGGCTCTGGGCACATGCGCTCCAGAGCTCCGGCTCGGTAATTGGACACATGGGTCCAGCCGCTCCGCGGCACGTGGGATCTTCCCAGGCCAGGGATCGAACCGGCGCTCCTTGCACTGCAAGGTGGTGTCCTTACCCACTGGACCACCAGGGAAGCCCGCATTCTGTGTTATTTGAGTCATGTTTCTCTATTACATAAAATTGGGTGCTCTAAACTCCCTTTTTATTTATTCTGCCTTTCCCTGCTCTCAGCAAAGAACCTTGTTGCATAGGGGCATTCAGGATATTTTGTTATGGATTTGAATGTAACACCAAATACTGTAGACTTCTTTGATACCTTAATGTGGCATTTGTATTTCAAGTAGTTTTAAATGCATAACTCCTCTCTCCCCCACCGAAAGTCACACTGTTGAAATAACAAGTCCGTGGGCTCTCCTGAGACATTAGTGCACCTGTGAAATGCAAGGAACTTGCTTTCTCCCCACAAGTTCCCTCTTTTGGTCACTTTAGCTTTGGCAGTCACTGGCCATGAGGAAATAAAACCTCTGGTTCTGCTTTTCAGAGCTCCTCTCAAGAGTTCTATAAATCTGTATGGAGCAAATGTTTGGGGCATTGTGTTTGTTTAGTGGGAAGTCTACAAGTGTGCATCATTTAAAAGTTTAATAAAATTCGAAATATTATACCATCTAGGCTAGTCCCATCTGTGATTTAATTTATGGCTTCCTGTTCTGTATGCACTTTGCCTTCAAAAAGCAGTTGATTTTGAAATTTTAGTAAAACCTCCACTCTTCCTTGAATTTATAGATTGGGATAGCTCTTTTATCCAGTTGCTTGGTGGAATTAGTATTTACTGGACAAGATGTGTTGATTCAGGAGGCTGTCTGTGGAGTGCTTGCCTCATGAGGGTCATATTAAATTTGAGAGAAGCTTTTTGAGCAACATAGCATCTTGGAGACAATCTATCAAGCTGATAGATACACGGCTCTTGTGTTAAGAAACCAGAGGTGGAATTATGGCTGGTTCCCAGTTATTGCTTTGATGCTAAAGAGCCTCAGAGGAATAGGCCTAGGATAAAAGGGGTTAACCAGAGGAGAGAAAAAGGTTTCCAGAACTCAGTGTTACTGAAAGCAGGCAGAATGAATAGTTCTATGTCAATAATTTAAGGTGATCACTTTGGAAATATTTGAGGGTTTTATATAATCAGAGTGTGACCAATTTAATGGAGCACATTTTCTTGTTATCAGTCAAAAGAAAATCCAAGATACATTATTATTATTATTATGGAGAATCTTCTGGACATTTCTTTTCTTCCCTGACAGCACTGTAATGCAGTTCTTAACACTTGAAGGATTTTTTGGTGTAAATATTTAAAATTCTAATATGTTTTCATGCCGATGACTTATCAGAGCTGAGTCTTATTCAGAATTTGGATTGTCAGTGATGGTACACTCCTTAAAAACAATCAAATGAGGCACGGGGTTTTATATGTTCTACATTATATGAAATTTGCACATTACCTGATGCACATGGTCTTTTGATATGTGTGCATTTTTATGCATCAATGAAAGAATATATATCAAATAAGAAATTATTAAAACTGTGTTCACAGACAAAATATCACTTAAAAAAGTCTTTAGCAACAAATGTCCCTCAAACCAAAGATTTACAGTTAAGTTACTGAGTGTCTGGCTGTGGACAGCCATTGTACTGCATTTTCCAGGTGTGTCCCCTTTCTACTACCTGAGGAAACTACTTCATACCATTTGTTTTCTCTGTTCAAGCATTGCATTCTCCCTCACACTTTGGCACAAAGTAGATGCATTTGCCTTTATCTTGCTCACTGAGAAAATGGACACCATCATAAGGATCTTTGCCATTTTCCCATCACAAGATCTACCTATCTTTGTATCTGCAGCCTGGGTCTTCATTCACTTCTGCACAGAGGTGAACCTTCCCTGCTCTGTTTTACAGCCCCTGTGTCCTGACTGTCAACTCACTTGTCCTGCACCCTGACTTGCCTCTCTCTTGCTCACACACAAGGACTTGGCTATGAAGGTAGTAGCTCAGTCATGTCCAACTCCCTCCAACACCCTCTGTCCATGGAATTCTCCAGGCAAGAGTACTTGACTTTTGTGAGTAGTTATTCTTCTTTCTCCTATATTATAATCTCCCTTGATCTCTTCTGGATCATTCCAAGAAGTATACAAATGCTGCAGCCTCTTCCAGTGTTTCAAAAATCTTCCTCTGACACCAGAAGCTTCTCTGAGCTTTTCTTCTCCCTTTTTCTCACCATTTTCTTCTCCCTTTTAGAACAAAATCCCTCAGAAGTCTTCTAGACTCATTCTATCAACTGATTCTCTTCTCAGTTTTCTCAAATCAGACTATCACACCCACCACTGCACTGCATCTGTTCCTAACAAAGTCATGTCCACTTGACCAAATGCAAAGCTTAATTCTTAGTCTTTTCCTTCCTTAAGCTCAGCACATTTGATAGAGTTGATCAGTCCTTTCTTTCAAAGACACTGTCTTTTCTTGGCTCCCAGGGGCACCTTCTCTTAGCTTCTCCTTTATCTCACTCATCCCTCCTGTAAGTAAATATCCTTTATTGCCAAGGCCCACCCACTGCCCATCACAGGCCTCAGTACTCAAATCTCTTCTCCACTTGCTGTATCTGCACTCCTTGTCACCTCGTTGATTTCAAGTCTCAGCTCTGAAGTACCACGTAGACATTGATTCACATGTCATATCCAGACTCACATCTGCAGCTTCATCATTTGTGTAACCACTGAAGTTGTTCAATAAACGCCCTAAATGCAGCATAGACCAAAGAGAACTCTAGATCCCCTCCAGTCCCATTTCTCCTCTCAGGTGCCATTCAGTGGGATGCTTGGGCCAAACACATAGTGCCATCTTTGACTCCTTTGTTGTCTACCAGCAACACAGGCCACACTCAACTGATCTGCAAAGTACACTACCACCTCTGCTGCTGGCACTTGAACCTAAACTCCTATCATCTGCTAGCCTGGAGGACTATGACGGGTTACCTCCCTACTTCCTTGCTTGCCCTCACACCACCCTCACTTAGCACAGAGTGGCCTTTATTCATTTAGAATCATGACGTTTTCTTGAGGAGAACTCTGCCATAGCTCCCAACCTCATTTACAATGGAATCCAAAGTCCTTGCTGTGTCTTCCTTGGCGTGGCCCTAGGAAGGCTCTAAAGGACTCCTGCTTCTCTCTCCAGTTTCTCCTTCTCTCCCTCTCCTTAGCCTGATTTAGCCGCATTGCTTTCCCACCTGTTCATTATACACTGTCTACTGTTCCTTCCTTGCTGCCTTTGCCATGACTGCTCTCTTCCTGGATTGCTGACCTTCCAGGCATTCTTACAGCCACCTCCTTAAGCCACTGAGGTCTTTGCTCTAATGTCACCTAATGACATGTTCTTTCTGTGTCTCTTTATTGAGTCTGAATTACTGTATATCAACTGATATGCACATTCCTTTTTACTTTGTCTCCATGTGCCCTGTTTTACTCTTCCCCTGAGCATGGAGTGCCATTTGGTAGGATCTTTGATTTCTGATTGTTCATCACTGGGTCTCTTTGTTTACATCAGTCTCATAGGGTCAGGGGCCATGTCTGTTGGAGTCAGTGTTGTTAACCCTCCACAAAAAGAACACTCCTTTGCACAGAGTATAGACTCAATAAGTGTTTACCGAATAAATTAGTGAATTATTGATGAACTCAGAACTCATGACAGACTGATGAGACACGGATTCTAATTCTTCTGTTCTCATCACTGTCAATTCATTAGCCTCATAGTTCATAAGCCAGTTCTCCCAAACTGGAGAGTATAGGAAAATCACACACTATATCTATGGCTATGTATAAATGAAAGTCTAAAATAAATCCTGACAGTTGTTTTCATCATTTTGTTTCCTTATCCTCCTTCAGCAATGACCTTGAGTAATCCTTGGTCATTAAGAACTTATATTAGGGCTTCCCTGGTGGGCCAGTGGGTAAGGACACCGTCTTGCAGTGCAAGAGGCATCGGTTCACTCCCTGGCCTGGGAAGATCCCACGTGCTGCGGAGCGGCTGGACCAATGTGTCCAATTACTGAGCCGGAGCTCTGGAGCGCATGCGCCCAGAGCTGGTGCTCTGCAACAACAGAGGCCACTGCAATGGGAGGCCCACATGGGCTAAAGAACAAAGATGGATGAAAATAGACAAATGAAAGACCAATAAAAGTAGCCCCCCTGCTCCACTCCCTCCCCACCCCATCCCCCCAAAATAAATAAATAAATAAATCTTTAAAAAAAAAAATCTGTGCCCCAACTTGTAACATATTTGAATAAAAACAGCATCACTGTGAGAAGGAGCAGTTGACTGTATAAAACACCTGGGAAAATAAGCTTAATTTTTATATTTTCATAAATAATAATTAAGGCTGCAATGTGCTACTTTTATTGTAGAAAAATAAAACTTTATTAAACCTTCCTCAGAAAAAAGAAAAGTTGTTTTCACGATTGTAGTACGATTAAGGAGGCAATGGGTGATATCAGTGGAAGAAATAAAAGATTTGGCTTCATTCACTGTTCAATTGTTTGATTGTTGAGCAAAGAGTTAAATTTTGAAAAGGTTCTTTAATATTTGCTTCACTAAAACCCCTCCATGTTTTCAATTAGAGAAACAGAAGTACAGGTGGGGATGTGCTGTGCATTCATTTGTCTTGCTCTTTGGGGGCTGGCTTTTAAGATGGAAATACTTATGTAATTGTGTTGAAATGAACAATGAGGAAGTACAGTAGTTCAGGAATGAAAATGTTAAATTAAATGGACCATGTTTAACATTGTTGTTGATCCCGAGGAACAGTTTTTCCAGTATATGGAGCATTTCGATTCCATCCAGCATATGTTCTCCACAGTTTTCTCTGCTCTAATTCATCTGTGTTTTTCGACAGCTCCAGATGGCGTGCTGCCTCCGAGGCTTTCATCTGCTACTCCAACCAGTCTTCAGGTTGTCTGGTCTACACCAGCTCGGAACAACGCCCCCGGCTCTCCCAGATACCAACTCCAGATGAGGCCCAGCCACTCCACCCATGGGTTTCTTGAGTGAGCATTCTACTTGTCCATCCTCCTGTCACCTGGCCTGTATGGCTTAGCCATCAGTTCACTTTACCTTTACCTTACACTTTTAGCAATAGGCGGGTCAGTTCTCATTTGCAGCAAATAAAAGCCCCCTTTTAAAATTCAAATAAACAGACACACAAGAAAACCCCAAGCAATACCCTGGGAGAAAAATATTTGCTTTGCAAACGTATCTATTTTTCATTTATAGAGACTTAAAATAAGGTTCCTTCACTCTTTCCATGAGTACATGTATTTCCGAAAGCAGGCGTATTCCTGAACCCCACAAAAACTGCTGCCTGACTATGGCTAGAAAATTATGATACTTAATTCTGCAAGTTCCCCATGGCAATCAGTCTCAAGACTAGAATTACTCTATACGACTGGAATTTACATCTGTATAAATGTAGTTAAATAAACCTTTAGCCAAATGACTACTTAGAGAGATCACATTATGACAGAAAATTGCAGCATAAGGGGTACATTGACATTTCCTGAAAATAAATAATATTTTTCCTTTTTAAAAATTTCTTTAAATGTCTCAAGCTTCCTAATTTTAGAATTGCATTCCCATATAGGTTATTTTCCAATCCTTCTGCATCGTTAAGCTATGAAGTGAGAGATCTCCAACCGTACACGGAATATGAATTTCGGTTGGTTGCCTCCAATGGATTTGGCAGTGCACATAGTTCTTGGATCCTGTTCATCACTGCAGAGGACAGTAAGTGGTCTGAAAAACACACAGCCAAATATCTTCTACATTAGGAAGTCTTAAAGTCTTTAATTTTTCAGAAACAAATAAGCCTCTAGTATTTTCTTGCTACCAAGTGACAGTAAACTTTTCCAGGACCAGAATGTTCAGAGTCTCCAGAAAGAGGAAAAATGTGGGCTTGGAGGTCTGGAGGGTTCGACCTATAGACAGGGAAGATGTAATTCATAGTAAATTATGATATGGCCTCCTGAAGTCCTTCAGGGTACATGTAGGTGTCCTGAAGGGAAATGTTACCCTCTTTTATTCTATGGCCGAATGTTGTGTTTGCTGCAGAAGAAGATTAAATATGGACTCAACTTCTTAAGGATGCTTAGAGGTCATTATACCTTTTTTGAAAACAGATTCTATTGTACTTTTACTTATACCTGAAAGACAGACCCTGCAATAGAGGCATATGATCTGGTAGCAATGATTATGTATGTTCTACAAAGAATAGATTAGGATTGTCTTATTCAACCAATGGAAAGAATTTTCTAGTTTTTTTTGGAAGAGTTATTTTTACATATATATATGTATATATATATATATATATATACACACACAAATCATTTACTAGGTTGTATAGAGGAAATAAATACATGATTATCATATTGAATTTTATACAGATTGCCTCTTTAAAAGCATATATACAGAAGTATAATTTTTAGAAAATTTAGAAATTAAATCAAGCTACACACACTGTGTCTTTGAACAATGAGGTTTTTAGGGTTAATCTTGTCAAGTCTTTTGATCAGAAGCTTCTTAGATGTTCCTCTATTGGCCAGTTGCCATTCTAGCTCTATATTCAATGAGAACCCAAGTGACTTTCAGAAGGCTGGATAGTAATCTCAAAAGGCACAGTATTTGAAGCACTATCAATTGTATACAAGATAGATTTTCTTATGTCTACAATATCCTTAATTATATTATTTTAGTGAGAATAAGACCTCAAATGAGATAAAATCAGATCTACCTTCCTTAATGCTTAATTAAACACATACACACACAGTCAATAATATATAATACTTCCTTCATTTCTCCCAAATTGTAATTACTACCAGGGAACAAAGCTAGGTACTTCACAAGGACACATCCAGGCATTTCATCTCAAGGGTACTATTTAGTAAATTATCAGCACAGTGCTGTAAACAACACCCACATTCCAGGAAGCAATAATGAACCACTCAATGTACCTACACTCTGGCAAATCTGAAAATATGAATATCAATTGTATATAGATGTCTAAACCAGAAAGTTCACACATGAAATAGATTTCTGAAGAAAGATTTGTTAAAGCAGTTGACAATAGATTTTTAATCTCCTTAGTGCACATTTGATGGCACAGAATAGAGGTTAACTAAAAATAGTTATTTGCCCACTATAGAGGAGATGGCACCACAGAATGCCATATTGAAAGAAGAGAGAATTTCAATTTTCACTCACAGTTTCTGCTCCAATAGAGAGAGGGTGGCACTTGTATTTCCTCCATGGTGATCCTTACAGAATAGGCGCCAGAATCTCCTACCTATAGGCAGGAAGTTAGTGCATAAATAAAGTCCCAGAAACTGCAAAGGATCAATTAGCACAGTGCCTACTCTTGACCAAACTTCTCTCCTGCCTCACCTTACCATGAAACAAGTCTTAAAAGGCTGTGTGCCTAGAACTTTCATGTGTCGGAGACTGCCATCTCTGTGGTTTTAGGGCATGGGTCCAAAGTGATAGGGTTAACTCTTCATCTTCCTTCATTAAGAGTTATTGACACTTGATTATTTAGTTTTTAAGTAGCGTCCTGTTCTTTGAACAATGAGGTTTTTAGGGTTAATCTTGTCAAGTCTTTTGATCAGAAGCTTCTTAGATGTTCCTCTATTGGCCAGTTGCCATTCTAGCTCTATATTCAATGAGAACCCAAGTGACTTTCAGAAGGCTGGATAGTAATCTCAAAAGGCACAGTATTTGAAGCACTATCAATTGTATACAAGATAGATTTTCTTATGTCTACAATATCCTTAATTATATTATTTTAGTGAGAATAAGACCTCAAATGAGATAAAATCAGATCTACCTTCCTTAATGCTTAATTAAACACATACACACACAGTCAATAATATATAATACTTCCTTCATTTCTCCCAAATTGTAATTACTACCGGGGAACAAAGCTAGGTACTTCACAAGGACACATCCAGGCATTTCATCTCAAGGGTACTATTTAGTAAATTATCAGCACAGTGCTGTAAACAACACCCACATTCCAGGAAGCAATAATGAACCACTCAATGTACCTACACTCTGGCAAATCTGAAAATATGAATATCAATTGTATATAGATGTCTAAACCAGAAAGTTCACACATGAAATAGATTTCTGAAGAAAGATTTGTTAAAGCAGTTGACAATAGATTTTAATCTCCTTAGTGCACATTTGATGGCACAGAATAGAGGTTAACTAAAAATAGTTATTTGCCCACTATAGAGGAGATGGCACCACAGAATGCCATATTGAAAGAAGAGAGAATTTCAATTTTCACTCACAGTTTCTGCTCCAATAGAGAGAGGGTGGCACTTGTATTTCCTCCATGGTGATCCTTACAGAATAGGCGCCAGAATCTCCTACCTATAGGCAGGAAGTTAGTGCATAAATAAAGTCCCAGAAACTGCAAAGGATCAATTAGCACAGTGCCTACTCTTGACCAAACTTCTCTCCTGCCTCACCTTACCATGAAACAAGTCTTAAAAGGCTGTGTGCCTAGAACTTTCATGTGTTGGAGACTGCCATCTCTGTGGTTTTTAGGGCATGGGTCCAAAGTGATAGGGTTAACTCTTCATCTTCCTTCATTAAGAGTTATTGACACTTGATTATGTAGCAGGTACTAACTCACGAAATGCGGTCATCATTTTCACTGAAATCCTTTCCCTGAAATGATGATCCCTTTCTTCCTCTGCTTCACAGATGAAGTCACACATATCAGCAAAGGACCAAAGGCTCCCTGTTTGCCCCTCCAGGTTAAGTTACCAATACATGCTCACCCTTGAGACATGATGACAGTGTCCTATATATTTTGGGTGTCAGTGGAGATGGATACCATCTCTGAAAGGATGTGCAATTGAGCTGACAAAGACTGAGCGATTGGCACTGGACACAAGCAGTTTTTCTATCAAGGCTTCAAAGCCTTGCTTATAAAATCACCTGTGCTGACAACTCCATACTGGAATTACACTTCATACTTAATCCTAACCAACGCTTCCTGTTCAGCAAAGCACAATTTCCAATGTAGAAATTCTACATGCCACCTTGCAGAAATGAAACAGAGAAGTCACCTCATAACCATATTTAAATTTCATACCATCAGTAGGCACCTTTCTGCATCAGACAAAGCCTCCAAACTTTGTAGTACCAGAAAAGGTCACCGGTAGCAATATTTTTCATAGGATACTTCGAGAGTGTGATTTCATCAAGTCTGTGGCACGGCTAAAGGCAGAAAGAAGAGACCTGGGCAGAAAATGACCTAGAGTCAGAGAAACCAATGCTTACATGCAAACACAGGTTCTCAGAGATGGAGAAAAGGTTGTGAGGAATTATAATAGATTTTTTTCAAATAATTTGTCATTTACATCACTGGGCCACCAATATCCAGTTCCATGCATTTTTAAAGCTCTAGTGTGCTGATGCCAAATAATAATAATGCACATTTCCTATGAATATTTTAAATCCAGTTAAACTTGTGTTAATAAAAGATGTTTGTTCCAGCCAACTTGGTCAGTGTAGTGTTCAACTATTTGCAACCAGATAAATACAAACAATACATGATTTTTAAAACAGCACAGTGCCTACTCTTGACCAAACTTCTCTCCTGCCTCACCTTACCATGAAACAAGTCTTAAAAGGCTGTGTGCCTAGAACTTTCATGTGTTGGAGACTGCCATCTCTGTGGTTTTTAGGGCATGGGTCCAAAGTGATAGGGTTAACTCTTCATCTTCCTTCATTAAGAGTTATTGACACTTGATTATGTAGCAGGTACTAACTCACGAAATGCGGTCATCATTTTCACTGAAATCCTTTCCCTGAAATGATGATCCCTTTCTTCCTCTGCTTCACAGATGAAGTCACACATATCAGCAAAGGACCAAAGGCTCCCTGTTTGCCCCTCCAGGTTAAGTTACCAATACATGCTCACCCTTGAGACATGATGACAGTGTCCTATATATTTTGGGTGTCAGTGGAGATGGATACCATCTCTGAAAGGATGTGCAATTGAGCTGACAAAGACTGAGCGATTGGCACTGGACACAAGCAGTTTTTCTATCAAGGCTTCAAAGCCTTGCTTATAAAATCACCTGTGCTGACAACTCCATACTGGAATTACACTTCATACTTAATCCTAACCAACGCTTCCTGTTCAGCAAAGCACAATTTCCAATGTAGAAATTCTACATGCCACCTTGCAGAAATGAAACAGAGAAGTCACCTCATAACCATATTTAAATTTCATACCATCAGTAGGCACCTTTCTGCATCAGACAAAGCCTCCAAACTTTGTAGTACCAGAAAAGGTCACCGGTAGCAATATTTTTCATAGGATACTTCGAGAGTGTGATTTCATCAAGTCTGTGGCACGGCTAAAGGCAGAAAGAAGAGACCTGGGCAGAAAATGACCTAGAGTCAGAGAAACCAATGCTTACATGCAAACACAGGTTCTCAGAGATGGAGAAAAGGTTGTGAGGAATTATAATAGATTTTTTTCAAATAATTTGTCATTTACATCACTGGGCCACCAATATCCAGTTCCATGCATTTTTAAAGCTCTAGTGTGCTGATGCCAAATAATAATAATGCACATTTCCTATGAATATTTTAAATCCAGTTAAACTTGTGTTAATAAAAGATGTTTGTTCCAGCCAACTTGGTCAGTGTAGTGTTCAACTATTTGCAACCAGATAAATACAAACAATACATGATTTTTTAAAACATGCTGCTGGCAGTCCAAGTACCCAGCATGTCTGCAGCCTATAAAAATAGTTAAAAGACGTGATAGACTTGGGAGCATGGGATTAACAGCATGAAGATACCTACCTATCCGCTGGAACTTTTTGGTATCTTTTGACCAGAAATAACCATTTCTTCTGATTGTGTTATTTGTCCCTCTCTTTTGAGTGCCTACGATTTGTAGTGTGCAGTATCGGCTGTAAAAATGGAAGTTAGCTGGAAGGGAAAATTTCCTCCAACTTCAGTTTAACTGTGCACATGTTCTTCTGCCTACAAAAATCCTGCCCTTTGTAAAATATGAGATAACTCACACTTCTTTTAAAATGTGGATTCCCTAGACTAATAAAATTGAGATTTCTCCCAAGGTTTCTTGGCTATCAGGGTCAAAATATGGAATGTCCATTTCAGTTATTTTAATATCCAACATATATTGTATACACAATTAGATCAATCTAATGATATTCTAAAAGTCATTTCTCTGTCTCTAAAACGAACAAAGCCAAACAAAACAGAAAAACCAAATTTCTTCAAGAGTTTGACCCCGTGTGGTCCTCCCATCACGGTGGCCTCTGTCGTCGCAGAGCACCGGCTCTGGGCGCATGCGTTCCAGAGCTCCAGCTTGGTAATTGGACGCATTGGTCCAACCGCTCCGCGGCACATGGGATCTTCCCAGGCTAGGGATCGAACCGGCGCCCCTTGCACTGCAAAGCGGTGTCCTTACCAACTGGACCACCAGGGAAGCCCCAGTCATATATTTTTAAAAGACTAAAAATTCAGTGACTTTGCTTCGTTTATAGTTTAAGACTCCATGTATGTATTTTTAACCATTAATCTAAAATGCAGTAAAATTTGTGGAATTTTGCTAGTTTATTCTGTAGATTTACTTAGACAGTTTTTTCATGCGTTCATTATTTTGCTAATAGACTGATTGTTCATGAGCTTTGACTGCAATCAGCCAAAAGATAGAAAAATAGTATCTTATTACCAACTAACTTATTACACTAAGACTTTCAGTACTATTAACATACTGTATCTACTCATTCTATTAGTTGTTATTTTTTCCCACATTTTCAATTGCACTGCGAGCAAAGGATCTTATTCTCCTTTTCTTAGCATTTTAAGCAGTTTTACCTTCTCATTCATTTTTAAGATTCTCATAGCAATTTACAAATCAGTAGGCATTCTTCTGCAATAAAAGTAAAAGACCTTGCAACATTCATTGAAATCTGTGTATAGCAGAACAAATTTCTGCATTGTTTGTTGACTGACAAAATTCCGCTCAGCCCTCAAGCCCCAGCTCAACTGACACCTCCTCTGTGAAGCCTTCCCTCCTCATTTCTATCTTGGAATTTTGATTTATATTTACTTGTGCACTGTCTATATCACCTTTTGAATTATAACTTCTTAAGACGTAGGGTTTTGTTTCATTTCTCTTCATGGACCGATTTTCTTTTGGCTATCAGGGTCAAAATATGGAATGTCCATTTCAGTTATTTTAATATCCAACATATATTGTATACACAATTAGATCAATCTAATGATATTCTAAAAGTCATTTCTCTGTCTCTAAAACGAACAAAGCCAAACAAAACAGAAAAACCAAATTTCTTCAAGAGTTTGACCCCGTGTGGTCCTCCCATCACGGTGGCCTCTGTCGTCGCAGAGCACCGGCTCTGGGCGCATGCGTTCCAGAGCTCCAGCTTGGTAATTGGACGCATTGGTCCAACCGCTCCGCGGCACATGGGATCTTCCCAGGCTAGGGATCGAACCGGCGCCCCTTGCACTGCAAAGCGGTGTCCTTACCAACTGGACCACCAGGGAAGCCCCAGTCATATATTTTTAAAAGACTAAAAATTCAGTGACTTTGCTTCGTTTATAGTTTAAGACTCCATGTATGTATTTTTAACCATTAATCTAAAATGCAGTAAAATTTGTGGAATTTTGCTAGTTTATTCTGTAGATTTACTTAGACAGTTTTTTCATGCGTTCATTATTTTGCTAATAGACTGATTGTTCATGAGCTTTGACTGCAATCAGCCAAAAGATAGAAAAATAGTATCTTATTACCAACTAACTTATTACACTAAGACTTTCAGTACTATTAACATACTGTATCTACTCATTCTATTAGTTGTTATTTTTTCCCACATTTTCAATTGCACTGCGAGCAAAGGATCTTATTCTCCTTTTCTTAGCATTTTAAGCAGTTTTACCTTCTCATTCATTTTTAAGATTCTCATAGCAATTTACAAATCAGTAGGCATTCTTCTGCAATAAAAGTAAAAGACCTTGCAACATTCATTGAAATCTGTGTATAGCAGAACAAATTTCTGCATTGTTTGTTGACTGACAAAATTCCGCTCAGCCCTCAAGCCCCAGCTCAACTGACACCTCCTCTGTGAAGCCTTCCCTCCTCATTTCTATCTTGGAATTTTGATTTATATTTACTTGTGCACTGTCTATATCACCTTTTGAATTATAACTTCTTAAGACGTAGGGTTTTGTTTCATTTCTCTTCATGGATCCAGTGCCTGGTGGTGGGTCTGATATAGAACAAATGTCCCAAATTGTTAAAGTACTGATTAAAAAGAGTTTCATGTCAGCAAATCCATGAAAATGTAAGCAAACTCTAACTGACTACCTACCATGGATTAGGGGCTGAAAGTTACAGGGATGAATAGGACAGTTCTTTACTTGAGTAGTCCACTGTGTGGTGGGAGAATATAGTCCAAAAGTAGAGTACTGTGTCTGGAGCCGAGGGCAACCTGAGAAGAGAGCATCTCCCACAAGACTGGGAGTCAGGAAAGCCCTCCTGGAAGAGAACTCCAGGAGAGGATATTGGAATGATTTCTGTTTGAAGTTCATGTCAGTATCAGGTTTCCAATTTACTTCCTCCCCATTGGTCCAGAAGAAGGAGGGAAAAGCTTTTTCTGTAGGAGCTGCCCACTGACACATGAGAGAGGGCAGCTTGCAGGATCCTCTGCCTGTGGTGTCAGCCTCAGAATAAGAGCCACAGAGGGTGAGGATGAGAGGCAGATGTAAGAGAAGGAAATCCTGAAGGCGATCCTCATTCTTTGCCTTGGTCAGAGGCAGCCTGCATGCTGTTCCTGTGATTCAACATGAGCTGTCTCAACTAAGATAATGAATGTTCTAATCAGAAAGGTCTCTGTTAGCCTAAAACCTTGTGCTACTTCAAAAGGAAGAGAGACAGATATATAGAAAGAAAATTCCAAAAGGAAGACACGTGTTCTGCTTATTTTCTTCTTTAATGGGTAAAACACTGAGTCCTTGTGACAGGAAGGGAAACTAAAAATGTGGTATGAAATGTGATCAGTTAATCAAGATATTGTACATCTAAAGCAGGATTTTCTAGTCATTTAGTAAGTGTGTGTATGTCCTTTAAGAGTATTTGAATTTTAAAATGAATATTGCATAGGAGAGATCTTTTTATTAGTATGAGTTCGAAGTCAGTGTGCCTCTTTAGGGTTTTCTATGTGAAAAACAGAAACATTTGTAAATGAGTGTGACACATATTTATATCAGTAGATTTTCCTTTATTTAATGTAGAAATGTGAATACTACATCTCAGTAGTGCTGCAGGATGATTTAACTTTTCTATTCCAAATGTATTTGCTAATTTCTATAAATAGTGACTTCTGAATACTGACATGTTTATCCCTTACAGTGACGTGCTCTCTATTTTACCCACAACAGAAGAGGCATGATGCAAAGTAAACTATTTAATCTGCTGATTTTGAAAGCAAAGTGTCTTGTATGCATGTCCCTTACAATACTTCATTTCTTTTTGCATAGATTGCACCCCCCACACATGTAATTCTTGCATTTGCAGAATTTATAAAAACAAAAATTATATTTATATTCTTATTTTTATATCCTAAGGTCAAAAAGCACATGTGACTGACAAAAAAAAAATCCTCTGAAAGAATGGAGCAATGAATTAAAAATTCTATCCACCTGACCTTCATTTCCCTCTTGAATCTCTTTTGGGCACATAAAGACCATTGCTTCTCTATATTTGGAACCTCTAGTTCTATTAGGACTTTTTTCTGCCTTTGTCAGTTTTTGTATTAACACATTTCATTTTCTGTCCCAAACTTTCAAAGAAGAATTCACAGCCTTTCACCATACGGAATTTTCCCATTCCAGAAGTTACTTCCTAACATTTCTCTTTTGTTCTGGTCTCAGAAGAAATAGAGACAATAGTTCCCCAGTATTGTGGTTCACCTACTTGCAGAGTATAAATTGTATCCTTTCAATTATAACAACCTTTTAGTCTTCAGATATTCCTTTTACTAAGCAGTGATGCCTCTGTTATACAAAAAAATAGGAATGTCCTTTTCCTGTTTTGCCTGTTGTCAAGAAGCTGAATGCTCATCTATGTGCCAAACTGTGGTTCTTGTTCTTAATATTTGTTTGGGAATTTGACTATGATGCCCTCTGTATCATCACAAGATGAATTATTCTTTAATTTATTGGTCATATTACTTAAGTCTTTTATTATAAGCTGTCAAAAAGTCCTTTTAGGAAGTCATTGGGGTATAAATAATAAATTGATAAAAGAATTCATGATTAAAGAGCAAATGGAACCCATCACTCCACTCATCTGCTAACATTTTTGTAGTGAATACCAAGAGGCTGTACAAACAATTAGCACAGAATATACTGCTCTATATAAGCATACAACCATATATTTGCCACCTTGGTGTTTAATTCATTGGCGAATTTAGAGGATGCTCGTTTATGGAGTGCGTATTACTGAAAAAGAACTTTTAAGCCAAATGAGTTTTTAATTAAAATGGCAAAAATTTGCTTCAAGGCAGTCATCAGAAAACACCAGGAAAACTGAGCGATTGTGGGTAACTCTAGCAGCAAACAAGTTGTAGAAGACCCACGAAAATCACTGAAAAGCAAAATTATATACACAGTGAAGATGTGTCACAGAAACTGTTTATTCCTTCAAATCATTTATTCACACACACGCATGCACACGCGTATACACCCATATACACCTGAGTGTAAAAATAAATAAGTAGACCCCTCTGTGAACAATCTCATTACTCTCTTTTAGGCTGGGGCTGAACTTCTGAAGCTGATGAGCAAAATCGTTTCCCATAAAAGATAATTTCATTTGCCAAAATGAAACTACTTTCCATTATTAATGCTGTAATGAAACAGCCCTGAAATATGAATCCGTGATCTGAACAGAAAGGATGCTCCTGTTCCCCACGCCAGGAGGGAAGTTCTCTAAACAATTACCCCCACGGAGAGGCTGTACGGTTGTATTTCCATCACTGGCCGGCTGAGCGGCGGGGTTGTCATCCTTCTAGTCTCCCCTTCAGTGACAGCGCATTGACAACATGTTATACTCCACATTGATTTTACAGTTAAGGAGCTGATTGTGATATATAGGGATTTTAAGAATTCAGCTGAGAGGCTGACTTTTGCCTTTTATCATTCCATTAAAATTTTATAACCATCTTTTTCATGTCGTTTCATCCATGAATTCTTACTTTCGAAAGTGATAGCTACTGCTGTGAGCATAACTTTTCTCATGTTCAGAGCTTTTTATTGTATTAGCAAACTACCCCAATTATAGTTATTACTCATGTTTTACATAATTGTGGTGACCCTTTCAGCCATGCAGTGGCATGCCGGTTGATTTGTATATAGAATTAGATGATTCGGCTTATCATTTTAAAGCACTAAATTGAAAGCGTGCCAGGAGTCAGGCTTTAACACTTCCTTAGCCAAAGGAGCTAATTAAGCTGCTTTCAGCCTTCTCTCCTGAGTCGCCTACTTTAAGGGCCCTTCCTGCCACAAGAGGTGGGAGCCTACTCAGAGTGGGAAGCTAATAAAATGTATTCTGGCTTTTAAGAGGGGAAAACAATCATGCAATTGAAATTGAACATCTCTTCTTGCCCAAGATAAGAGACCATCTTTAAGGAAAGGCTGTGCTGTGCGGGGGCTCGAAGTGCCAGTTCATCTCATTATCCTGGATGTTTCCTTGATAACACGTTCATCGTATTCAGGAGAAATAAAAGGTTTATCCCCATCATAACAGAGAACAAACTGCATCATTGTTGTTACTTTTCCCTGAAGAAGCTCACAGTTTGATAATGCACCTACGAGGAATAATTATGCAAGACCCCGGTGAAAGGCCTGATAGAAAATATTCTGGTTTTTAAGCGCATATTATTCTTTTTTGAACAGGGAAGGGTGAGTTAGGGTTAGACTTGAAAGGCTCGATTCTCCACCATTGATTTTATGGACCCCAATCTCAGAGGATTTCGTTTTACAAAACAACATTGATATCTTACAAGACTCGTGCTTGCTTTTCTTCGAGAGAGAGCCAAATCTAGATGACAAGTATAAATAAGAAAGGATCTGTATTCCCATTTTGATGTAATAATTGCTACTGCTACTGTGTACCGGAAAGCAAAAGTAAGAAATGTCACAGTGGTTTGACGAAAGCTTTAAAATGAAAGCTAACAACAGACTAAAACGAAAAATGTGATCCGTATCGAGATCACTGTACTTTTAGGATTTTTCTCTTCAGATAGGATGCGTTACCAAATTGTCAGAAATGCCTTGATTTCAGGGTTAGTGCAGTGTAACAGCTTTCCTCTCAAAAAGTAATTATGATTCTACCGTGAGGCCAGTTGGTGACAAATATGTGGATCATGTGTAAAAATATGCTCCTATCACCAGCTATGATTGTGTTCCCTGACTCTACAAAGCCACGGTTGTGTTTAAAATGTAAACCTTGGTTATCACACTGAATCGCACATCATCAATGCTGTTTTAAACAATTACTAAATCCAAGTATATCTTTTTTAAAGATTTTTCCATAAAATCTAATGTTCACTGAAAAATCTCATAAATGTCCAAATTGCTGTGGGCAGAAAAGGGGGATATAGGATTTTTCTTGATCTGTTGTAGCAATTTATAGATTTTGGGCTGTGGTTTATAAGAATGCTAAATGTTCTGGAATTACAGCTGTTACTGATCAGTGATTGAGCCAGATTTGTGTTATTGCACCATGTTCTTGCTTGTACCTAGAGAGCAGTAAAGCCTCAATATAATAAAAAGCACCTGCATTTTAAATGAAATTTCAATTGAAAAACTTAACAGCCCTTCAAATTGCAGAATTTAACGCAGCCCAGTAAAGCTTAAATAACACTTTGCCTCCGCAGGCTGAGGGGTTTGCATTCAAGGTGACTTGAGTGTGTCGCATGGTGAAATTATTTACAATTAAGGAATTTCTCTGGAGGGCTGCAGGATATTTGCTGCTCCACAACACCTAGGCGGGCATATGGCGGGCCTTTTTCGGTATTCATGGAGCCTCCTGAACCTTTATGATAATTGAATCAGTTAGAGTGCTGAGTGGAGCAAGCATTAAACCTGTTAACCTAAAGGTCAGATCTGTGCATTGTTTATTTATCAGCAGGTGAAAGAGCTAAATCGGCAGCTTCTGTCCCAGTCACAGTAAAAAATCACCTATAATATTAACAGGGAGTAGATAAATTGCGAAACATGGATTAGAATGATAAACAGACCCAGGAATAATATGGAATATATAATGAGAGATGCTGAAGTATTTTACTGGGCTGTAAAATATGCAGGTTTGTTATCATAGTGTTATTGATTATAATGAGTTACCAGGGTTCCAGAAAAATGGGACAGAAGTTTAAACTTTGGTTACAGCTGCCCTCTTGTGTCTTTCTCTCCTCAGGTCTTTATTTCAGAAGAGTCTTTGTAACGTTTTGAATCCTTAGCTTTAATCTAAAGAAATGATTTTGATAAAGTTGCTTTCGAGAAGAAAATGACAATTGAATCTGATAATGTTCAACAAGTACATCTTACACATTTAAGAGGAAAGCAGTCATGGGCTTGTCTTCTTGACACTTAGCCACTTATTCATTGGCCTTTACCAAGTGTCCAATTTTGTATTCTGGGAGGAGAGTGATCACTCATTTTAGTTCTGTTCTTACAAGATGTGGGAAGTTTCCAAGAGGTGTCACTACTTGCTTTCTATTTTCTAGAACCAGGACCTATAGACCCTCCAGTTCTTCTGGACGTGAAATCCAGAAAGATGTTGGTCACCTGGCAGCATCCTTCACAATGCAACGGGATCATTACCCACTATAACATTTACCAACATGGCCACCTCAGCTTGACAACTTCAGGAAATGTCACTAATGGCACAGTGACCCATTTACGCCCTTATACGCCCTACACATTTCAAGTAGAAGCTTGTACTTCAAAAGGTTGTTCCCTGTCAGCTGAGTCCCAGACCATTTGGACATTCCCAGATGCACCGGAAGGTATCCCAAGTCCAGATTTGTTCTCTGATACCCCAACATCTGTTATCATATCTTGGGGACCCCCCACCCATCCCAATGGCCTGGTGGAGAGCTCTACAATCCAGAGAAGACTCCAAGGGAAGAAAGAAGTTTCCACACTAGTGACTCTCCCAGGAAGTCATCCCCGGAGGTTTATTGACAAGACTTCTGCTGTTAGTCCGTGGACAAAATATGAGTATCGCGTGCTGATGAGCACTGTTGGCGGAGGTGCAAACAGTAGTGAGTGGGCAGAAGTGACCACGAGACCCTCGCGACCTGCTGGGGTGCAGCCCCCTGCGGTGGATGTATTAGGACCCCACTCAGCCAAGGTAAGATACCGAGTGTCTGTCTCCTCCGCAGACTAGGTATGTACCCTCCATTGACTCCGTGTTAAACAGAGCCATCTACTGACAAAACTCACACATGTGTTGTTTCAGGCATTCACTGGAGAAACTGGGTTTTTGGCCTTTGGCCCAAACTCTCTCGAATTGGATGTCAGTTTTTCTTTTTCCCTGTATCCCCTTAATTATATTATTGAGATGCTTCCATTTCCCTCACACACCTGAAATCCTTTGAATGCCACCCTGGGATGCTTAGCTTAACCACCACGTCAGATCTAAATAGATCAGAAAATGAGAAGAGATGGGGAAGTGCGGGGGAAGGGATTAGCGTATTAACAGAAGTTCCAATTACCAATATTCTGCTTTTTTTTTTTTTTAATGATCAAAGGATCAAGCGGATGGAGGAAAGAAAGAAAAATAGCAGATTACGGGGTTATTTAGGAACTGTTCAATTATTCACTTCATTCTGCAGGGAATGAACTCTAGAGGCTAGGATAACTACCATTGTTTTGGCTTGCATACAAACTTCATTCAAGGGAAATTAGTGTAACCAAACAGGAGGGAGTTTTGTAGCTTAGAAGCCTCTTTTGTGTAAATACACACATGCTTCCATGGATTCAGTCTTGTACTACTGCCAAAAGCAATGGTGCAGCAGCTTGCTCACCAGAGCACAAAACAAAGGACATTTGCATAACAGCAAAGTTCATCTGTTGAAATTATTGCTTGAATCTCTGTTGTGTGTTCTCTCGCGCCTACCAAAAGCAAACACAGGGTGATGCTCAATAGTGTAAATTGTTGAAGGAATTTAATTGAACCTACATACAATAATCCATGTTTAAAACTGTCTCTTCGTTAGTTTCCACATAAGATTGGCCAAAGCAGCATGCCTTCTTGATACAAATATCCCAAATGTATAGAATTCTGTTAATAAAACATCAAAATGAAATTACTTTGAAGAACATGAAGTGCAATGCTTATTATATGAATTGGGCAATCTTAAAACTTGTTCTTCATTCAAAGGAAAACGAGCAAACCTACAGTTATTAATCATTCCAGGAATGACTTTTCTTTTTAATTCTAAGGAAATTTTTCAAAACTCCAGTAGCAATACCAATCAGTATGATGTGACATAAATACAGTCCTTCACAAAGGCAAGACAAGGCAGTGGACAGTTTTCTGTATTCTTTCTAGCAAAAATTTAATAACTTAGGAAAATCTGAAAAGTGACAAATATTTTTACACACATAATGGCTTAGTGCATAATTCTATGTGATTCAGTATCTATAAACAATGATCAAAAGTATTCAAAATAAATTGCCTGGCTTTTTCTTTCTTCCCTTTTTTTCCTTCCTCTTTTGTTTTTGTAACCTCATCCAGGAATGAAACAATGTGTATGGCTTGTCGACCTGCTAAAATATAGACTAGCTTGGTTTGGGAGCAGAATCTCACACATACTCACCAGGCCTGTAATCTAATATTCTCCAAAATGGTACTTAGAATGTAGACATTGTGCACGAGTGATCTTTTTTTTTTTTTAGTTTGTACCTTTTACTAATCCTCACTTTATAGCTTGAATAGTAAAAATTATCAGTGAAGAGAATCATCAGGATTATTCATCTGAATCTAGTATTGGAGTATATGTATTTCAATAATAGTAAAACAATGTACTTATGCTTCAGAATTACTGGCTTACTTTTAGACAGGCTCAGAAAGATCTTCGTACTGCCAAAGTCAGTGTTTTAATGACATAGCTTATCTGGTAAACAAAGGCAGTGTGAAGCCAAACAGAGTTTTCTCTTTATAAAAGATAAGATTTGAGAGTTAAAACTGCAGATGGATGAAATGTGAGGAACAGAAGCATGGCCTTTAAAACATTGGTTAAAATTTCATTCAACATTTATCAGATAGGGTCAATGCAAATATTAGAATGAAGAAAATATCATTGACAATAATAATAGTTTCAGTTCTATTAATATTTATTGAGCATCTATACATCTTAATGAATGCCTCTTTTAGGTACTCGGGACACAATAGAGTCAAAGACAGAATCTCTACCTTCATGGAGTATTCATATTAAACATAACAATAAATAAATAAAGTGCCCAGAATTGGAAAAGACTTGGAGGAAAAACAAATCAGATTAAGAGGAATAATGGCTACCAGCTGATAGACTGAGAGATAATACAGATACTGGACTGGTATTTCACTCTACATCTTCTCACCACCATTCCTATGTAAGAACTTGCAGTCTAATAGGGAAAATCAGGAAACTTCATGTACTTAAGCCAACTGGAAAATAACCCAAAGTACATCTTAGTAAGTACAAAAAGATGTGCTATGACTTGCTATAACTTTTAAAAAGATAAAAGAAAAATTAAAACCATAATTCTATGTGATACAAAACGGGGTTTTTTTCTTTCTTCCCTTTTTTCCTTCCTCTTTTGTTTTGTAACCTCATCCAGGAATGAAACAATGTGTATGGCTTGTCGACCTGCTAAAATATAGACTAGCTTGGTTTGGGAGCAGAATCTCACACATACTCACCAGGCCTGTAATCTAATATTCTCCAAAATGGTACTTAGAATGTAGACATTGTGCACGAGTGATCTTTTTTTTTTTTTAGTTTGTACCTTTTACTAATCCTCACTTTATAGCTTGAATAGTAAAAATTATCAGTGAAGAGAATCATCAGGATTATTCATCTGAATCTAGTATTGGAGTATATGTATTTCAATAATAGTAAAACAATGTACTTATGCTTCAGAATTACTGGCTTACTTTTAGACAGGCTCAGAAAGATCTTCGTACTGCCAAAGTCAGTGTTTTAATGACATAGCTTATCTGGTAAACAAAGGCAGTGTGAAGCCAAACAGAGTTTTCTCTTTATAAAAGATAAGATTTGAGAGTTAAAACTGCAGATGGATGAAATGTGAGGAACAGAAGCATGGCCTTTAAAACATTGGTTAAAATTTCATTCAACATTTATCAGATAGGGTCAATGCAAATATTAGAATGAAGAAAATATCATTGACAATAATAATAGTTTCAGTTCTATTAATATTTATTGAGCATCTATACATCTTAATGAATGCCTCTTTTAGGTACTCGGGACACAATAGAGTCAAAGACAGAATCTCTACCTTCATGGAGTATTCATATTAAACATAACAATAAATAAATAAAGTGCCCAGAATTGGAAAAGACTTGGAGGAAAAACAAATCAGATTAAGAGGAATAATGGCTACCAGCTGATAGACTGAGAGATAATACAGATACTGGACTGGTATTTCACTCTACATCTTCTCACCACCATTCCTATGTAAGAACTTGCAGTCTAATAGGGAAAATCAGGAAACTTCATGTACTTAAGCCAACTGGAAAATAACCCAAAGTACATCTTAGTAAGTACAAAAAGATGTGCTATGACTTGCATAGATACGAGCATTGAGAAAGGAAGGTTGTACAAACAACAAAGCCTTACTATACAGCACAAGGAATTATATTCAATATCTTAGAATAAACCATAATGAAAAAGAATGTGAAAAAAAATGTGTGTGTGTATATATGTGTGTGTGTGTGTGTGTGTACATAGCTGAATCACATTGCTGTGTAACAGAAGTTAACACAACATTGTAAATCAATTATGCTTCAGTAAACAACTTTTTTTTGAAATGGGAAGTTGCATATCATATCAATCTCTAGGTTAGAAGGAAAACAGTATATGTCAAAGAGGTTGTATTATCTAAAAAAAGTGAAAACCACACACTTTGTGTGTTATTTAATCATTTAAGAAAATTCATTTCATTGGATAAAGTTGCTAAAATAAATACCAAAGCCTAAATAAATAGTTTAATAAAATTCTAACTTCTAGTTATAACGATAGATTGAAAACTTCTAAATAAAATGTTAGCAAACTGAACTGGTGTACCAAGACAAATTTGGTCTGATTCCAAAAATGCAAGGATGGTTCAACATCAGGAAATCTATTGACATATTTCTTGAAAGCCCATGTTGTTTATCAATAGGTACAGAAGAAAGACTTGTAAGATTCAGCAGAAACTTCTAACAAAAATTCATCACAAAACCAGATTAGGAAAAAGTCAGTTTATACAATTGTTGCACTGGAGTCATGAGAATAACTAAAGATTGACAAAAATAAAATAAAAAAATAGCTATGTGAAACTATGATGCAGGAAAAAATTGCATTTTGGTGAGTCTTTGAACTCTGATGGCCCCATTCAAAGGATCACCTCTCAGAGCTAAAGCAGAATGAAAGAGTAGGCCTACAGTTCTCAGATTCTCAGGTCCAAAGAACAAAGAATTAAACCCTATATATCAATCCCACCTATTTTTTAAGATGGACTGGCCTTTGATTTCTGCTTAAAGAAAACCAATAAGAAGTATAATTTTTAATTTAATTTTTTATTTTATGTTAGAACATAATTGAGTTACAATGCTGTATTGAGTTTTAGGTGTATAGAAAGTGATTTAGTTATACTTAAACATATATACTTCTTTTTTTCAGATTCTTTCCCATATAGATTATTACAGAATATGAAAAGAAATAAAGTAGTAATGACAACTGATATTCATTGAGTTTATTTTAAGGTCCAGGAATGTTCTTACTGAATCTTTGTATAATTCTGTTAGATAGAGGCCATTAATATCCCAATTTCACAGGTACAAAAATGAGAATTAATATATTTTTAATTTTTAATAGGTTTTTTTTTTTTTAATTTGGCCTCTTTTATTGGTTTTTATTTTCATCCATCGTTATTCTTTGGCCTGTGTGGGCCTCCCATTGCAGTGGCCTCTCTTATTGCAGAGCACTGGCCCTGGGCGCTTGCGCTCCAGAGCGCTGACTCGTAATTGGACACACCAGTTCAGACGTTCAAGCATGTGGGATCTTTCCAGGCCAGGTATTAAACCAGGGCCCCTTGCACTGGAAGGTGGACTCTACCCACTGAGCCACCAGAGAAGCCTTGAATGTTCAGTTTTAAGCCATCTTTTCCACTCTTCTATTTCATCATCATCAAGAGGCTCCTTAGTTGCTTTTCACTTTCTGCCGTTAGGGTGGTATCATCTGCATATCTGAAGTTACTGATATTTCTGCTGGTCATCATGATTCCAGCTTGTGAGTCATCCAGCTCAGCATTTTGTATGATATACTCTGTGTGTATGTTAAATAGCCAATACACAGCCTTGACGTATGACTTTCCCAGTTTTGAACCAATCCATTGTTCCATGTCCAGTTCTAACTGTTGCTTCTTGTTACCTAGAAGATAGTTTATTTTCTGCAGGATATAGGATTCTTTAAAAACAAGTTAAACTTTAAAATATAGATTAGGAAAATATGTTTGTTGCATATTATATAAAATTATTTTCCCATAATATACAGAGAATGTATAATTGATGATAAGAGGCAACTCAATAAAAGAGAATATCTATACTTTTATAGATAAATAATTTAAATAAGAGGATGTAAAATAGTCAAAAACACTTGAAAATATTTATATTCCTGAAAGTCAAGAAACTTCAAATTAATTAAAGAAATAGTGAAGTAATACTGGTAAAACCAAAAGGAGTAATCATTTCTTTTATTCTTTCCATTTAATGAGATAGAATTGACATACAGCATACTATACATTTAAGGTGTAGATCATAATGATTTGACTTACATACATCATGAGATGATGACCACAATAAGTTTAATGAACATCTGTCACCTCATATAGATACAAAATAAAAGAAAAAAAAACTTTCCTCATGATATAGCTCTTAAGATTTATTCTAAACAACTTTTCTACATAATATCAGCAGTGTTAATTAAATTAATCATGTTGTACCTTGCATCTATAGTACTTCTTTATCTTAGAACTTGAAGTTTTACTTTTTGACCACCTTCATGAGTAGTGCCCTGAATCCATCCCTGCCTCTGGTAACCACAAATCTGATATCTAAAAAGACTAGTAATTCCAAGGGTTTTTGAGGACATAGATCATGGATGCTTTCTTTCATTATTTGTAATAAATTGAATTACTTCAACATTATTGGAAAGTAATGCATTAATAATCATTAAAATTAAACATACATTTTGGTACAACAATCCTCACCAACTTATCCAATAAAAATAAGTACAATGGTATGTTTGCATATATTTTCAGATATTATTTTTAACAAAAAAATTTTAAGTTTTGGGATTATAATAATCATGATTCCAGCTTGTGAGTCATCCAGCTCAGCATTTTGTATGATATACTCTGTGTGTATGTTAAATAGCCAATACACAGCCTTGACGTATGACTTTCCCAGTTTTGAACCAATCCATTGTTCCATGTCCAGTTCTAACTGTTGCTTCTTGTTACCTAGAAGATAGTTTATTTTCTGCAGGATATAGGATTCTTTAAAAACAAGTTAAACTTTAAAATATAGATTAGGAAAATATGTTTGTTGCATATTATATAAAATTATTTTCCCATAATATACAGAGAATGTATAATTGATGATAAGAGGCAACTCAATAAAAGAGAATATCTATACTTTTATAGATAAATAATTTAAATAAGAGGATGTAAAATAGTCAAAAACACTTGAAAATATTTATATTCCTGAAAGTCAAGAAACTTCAAATTAATTAAAGAAATAGTGAAGTAATACTGGTAAAACCAAAAGGAGTAATCATTTCTTTTATTCTTTCCATTTAATGAGATAGAATTGACATACAGCATACTATACATTTAAGGTGTAGATCATAATGATTTGACTTACATACATCATGAGATGATGACCACAATAAGTTTAATGAACATCTGTCACCTCATATAGATACAAAATAAAAGAAAAAAAAACTTTCCTCATGATATAGCTCTTAAGATTTATTCTAAACAACTTTTCTACATAATATCAGCAGTGTTAATTAAATTAATCATGTTGTACCTTGCATCTATAGTACTTCTTTATCTTAGAACTTGAAGTTTTACTTTTTGACCACCTTCATGAGTAGTGCCCTGAATCCATCCCTGCCTCTGGTAACCACAAATCTGATATCTAAAAAGACTAGTAATTCCAAGGGTTTTTGAGGACATAGATCATGGATGCTTTCTTTCATTATTTGTAATAAATTGAATTACTTCAACATTATTGGAAAGTAATGCATTAATAATCATTAAAATTAAACATACATTTTGGTACAACAATCCTCACCAACTTATCCAATAAAAATAAGTACAATGGTATGTTTGCATATATTTTCAGATATTATTTTTAACAGTTAAGTAAGTATTATAATAATTGGATAACCAGTTTTTAATCATGAAAGGAGTATTATACAGCAGCAAAAAATGGTAGGATGTGTCCATGATCTCTTGTTAAATGGGAAAAGCAAGTTTCAGCTTAATAGTGGGTAGGAAATAAAATATTTCCAGAAAAAAAAAATTAAAAGATAGAGAGAAAGCTTACCAATATATGGATATATATGCTGTGCTTCTGTGGGAAAGAATAGAAGAATAGATTCCAATCTACCACCCTTTTACCTTAAAAGAGTGTAAATGGAAAGCAATAGGAGAAGGTCAAGATCAAAAAATCTTATTTTATCATAATTTATTTTCCCATATATATGTTTGGTTCTTCCTCTGTATGGAAAATTCAAGTCAAATATCTGAAGTGAAAAAATAACATTAAGAACTTTAAAAGGAGAAGAGGAGATCTTAAAGCAGAATTTAATTTCATTTCCACACATGTTTATTGTATACCTTATTCTATACACCTTATTAAAGATACAAAGGGAATATTTCATGAAAAAATAGCCACAATAAAGAACAAAAACAAAATGGACCTAACCGAAGCAGATGTTAAGAAAAAAAATGGCAAGAATACACAGAAGAACTATACAAAAAATGCTCTTAATAACATGGATAACCACAAATGGTTTGGTCACTCTCCTACAGCCAGACATCCTAGAGTGTGAAGTCAAGTAGGTCCTAGGAAGCATCACTACAAACAAAGCTAGTGGAGGTGACAGAATTCCTGCTGAGCTATTTTGAATTCTAAAAGATGATGCTGTTAAAGTGCTATACTCAATATGCCAGCAAATTTGAAAAACCAAGGTCAGAAGACTGGAAAAGGTCAGTTTGCATTCCAATCTGATATCTAAAAAGACTAGTAATTCCAAGGGTTTTTGAGGACATAGATCATGGATGCTTTCTTTCATTATTTGTAATAAATTGAATTACTTCAACATTATTGGAAAGTAATGCATTAATAATCATTAAAATTAAACATACATTTTGGTACAACAATCCTCACCAACTTATCCAATAAAAATAAGTACAATGGTATGTTTGCATATATTTTCAGATATTATTTTTAACAGTTAAGTAAGTATTATAATAATTGGATAACCAGTTTTTAATCATGAAAGGAGTATTATACAGCAGCAAAAAATGGTAGGATGTGTCCATGATCTCTTGTTAAATGGGAAAAGCAAGTTTCAGCTTAATAGTGGGTAGGAAATAAAATATTTCCAGAAAAAAAAAATTAAAAGATAGAGAGAAAGCTTACCAATATATGGATATATATGCTGTGCTTCTGTGGGAAAGAATAGAAGAATAGATTCCAATCTACCACCCTTTTACCTTAAAAGAGTGTAAATGGAAAGCAATAGGAGAAGGTCAAGATCAAAAAATCTTATTTTATCATAATTTATTTTCCCATATATATGTTTGGTTCTTCCTCTGTATGGAAAATTCAAGTCAAATATCTGAAGTGAAAAAATAACATTAAGAACTTTAAAAGGAGAAGAGGAGATCTTAAAGCAGAATTTAATTTCATTTCCACACATGTTTATTGTATACCTTATTCTATACACCTTATTAAAGATACAAAGGGAATATTTCATGAAAAAATAGCCACAATAAAGAACAAAAACAAAATGGACCTAACCGAAGCAGATGTTAAGAAAAAAAATGGCAAGAATACACAGAAGAACTATACAAAAAATGCTCTTAATAACATGGATAACCACAAATGGTTTGGTCACTCTCCTACAGCCAGACATCCTAGAGTGTGAAGTCAAGTAGGTCCTAGGAAGCATCACTACAAACAAAGCTAGTGGAGGTGACAGAATTCCTGCTGAGCTATTTTGAATTCTAAAAGATGATGCTGTTAAAGTGCTATACTCAATATGCCAGCAAATTTGAAAAACCCAGCAGTGGTCAGAAGACTGGAAAAGGTCAGTTTGCATTCCAATCTGAAAGAAGGGTAATGCCAAAGAATATTCAAACTACTGCACAATTACACTCATTTCACATGCTAGCAAGATAATGCTCAACATCCTCCATGCCAGACATCAGTGGAATGTGAACCAAGAACCTCAGGATGTAACAGAGGATTTAGAAAAGGCAGAGGAACCAGAGATCAAATTGCCAACATCTGTTGAATCATAGAGCAAGGGGAAATTTCCCGAAAAACATTTATTTCTGCTTCATTGACTATGCTACAGCCTTTGACTGTGTGGATCACAGCAAACTGTGGAAGATTCTTAAGGAGATGGGAATACCAGACTACCTTACCTGCCTTCTAAGAAGCCTTTATACAGGTCAAGAAGCAACAGTTAGAACTAGACATGGAACAATGGACTGTTTCCAAATTGAGAAAGGAGTATGTCAAGATTGTATATTGTTAGCCTGCTTATTTAACTTATATGCAGGGAACATCATGTGAAATGCCAGTCTGGATGAAGCACAAGTTGGAATCAAGATTTCCCGGAAAAATATCAATAACCTCAGGTATGTAGATGACACCACTCTTATGGCAGAAAGTGAAGAGAAACTAAAGACCCTCTTGAAGGTGAAAGTGGCGACTGAAAAAATCTAGCCTAAAACTCAACATTAAAAAAAAAGATCATGGCATTCAGTCCCATGACTTCATGGCAAATAGATGAGGAAACAATGGACACAGTGACAGACTGTTTTTACTGACGGTAAAGATACAAAGGAATATTTCATGAAAAATAGCCACAATAAAGAACAAAACAAAATGGACCTAACAAGCAGATGTTAAGAAAAAAAATGGCAAGAATACACAGAAGAACTATACAAAAAATGCTCTTAATAACATGGATAACCACAAATGGTTTGGTCACTCTCCTACAGCCAGACATCCTAGAGTGTGAAGTCAAGTAGGTCCTAGGAAGCATCACTACAAACAAAGCTAGTGGAGGTGACAGAATTCCTGCTGAGCTATTTTGAATTCTAAAAGATGATGCTGTTAAAGTGCTATACTCAATATGCCAGCAAATTTGAAAAACCCAGCAGTGGTCAGAAGACTGGAAAAGGTCAGTTTGCATTCCAATCTGAAAGAAGGGTAATGCCAAAGAATATTCAAACTACTGCACAATTACACTCATTTCACATGCTAGCAAGATAATGCTCAACATCCTCCATGCCAGACATCAGTGGAATGTGAACCAAGAACCTCAGGATGTAACAGAGGATTTAGAAAAGGCAGAGGAACCAGAGATCAAATTGCCAACATCTGTTGAATCATAGAGCAAGGGAATTCCAGAAAAACATTTATTTCTGCTTCATTGACTATGCTACAGCCTTTGACTGTGTGGATCACAGCAAACTGTGGAAGATTCTTAAGGAGATGGGAATACCAGACTACCTTACCTGCCTTCTAAGAAGCCTTTATACAGGTCAAGAAGCAACAGTTAGAACTAGACATGGAACAATGGACTGTTTCCAAATTGAGAAAGGAGTATGTCAAGATTGTATATTGTTAGCCTGCTTATTTAACTTATATGCAGAGTACATCATGCAAAATGTCAGTCTGGATTAAACACAAGCTGGAATCAAGATTGCAGGAGAAATATCAATAACCTCAGGTATGTAGATGACACCACCCTTATGGCAGAAAGTGAAGAGGAACTAAAGAGCCTCTTGATGAAGGTGAAAGAGGAGAGTGAAAAAGCTGGCCTAAAACTCAACATTCAAAATATGAAGATCATGGCATTCAGTCCCATGACTTCATGGCAAATAGATGAGGAAACAATGGACACAGTGACAGACTGTATTTTCTTGGGCTTCAAAATCACTGACGGGTGGTGACTATAGTCATGAAATTAAAAGACAGTTGCCCCTTGGAAGAAAAGCTATGAAAGACCTAGACAAACCTATTAAAAAGCAGAGACATCACATTGCCAACAAAGTCTGTATAGTCAAAGCTGTCATTTTTCCAGTAGTCATGTATGGATATGAGAGTTGGCCTTTAAAGAAGGCTGAGTGGCAAAGAATTGACTGCTTTGAACTATGATGTTAGAGAAAGGAGATCAAACAAGTCAATTTCCTTTAGGAGATCAACCCTGACTATTCATTGGAAGGTCTGATGCTGAAGCTGAAACTCCAGTACTTTGTCTACCTGATGCAAAGAGATGGCTCATTGGAAAAGACCCTGATGCTAGAAAAAAGAGAAGGCAGAAGGACAAGGGGACCACGGTGAATGAGATGATTGGATGGCATCGCTAACTCAATGGACATGAGTTTTAGTAAGCTCCAGAAGATGGTGAAAGACAGGGAAGCCTGGCTGCAGTCTATGGGGTCACAAAGAATCAGATACGACTGAGTGACTGAACTAAACTGAACTCAGCTTATGCTTATTCTGTATGAAAGAGCTTAGCCTAGAAATCCATTTTTGAGAGGAATTCTTGTAGGGAGTCAACTTTTTCCACACTCCCATGCTTTGTGGTCACACATATTTAGTAGTGATGGCGTATCTTAAAATTATAAAATCTCATGTCTATATATGAGGGCAAGGATTATCTCTTCACATAAAATACAAGGTAATGAAGGCATGAAAATGATGAATGTTTTCTCAAGTCTCATATTTAGTAAGTGATATTTATGCGTATTATATCAGTCTTTATAAAATCTTATTCATAAAGTTATTTTTCTTTTATTTTTAATTGAAGGATAATTTAACTTTTATGCAGAGTACATCATGCAAAATGTCAGTCTGGATGAAACACAAGCTGGAATCAAGATTGCAGGAGAAATATCAATAACCTCAGGTATGTAGATGACACCACCCTTATGGCAGAAAGTGAAGAGGAACTAAAGAGCCTCTTGATGAAGGTGAAAGAGGAGAGTGAAAAAGCTGGCCTAAAACTCAACATTCAAAATATGAAGATCATGGCATTCAGTCCCATGACTTCATGGCAAATAGATGAGGAAACAATGGACACAGTGACAGACTGTATTTTCTTGGGCTTCAAAATCACTGACGGGTGGTGACTATAGTCATGAAATTAAAAGACAGTTGCCCCTTGGAAGAAAAGCTATGAAAGACCTAGACAAACCTATTAAAAAGCAGAGACATCACATTGCCAACAAAGTCTGTATAGTCAAAGCTGTCATTTTTCCAGTAGTCATGTATGGATATGAGAGTTGGCCTTTAAAGAAGGCTGAGTGGCAAAGAATTGACTGCTTTGAACTATGATGTTAGAGAAAGGAGATCAAACAAGTCAATTTCCTTTAGGAGATCAACCCTGACTATTCATTGGAAGGTCTGATGCTGAAGCTGAAACTCCAGTACTTTGTCTACCTGATGCAAAGAGATGGCTCATTGGAAAAGACCCTGATGCTAGAAAAAAGAGAAGGCAGAAGGACAAGGGGACCACGGTGAATGAGATGATTGGATGGCATCGCTAACTCAATGGACATGAGTTTTAGTAAGCTCCAGAAGATGGTGAAAGACAGGGAAGCCTGGCTGCAGTCTATGGGGTCACAAAGAATCAGATACGACTGAGTGACTGAACTAAACTGAACTCAGCTTATGCTTATTCTGTATGAAAGAGCTTAGCCTAGAAATCCATTTTTGAGAGGAATTCTTGTAGGGAGTCAACTTTTTCCACACTCCCATGCTTTGTGGTCACACATATTTAGTAGTGATGGCGTATCTTAAAATTATAAAATCTCATGTCTATATATGAGGGCAAGGATTATCTCTTCACATAAAATACAAGGTAATGAAGGCATGAAAATGATGAATGTTTTCTCAAGTCTCATAGTGTTGGATGAATAAGATGAAACTGGCTTCAGGAATACTTATTCACCCAATCTCAGCGTATTATATCAGTCTTTATAAAATTCTTATTCATAAAGTTATTTTTCTTTTATTTTTAATTGAAGGATAATTACAATATTGTGCTGGTTTCTGATACATCAACATGGATCAGTCATGGGTGTATGTATGTCCCCTCCTTCTGGAACCTCCCTCCCACCTCCCACCGTTCTCCACCCTTCTACATTGTCATCGAGCCTGGTCTGAGCTCCCTAAGTCACACCCCAATTCCCACTGGCTGTCAGTTTCACATGTATTAGTGTATATGTAGTTTTTAGATATGGTTTGACAGAGTTAAAGAAATTAGATGTAAGTTACAATAGTTATGTATGTTACTTTTTTCAAGTCTGAAGCCAATCAACTAAACTGCCTTTATAAATTTTTGTTTACAACCAGGATCATGTCTTTGTTGTTTAGGGCCTTTATTGTTTAGGGTCCTTATTGTTTAGGGCCATACTTAAGGAATCTGATTGAGTAGGTAAAAGGCAGTAGCTCCTTAAACACCTACCCACCTGTCCTATTTTCTGCAAATTTGTGATAACTAAACAGAAAAATGGAAATCTAAGCGGTTAAGAACCACACAAGTAGAAGAAACCATTGTGATTGGCGAAGCATCTCCAAAATAAGCATTTTATTTTAAGCAGTTTAGTTTTTACAGTTTATTTTTTAAATTTAAGTGTTAAGGTCTTGTTTTAGAGAACATCCTTGGCTTTTTAAGCCAAGAAAATGGCCCCTAGTCTGACTTTCTGGAAGATGGTTTATAATCCTGCCCATGAAAAACAGATATATAGGTGGCCATAAGAAATCAAACCGAATGAAACTTTTAATCTCACATATTTTGGGCACACTGTAATAAAGGCAGTCTTAAGCACTGGAAAGAATAGAATTCAATATTTCGCTAACTGACTCCTTAAAGAGTTTGGACACATTTATTTTTAGTAATAGCTCCAGGATGTTTTCAAGAGGATGATCAAATTAGATACCATTTCTGTTAGCCTACTCACTATAATGACAATGGCCTTCTCCACCTTGCTATAAATTCCTTCTAAAAATTTTCTGTGGAAGTAGATTCATGTCTCCTAACTCAGTACTGTCAAAAAGATATATCTTCCTAAACCTGTAACTTTTTAAGTGAGAAAAATAGTCAATTTCTGGATGCAAGCATTTATAGTAGAAAACACAGGGGTTTTAGCTCTTCGAATGGCTGTCTCCAGAGTCATTACATCATATTTCTTAATCATTGCTTGCTGATATCTTGTTCAGGTTTTTATTTTCTGAATGCTCTTCTCAGCCTCAATAACCAAGTTCCAAATCAATTCAGTCCCAGTTCATTTGCAAATACAGACTACCTCCAAAGTTTGAATTCTTTCATGGGCTGTCAAGCCTTGACCTGAACTCTCAGAATATTTTATTTCCAGAGGCAAGTGTCTCTGCATGTGGCTCAGGTGGAACTGAGCTATGATAACTTCTCCATTTTTCATTCACATTAAAAGTACCAGGAAACCCTGTAAGTTTGAGCTTGCCTCATTTCTTGAGCCCACAGAGAGTACTGCACCACCCAAACGATTAGAATCCTATGTCTGTTCTATGAACTTTGCTTAATTTAGGTCTCTTTGATTTTCTTCCTTCTGTCCAAAAAAAAGGGAAATCCTTTTTGGTTTTTCAATGATTTCAACCCATAGAAAAAGTAACAATTAAAACTTGTTAAGCATCTCCAAAATAAGCATTTTATTTTAAGCAGTTTAGTTTTTACAGTTTATTTTTAAATTTAAGTGTTAAGGTCTTGTTTTAGAGAACATCCTTGGCTTTTTAAGCCAAGAAAATGGCCCCTAGTCTGACTTTCTGGAAGATGGTTTATAATCCTGCCCATGAAAAACAGATATATAGGTGGCCATAAGAAATCAAACCGAATGAAACTTTTAATCTCACATATTTTGGGCACACTGTAATAAAGGCAGTCTTAAGCACTGGAAAGAATAGAATTCAATATTTCGCTAACTGACTCCTTAAAGAGTTTGGACACATTTATTTTTAGTAATAGCTCCAGGATGTTTTCAAGAGGATGATCAAATTAGATACCATTTCTGTTAGCCTACTCACTATAATGACAATGGCCTTCTCCACCTTGCTATAAATTCCTTCTAAAAATTTTCTGTGGAAGTAGATTCATGTCTCCTAACTCAGTACTGTCAAAAAGATATATCTTCCTAAACCTGTAACTTTTTAAGTGAGAAAAATAGTCAATTTCTGGATGCAAGCATTTATAGTAGAAAACACAGGGGTTTTAGCTCTTCGAATGGCTGTCTCCAGAGTCATTACATCATATTTCTTAATCATTGCTTGCTGATATCTTGTTCAGGTTTTTATTTTCTGAATGCTCTTCTCAGCCTCAATAACCAAGTTCCAAATCAATTCAGTCCCAGTTCATTTGCAAATACAGACTACCTCCAAAGTTTGAATTCTTTCATGGGCTGTCAAGCCTTGACCTGAACTCTCAGAATATTTTATTTCCAGAGGCAAGTGTCTCTGCATGTGGCTCAGGTGGAACTGAGCTATGATAACTTCTCCATTTTTCATTCACATTAAAAGTACCAGGAAACCCTGTAAGTTTGAGCTTGCCTCATTTCTTGAGCCCACAGAGAGTACTGCACCACCCAAACGATTAGAATCCTATGTCTGTTCTATGAACTTTGCTTAATTTAGGTCTCTTTGATCTCTCTTCTGTCCAGGGAAATCCTCTGTGCTCATAAAGAACACATCTAAAACTTGTCTTCACCAGCACAGTGTGGATCCTTTCTAGAGACGATTTAAAAATTAGCAATGATTTCAACCCATGTAGTAAAATTTGAGTACATTCCAGGTCCTTGTTAATTATAAACTAGGAAAGTAATCATCAAGCAACTGGTCAAATGACGCATAGTAGAAGATTTTGTCACCAAGAATAAGAGTATCCTGTGACAATCTCAGGTCAGATTGCTTCTGGAGGAAACTTTTTTTTTCCTTTTAGAAATTCTTACTTCATCTTTTTCTCTTCTAATTCCTCTATTTTCCCTTGCAGACTTTGACCTTGAGTAGAACTCTATACATAGATATCAATGTATACCTTTGTGGAAAACACATTTCAGTTGCCAAAATAAGTGCATGTTAAGGAAAATATAATGGAGTCAGCCATGACTGCCATTACGTACTGCACTCCATCTCTGAGTATTTGGTAATAAATGAGTGTATAATTTAGGTTCTGCTCTCAAGAAGTTTATGGTCTATTTGGGAGATGAAATATACACTCCAAAGTGTAAGGAATATTGGAATATTGCAAGGCAACAAAAAAAAGAGATGAAGCAGGATTCCATATAAATAATGATTTTTAATGACCTGTGTACATTTTCCTAGGGTCTTTTCCCCCTTTAAGAGCATGAGTGGGTTAGCACAATGCCCTTACAATATTTAATCAGAGAAGAAAAGGACCATCCAGCATTAGAAAACATCATTTCTTTCTTCTGATGCTCATGTCTGTGAATTAAATAGGACCATTCTTTTCTTGCGTCCTTAATGTTTTCCACATATCTCTTCTCTTTGCGAATAGGATATGTTGTTACTGCTTTACTTGCTACATTATAAACTAGTGAGATTCAGGAGCTTAATTGTGCATTCTCAGAAAATGCAGAGGGTCGTTTCTGCATCCCCATCACCACCATCCAAAAAAAAAAGAATACTGACATACTTAGAGTACACACTTATAATGCAAGGCAAGGAGAGCTGATGCTTCATCTAATTGAGTTATAAACAAGAAAACTCTCAAACCCTGCTGCTGCCCCATTGATGCGTGTGGATGTGTGAATTCTCTCCATGTGTGTGCTCTGCGTCTTTCAGGACACCCATGGTGGAGATGAATCACCGAGGTGTGTATTAGCCTGACAGCCTTAGAAAGTCTCCAGACTAACAGCCCAACCCAGGAAACAGCCTCTCATTTCGTTCCTGGCGTACTGCTAATTGATCTGAAACCCTTCATTACTGTCTAGTCTAAAGGGCTATGTCAAAAGTAGGTACTTAGAAAGTGACTTAACTGAAAATAAGACAGAACAAAATGCCAGGCTATGCAAACCACAGCTCTTCTGTTCCTGGGTTGTCATGCTGGTTCTAAGCTTATCTTTTATTTCAGGTCACTTGGAAGCCCCCACTCATCCTGAATGGAGACATTCTTACCTACGAGATCCGCATGCCCGACCCTCACATCATGATCACCAATGTAACTTCCTCTGTGTTAAGCCACGTTGTTACTCATCTGATTCCTTTTACTAATTATTCTGTCACCATTGTGGCTTGCTCAGGGGGTAATGGGTACCTAGGGGGGTGCACAGAGAGCTTCCCTACCCATGTGACAACCCATCCCACCCTGCCTCAGGATCTTAGCCCGTTGGCTGTGGTTCCACTGAGTGACTCGTATGTTGGGATTTCCTGGCAGCCACCATCCAGGCCAAATGGACCTGATTTGAGGTAAGAGACAGTGATGTTTCTTTTGGATTTTGTTGTCATTTTAACTCTCCAGGAAGGAAGGGAGGGGACTCTTCCTCACGTATGAACATAGACCTAATTCCTTATTGGATATTCCTATTGGTAACTTTTTTTATTGAACTAGTGTAGATTTACAGTGTTGTGTTCATTTCTGCTCTACAGCAAAGTGATTAAGTTATATATATATATATTCTTTTTTATATTATTTTCCATTATGGTTTATCACAAGCTATTGAATACAGGTCCCTGTGCTATACCATAGGATCTGGTTCTTTATCCAATCTGTGTATAATAGTTTGTGTATCCTAATGCCAGACTCCCAGTCCTTCCTGCCCCTACACACTGTGTCAGCCTTAGTCATAACTTTCATAGAGTTTCATCTTATGTATCTTGACTTATACGGAACTGTGAAAAGTTAATCACAGTAAAAATACCATGATATTGTGAGGAACTAAAAACCATAGAAGGGGCTTCCCAGGTAGGTCCATGCAAAGAATCCACTTGCCTGTTTAGAAGCTGAGGGTTGGAACCCTCACTTGGGAACATACCCTGTAAAAGGAAATGTCTAAAGGCCCTTCATTACTGTCTAGTCTAAAGGGCTATGTCAAAAGTAGGTACTTAGAAAGTGACTTAACTGAAAATAAGACAGAACAAAATGCCAGGCTATGCAAACCACAGCTCTTCTGTTCCTGGGTTGTCATGCTGGTTCTAAGCTTATCTTTTATTTCAGGTCACTTGGAAGCCCCCACTCATCCTGAATGGAGACATTCTTACCTACGAGATCCGCATGCCCGACCCTCACATCATGATCACCAATGTAACTTCCTCTGTGTTAAGCCACGTTGTTACTCATCTGATTCCTTTTACTAATTATTCTGTCACCATTGTGGCTTGCTCAGGGGGTAATGGGTACCTAGGGGGGTGCACAGAGAGCTTCCCTACCCATGTGACAACCCATCCCACCCTGCCTCAGGATCTTAGCCCGTTGGCTGTGGTTCCACTGAGTGACTCGTATGTTGGGATTTCCTGGCAGCCACCATCCAGGCCAAATGGACCTGATTTGAGGTAAGAGACAGTGATGTTTCTTTTGGATTTTGTTGTCATTTTAACTCTCCAGGAAGGAAGGGAGGGGACTCTTCCTCACGTATGAACATAGACCTAATTCCTTATTGGATATTCCTATTGGTAACTTTTTTTATTGAACTAGTGTAGATTTACAGTGTTGTGTTCATTTCTGCTCTACAGCAAAGTGATTAAGTTATATATATATATATTCTTTTTTATATTATTTTCCATTATGGTTTATCACAAGCTATTGAATACAGGTCCCTGTGCTATACCATAGGATCTGGTTCTTTATCCAATCTGTGTATAATAGTTTGTGTATCCTAATGCCAGACTCCCAGTCCTTCCTGCCCCTACACACTGTGTCAGCCTTAGTCATAACTTTCATAGAGTTTCATCTTATGTATCTTGACTTATACGGAACTGTGAAAAGTTAATCACAGTAAAAATACCATGATATTGTGAGGAACTAAAAACCATAGAAGGGGCTTCCCAGGTAGGTCCATGCAAAGAATCCACTTGCCTGTTTAGAAGCTGAGGGTTGGAACCCTCACTTGGGAACATACCCTGTAAAAGGAAATGACAACCTACTCCAATATTATTGCCCAAGAATCCCATGGACAGAGGAGCCTGGCAAGCTGTAGTCCATGGGGTCACAAAAAAGTCAAGACACAACACTAAACAACAACAATTTAAGAAAAAGGCAGTCACAATTCTGTAATGATTCTTTACACAATTTTTCTCTTGATTTTCAAAGTATATTCTTAATATATGTTAAGCAAATTTGAGACATGTTCTAAATGACACATTTGCACAAATATGCCTCAACATTCCAAAGCGAACACAATTATTTGGCATGCTGTTGCTACCTAGAAACTTGTAAAGCATGTGGTCAGGAATATAGTAAAATGAAAGAAAAAAATTGTGATTCTAAAGTGGCCTTATAACAACTTGACACTTAAGACCATGGAGTTGATAATATTCTCATTGTTTATAAAGTATTGATGGTAGAAGTCTTAGGAAGTCACTAACTTTTAAAGCTTTTTGTGCCTCTACTTTATCTGAAATTAGCAATAAAGTTTTGGTAAATCTCACATGGAAAATATATAAATGTCATCATTTTACTGGCAATAGTACAATGTGAATGTAGCTAATTTTTCCACTTAGCTACAGAGGTGACAGAAAAGAAAATGATTATCTGAAAAAAAAAGAATATTAAGATGTTTTCTTTACATTCACCTATACATACCACACACTCTATTTCTGCTTGTCTTTTGCTTCAGATACGAGCTTCTGAGATGTAAAATCCAGCAACCACTTGCGTCAAATCCCCCAGAAGACTTAAATCTGTGGCACAGTATTTATTCAGGAACTCAGTGGTTTTATGAAGATAAGGGTCTTAGCAGGTGAGATTACAGCCAGACTCCCAGTCCTTCCTGCCCCTACACACTGTGTCAGCCTTAGTCATAACTTTCATAGAGTTTCATCTTATGTATCTTGACTTATACGGAACTGTGAAAAGTTAATCACAGTAAAAATACCATGATATTGTGAGGAACTAAAAACCATAGAAGGGGCTTCCCAGGTAGGTCCATGCAAAGAATCCACTTGCCTGTTTAGAAGCTGAGGGTTGGAACCCTCACTTGGGAACATACCCTGTAAAAGGAAATGACAACCTACTCCAATATTATTGCCCAAGAATCCCATGGACAGAGGAGCCTGGCAAGCTGTAGTCCATGGGGTCACAAAAAAGTCAAGACACAACACTAAACAACAACAATTTAAGAAAAAGGCAGTCACAATTCTGTAATGATTCTTTACACAATTTTTCTCTTGATTTTCAAAGTATATTCTTAATATATGTTAAGCAAATTTGAGACATGTTCTAAATGACACATTTGCACAAATATGCCTCAACATTCCAAAGCGAACACAATTATTTGGCATGCTGTTGCTACCTAGAAACTTGTAAAGCATGTGGTCAGGAATATAGTAAAATGAAAGAAAAAAATTGTGATTCTAAAGTGGCCTTATAACAACTTGACACTTAAGACCATGGAGTTGATAATATTCTCATTGTTTATAAAGTATTGATGGTAGAAGTCTTAGGAAGTCACTAACTTTTAAAGCTTTTTGTGCCTCTACTTTATCTGAAATTAGCAATAAAGTTTTGGTAAATCTCACATGGAAAATATATAAATGTCATCATTTTACTGGCAATAGTACAATGTGAATGTAGCTAATTTTTCCACTTAGCTACAGAGGTGACAGAAAAGAAAATGATTATCTGAAAAAAAAAGAATATTAAGATGTTTTCTTTACATTCACCTATACATACCACACACTCTATTTCTGCTTGTCTTTTGCTTCAGATACGAGCTTCTGAGATGTAAAATCCAGCAACCACTTGCGTCAAATCCCCCAGAAGACTTAAATCTGTGGCACAGTATTTATTCAGGAACTCAGTGGTTTTATGAAGATAAGGGTCTTAGCAGGTGAGATTACAAAGACTATAAAAACAAACGCCCACATTTATTTTGGGGCATGTTGAATAGTTCAGAGAGTCTGAGTGTCTTCATTGTGTGAGCAAGTTATCAGTTATGCAACAAAACATGTTGGTTATTATCTGTGGCATTAATCAGTAAACCACAATAGTCAGCACCTTTAATTTTGCTGCCTTAACTGCCCTCTTAAAATAAGCCTTTTGAAGTCAAATTTGTGACTGTTTGAGCCTTACTCTCTTGCCTTGTCCCAGCTCTAATGGACCTGTATTAGAAAAATCTAGAAATATGTACAGAACTAGAGAAAGTCTGGGGCACTTGTAAAACGCTTGCTTTTTAGGAAGCAGTTTGTTATAATTCATTGATACAATTTACAAAAATTATTTAATTCACAGGCCTGGGACTTGAAAGAATTCAATCTAGAATTTGAAGAAACCAAGAAATGAGCAAACAGGCAATGTCAGTAAAGAGCACCCAGGGGAGAGGAAGGAGGGCTACGTTTGGTTTCATCCTGTGCTAGAGCGCTAGCTTTGTAGCCTTAGGGGCATCACTAAACTCTGGGCTTTACTCTTGTTGTCTATAAAATGAGATTGGATGTGGTTAAGTGAAGTCTAAATATTCAAGAGTCAAGAAATGTAATGAAATTTGGAAGAATCACAGTTATTATCGTATGAAAACTTTTCAGACATTATTTTTCAATAATTTTCCTATCAGGCTATTTTTCTAGACTCACCCTGACTAGTTGTACTCTGAACTCAGTTTACAGTCTGGCCTTGTTCCCCCACCCACCCTGTGCCTGACCTCTGTCCCTCCTCTCCTTGGCCTCTAGCTCCAGGCTCCCCCTTATTGCATCAGGCACCTCTAACGAGCAACACCCTTCCCTGGACTTCTCTTCATGGCTGCCATTTGCCTCTGTCTATCATCCTTCAAGGCTTGGCCTAGAAGTTTCTGCTTGTCTTTTGCTTCAGATACGAGCTTCTGAGATGTAAAATCCAGCAACCACTTGCGTCAAATCCCCCAGAAGACTTAAATCTGTGGCACAGTATTTATTCAGGAACTCAGTGGTTTTATGAAGATAAGGGTCTTAGCAGGTGAGATTACAAAGACTATAAAAACAAACGCCCACATTTATTTTGGGGCATGTTGAATAGTTCAGAGAGTCTGAGTGTCTTCATTGTGTGAGCAAGTTATCAGTTATGCAACAAAACATGTTGGTTATTATCTGTGGCATTAATCAGTAAACCACAATAGTCAGCACCTTTAATTTTGCTGCCTTAACTGCCCTCTTAAAATAAGCCTTTTGAAGTCAAATTTGTGACTGTTTGAGCCTTACTCTCTTGCCTTGTCCCAGCTCTAATGGACCTGTATTAGAAAAATCTAGAAATATGTACAGAACTAGAGAAAGTCTGGGGCACTTGTAAAACGCTTGCTTTTTAGGAAGCAGTTTGTTATAATTCATTGATACAATTTACAAAAATTATTTAATTCACAGGCCTGGGACTTGAAAGAATTCAATCTAGAATTTGAAGAAACCAAGAAATGAGCAAACAGGCAATGTCAGTAAAGAGCACCCAGGGGAGAGGAAGGAGGGCTACGTTTGGTTTCATCCTGTGCTAGAGCGCTAGCTTTGTAGCCTTAGGGGCATCACTAAACTCTGGGCTTTACTCTTGTTGTCTATAAAATGAGATTGGATGTGGTTAAGTGAAGTCTAAATATTCAAGAGTCAAGAAATGTAATGAAATTTGGAAGAATCACAGTTATTATCGTATGAAAACTTTTCAGACATTATTTTTCAATAATTTTCCTATCAGGCTATTTTTCTAGACTCACCCTGACTAGTTGTACTCTGAACTCAGTTTACAGTCTGGCCTTGTTCCCCCACCCACCCTGTGCCTGACCTCTGTCCCTCCTCTCCTTGGCCTCTAGCTCCAGGCTCCCCCTTATTGCATCAGGCACCTCTAACGAGCAACACCCTTCCCTGGACTTCTCTTCATGGCTGCCATTTGCCTCTGTCTATCATCCTTCAAGGCTTGGCCTAGAAGTTTCCTAAGTCACCATCTTACTGGGATGAATCAGCTGCTTCTCTAATGTATTTCTGTAGCACACCTCTTACTAACACTAGTGTCTGTACTGGTTTCATGGCTTGTCTGGACACCCCTTTGGATTACTTATCAGGTCCACCTCGAGCAGAGCCTTGCCTTCGTGACCTCTCTTTTGATGTTCTCACCACAGTGCCTAGCATACAGTGGATGCTCCAGCCAATGCTAACTGAAAGAATATGTTTAGTAATACATACAGTGTCGTTTAGTCATTTCCCTATGGCTTAGGAATATTAACTGTTCTTATCCTTCAGGAATGGGTAAAACTAAGGAAAATACTCTCATCTATCTAAAACAGTTATGGTGGGAAAGCATAGATAATGTCAGCTGCCTGAAGGGAGGAATACAAAAGTCTTCTGAAAACAATATAATGAATAGATTGAATCATATAAAATTGCCATTTTTCAAGGCAGAAATGATCAATCATGAGTATGTGCTTTTTGTTCAACCTAAATTATTATGGTCAACTATTCTCCACTATGGTCAATTCATGGTTTACTTAACCCAGAATTGCTGTAAAATGATGACTTCAGTTGAGGAAATTCATTTTATTTGGTGATTTTATTTATTTTTACCATATGTTGAAAGATAATTTGATAAGGAACAAAATATGAGTAACGTAGCCTTTGCCCTCAAACATCTCACAGTCTAGTGGGAAAAACACATGCACACACATGTATTAATTGCTATAATATCATCACAGTTAACTATAGTCTCACCGTCACTCCCTAGGGAAATCATAGGGAAAGTAACTTTCTATTATCTGTGAACTCTTAAGTATCTGAAATATAACAATTTCCAACATAAAGAGGACTTAACTATTTAATATTACTGAATCTGATTTTTAGCCATGAGACATTTGGCAGAAAAAAACATAATATCTCAGAAAGATAATTCTTTTCTTTCATAGAAGCAAGGAAAACTTATAAAGGAAGTAGGACCAAATCCAAAATTTGAATTTTTAGTGATGCTTGTAAAGATTTTTCATGAGAAATCTAAAGCAAAGATTTAAGGAATGACATTAAGTTAAATCCCCACAAATTAGATAGAAGCATAAATTGACATAAACATGCTGATGACGGATGCTTCCAGAAAAGAAGTGAACCCAGGTCTCCTGCATTGCAGGCAGATTCTTTACATCTGAGCCACCAGGAAGCCCACCCCAGAACACAATGTGCTGAAGTGGTACTTTGACTAGCCTCAGAATACATTTTTCCCTTCTGTCTCCATGTGCAAAGTAAAATGTTGAGCTAGTTATCCAGATAATTTTCTTTCTTATGAGTATCATAGGTGAGGGGTGATTTGGTCTGAGTTGCATAGCTAGTTGCCTGGTTACTGACTTTTGCTCTGCCTGTGTGGACACAGAGGTAGAGCAGGGAACTGCAGGTTTATACTAGTCGTCACTTTGTAACTTTTCCTCCTTAATCATTCTGTACAAAGTGGCCAAGTTATGGTTCTTAGGGGAACCATAACTCTGGGTTCCCTGACATTTTCATCACTTGGAAAATCTGGAAACCATAACGGGTGCTGGGTCTCCCCCCCTGACATTTTTCATCACTATGGTCAATTCATGGTTTACTTAACCCAGAATTGCTGTAAAATGATGACTTCAGTTGAGGAAATTCATTTTATTTGGTGATTTTATTTATTTTTACCATATGTTGAAAGATAATTTGATAAGGAACAAAATATGAGTAACGTAGCCTTTGCCCTCAAACATCTCACAGTCTAGTGGGAAAAACACATGCACACACATGTATTAATTGCTATAATATCATCACAGTTAACTATAGTCTCACCGTCACTCCCTAGGGAAATCATAGGGAAAGTAACTTTCTATTATCTGTGAACTCTTAAGTATCTGAAATATAACAATTTCCAACATAAAGAGGACTTAACTATTTAATATTACTGAATCTGATTTTTAGCCATGAGACATTTGGCAGAAAAAAACATAATATCTCAGAAAGATAATTCTTTTCTTTCATAGAAGCAAGGAAAACTTATAAAGGAAGTAGGACCAAATCCAAAATTTGAATTTTTAGTGATGCTTGTAAAGATTTTTCATGAGAAATCTAAAGCAAAGATTTAAGGAATGACATTAAGTTAAATCCCCACAAATTAGATAGAAGCATAAATTGACATAAACATGCTGATGACGGATGCTTCCAGAAAAGAAGTGAACCCAGGTCTCCTGCATTGCAGGCAGATTCTTTACATCTGAGCCACCAGGAAGCCCACCCCAGAACACAATGTGCTGAAGTGGTACTTTGACTAGCCTCAGAATACATTTTTCCCTTCTGTCTCCATGTGCAAAGTAAAATGTTGAGCTAGTTATCCAGATAATTTTCTTTCTTATGAGTATCATAGGTGAGGGGTGATTTGGTCTGAGTTGCATAGCTAGTTGCCTGGTTACTGACTTTTGCTCTGCCTGTGTGGACACAGAGGTAGAGCAGGGAACTGCAGGTTTATACTAGTCGTCACTTTGTAACTTTTCCTCCTTAATCATTCTGTACAAAGTGGCCAAGTTATGGTTCTTAGGGGAACCATAACTCTGGGTTCCCTGACATTTTCATCACTTGGAAAATCTGGAAAACGTGCTGGTGTCATCTGATACCGCTGTGGTGAGTCAAGCTGGGTCTAACGCACAAGGGCGGCCACCGCCTTCAGTTTAAGCATTAGTCCAGCCTTAGGATTTTTAGAGCCTCCCTGTGCCTTGTCTCCTGAGTGAACTAATAAAACTTCTGCAAACTTAGTGATGGCATGCCCTCCTTTTTGTTCTGCATCTGACAAAGGAAGAGCAAGCTATAAAAAATAACAGGTTCTATTTTAAGGAAAATCTTGCTTTGTATAATAATTTAGCTACCACTGAGTTTATGAAGGGAGATAATGTTCTAACTCCTATTACTTTCAAATATCTATAAATTTCTACAAGTATTTCTTTATTAATGGCAGTCTGGAAAGAGATTTTTATATGAACATTCAAAATTAGTAGACATTCTTATTTACAAACAATGACTGGACTTGACTGTTTTCAAGTTTAAATGCTTAAGGTAAATATAGTGGAAAGTCTAAGTTTAAATATTAGTGATATAGGTTGTAATTTTTCACCCTGTAAAAATCAAATGGGTCAAGTCATTAAAGAGGACATTTCTGGGGAATGATATTCAAAAGCATATGACACTCCCCTTATTTGTAATGAGATTAAACGTGTGCGAATAACATTCTCTGCTTTTCTAATATGGAGAGACTGGGTCAGTTCCATGACACATGTTCCTATAACATAAACATATTTAAGTTGTAGTTATGAAGTAAAGAAGTTAAAGTCATGAACTTGGAGGGTGAGTGGAAGGACCACACGTGTAAGACAGACTCTGTTATTTTCTTCTTCAATATCACAACATGCATAAAAGTTAGATTTATAAGTGAAATTACCTTCTCTGGTTTCTTAGATGGTAAAGAATCTGTTTGCAATGAAGGATACCTAGATTTGATCCATGAGTCAGGAAGATCCTCTGGAAAGGAAATGGCAACCCACTCCAGTATTCTTGCCTGGAGAATTCAATAGACAGAGGAGCCTGGATGGCTGTAGTCCATGGACTCACAGAAAGAGTCAGACACAGCTTTCATTTCACTTTTCACCTTTAAAAATGGAATCCAGCTCTGTTACATTAGTGTACCATCTGCTAACAATGTACTTACTTTGAAATGAACAAATATATATTTATATCACATATAATTTAGTAGAGTCACAGTACTTTTTTCCTTTTGTCTTCATTGTTCTAAAGTTGCTTCATTCTGTCCTTCCTAAGTGTCATCATGTGAAAACTTGCCTCATGGAAAAGGAACCCCTAAATCTGAAAGGAATGCTTTTTTCATAGGAAGTTTTACTGCCTAATGTTTTCTTAAAAAGAAAGAAATCTAGTTTCTTTGTTTGCATGTCTTTTTCATGTTGATGACATTGTAGAACAAAGAAACAGTAGTCAAGTTATCATAGATATAACATTCTGGTACCAGAAGTATAAATAACTACAGGAATTGTGATTGTCATTACACTTTAATTTCCAAAAGCAGAAGACTTTCCTCATTTTTAGGGAAAAAAATCTTTCAGCAATAAATACATGAGGAAAAGAAAAGGTATCCACCATCAATGGAAAATCTAAACAACTACAGATTGAAGCAGAGGAAACAGTGTTGGGCTTTTATTTGCGTATTTATTTATGCCCACAGAGGATTTGAGGGTGTAAGGAACAGTATCTGTCAGAGGTATCTCAGACCCTCTAGTGCATCATGTTGTCCTAAAGCATGTGTTGGGTTGTGGCAAAAATGAAGAGTTAGTAGTAGGAGTACCTGAACAGCCTGCATTTTCAAAAGCATACATTTTCTGAATCCTGCAATTTGAGAAGCATGATTTATATTGGTGACAATATTGACATGTGAATTCTGTTAGGACATTAGTAAAGTTGACACATTTTTAATTCTGATGAAAATCACCAGAGGCATTCTGTAACTGCACTGAAGAATTTTGTTGGTTCCCAAAACACATCAGACTCTTTCAAGATCTAAGCCTTCCACATATCTGGCCTTAAATATTGCTTCTTACAGTTATTGGTTCAAATTACTGTTCGCCTTTCATAGCCCAAGTGTCTCCTCTGTGAAGACTTCCTGAGTAGAGTAGGTGAAATTAGATGCTCTGTCTGATGTATGTGGAAAGAAAAAGAGTAAATGACTATGTATTTTAGAAATTCCATTTAAAAGCCTGCATCTGTGTATATGTATGCACACACACACATTCCAATTAGGACAGACATTACATTCCCTATGTTTAGTATTTTGGCATATTGTTAGCACTAATAAATATTTTTTGAATGAATGAACAAGTTAATGAATAAAGTAATGGTATATCAAACATAAGAGAACAACATTATTTGTAAGGAAAAAAAATCTTTCAAATTTCAGTAAGGATCATTTCCCTATTGGATAGGTAGATTTTTATGTCACTAGTCAAATTATATGTGACTTAAAAGTTATAAGAATGAATGCATTAGCAGCTATTGTGTCCATTAGTTTGTTTATCTACTAAAATGTTCTGTCTGTTTGCATGTCTTTCATGTTGATGACATTGTAGAACAAAGAAACAGTAGTAATTACATTCTTGGTACCAGAAGTATAAATAACTACAGGAATTGTGATTGTCATTACACTTTAATTTCCAAAAGCAGAAGACTTTCCTCATTTTAGGGAAAAATCTTACAGCAATAAATACATGAGGAAAAGAAAAGGTATCCACCATCAATGGAAAATCTAAACAACTACAGATTGAAGCAGAGGAAACAGTGTTGGGCTTTTATTTGCGTATTTATTTATGCCCACAGAGGATTTGAGGGTGTAAGGAACAGTATCTGTCAGAGGTATCTCAGACCCTCTAGTGCATCATGTTGTCCTAAAGCATGTGTTGGGTTGTGGCAAAAATGAAGAGTTAGTAGTAGGAGTACCTGAACAGCCTGCATTTTCAAAAGCATACATTTTCTGAATCCTGCAATTTGAGAAGCATGATTTATATTGGTGACAATATTGACATGTGAATTCTGTTAGGACATTAGTAAAGTTGACACATTTTTAATTCTGATGAAAATCACCAGAGGCATTCTGTAACTGCACTGAAGAATTTTGTTGGTTCCCAAAACACATCAGACTCTTTCAAGATCTAAGCCTTCCACATATCTGGCCTTAAATATTGCTTCTTACAGTTATTGGTTCAAATTACTGTTCGCCTTTCATAGCCCAAGTGTCTCCTCTGTGAAGACTTCCTGAGTAGAGTAGGTGAAATTAGATGCTCTGTCTGATGTATGTGGAAAGAAAAAGAGTAAATGACTATGTATTTTAGAAATTCCATTTAAAAGCCTGCATCTGTGTATATGTATGCACACACACACATTCCAATTAGGACAGACATTACATTCCCTATGTTTAGTATTTTGGCATATTGTTAGCACTAATAAATATTTTTTGAATGAATGAACAAGTTAATGAATAAAGTAATGGTATATCAAACATAAGAGAACAACATTATTTGTAAGGAAAAAAAATCTTTCAAATTTCAGTAAGGATCATTTCCCTATTGGATAGGTAGATTTTTATGTCACTAGTCAAATTATATGTGACTTAAAAGTTATAAGAATGAATGCATTAGCAGCTATTGTGTCCATTAGTTTGTTTATCTACTAAAATTATCTACTCAATAAACAAATAGGTTAAAAACTTCATCATCTAAACTAGTTTTCTCACTCATTTCAATTGAACCTTGAAATAAGTCTTGTTCCATAAATATGACTTTAATATGTATTATCTTGTACAAGGAAGAATACCAGAGTCATGTCTATTTCACAGCAAGTTTATCATTTTCTGTGTGTGGGTGAAGGGAGGGGCTTGAGGATGATCTAAATTAACCATTTAGGGGATAACTGGTATAACACTATTCTGAAGTAGACCTTAAAACAGGTGGTTTTATTGGCTACACTATAGACTGAATACAAGTTTTCATTTTTCAGATTTCAAAAGTTATATTTTATAAGATGGGCAATGGCACACTTTTCAAAACATACCCAAGAAACATAATTTGTATTTAGTGAAGATACGGATTGACATAAATAAGTTTTACATGAGTATATGATATCAATTAATGGATTATTTTTCTTTTAAAAGTTTTTTTATCATTCACCAAATGGAATATCCCATTTGGTATCAACACCTAAGTCTATCTAAAAAACAACAGATTAGAGCAAATGAACAAACTACTTGAAGCAAATGAATATTTTATCTCTTCACATGAAATGGTGAAAAATATACTGGCCATATAGTCAGAGGTATACATACTTAGTGACAAAGATTAGTTTTCAGATGTCTTGAAAACAGTATATTTTAGTTCATTTTAAAGAGTTCTAGGTCCTATTTCTTAAAATTTTAGCTGAACCATGAAAATGAAGGAAAATGCAAAAGACAAATGCATGACAACCAATGAAATCCCTACTGATTTCTCAATTCAATAAAATAATAATGAAGAGTAGAAAGAATTTATTATTAAAATTAATAAACAAGAGGTCCAGCTAATCTTCTTAACTGAACTAAAAAAAACCCTTGTGACAGCAATATTATATAGAGAACAACATTATTTGTAAGGAAAAAAATCTTTCAAATTTCAGTAAGGATCATTTCCTATTGGATAGGTAGATTTTTATGTCACTAGTCAAATTATATGTGACTTAAAAGTTATAAGAATGAATGCATTAGCAGCTATTGTGTCCATTAGTTTGTTTATCTACTAAAATTATCTACTCAATAAACAAATAGGTTAAAAACTTCATCATCTAAACTAGTTTTCTCACTCATTTCAATTGAACCTTGAAATAAGTCTTGTTCCATAAATATGACTTTAATATGTATTATCTTGTACAAGGAAGAATACCAGAGTCATGTCTATTTCACAGCAAGTTTATCATTTTCTGTGTGTGGGTGAAGGAGGGGCTTTAGGATGATATAAAGTAGCCATTTAGGGGATAACTGGTATAACACTATTCTGAAGTAGACCTTAAAACAGGTGGTTTTATTGGCTACACTATAGACTGAATACAAGTTTTCATTTTTCAGATTTCAAAAGTTATATTTTATAAGATGGGCAATGGCACACTTTTCAAAACATACCCAAGAAACATAATTTGTATTTAGTGAAGATACGGATTGACATAAATAAGTTTTACATGAGTATATGATATCAATTAATGGATTATTTTTCTTTTAAAAGTTTTTTTATCATTCACCAAATGGAATATCCCATTTGGTATCAACACCTAAGTCTATCTAAAAAACAACAGATTAGAGCAAATGAACAAACTACTTGAAGCAAATGAATATTTTATCTCTTCACATGAAATGGTGAAAAATATACTGGCCATATAGTCAGAGGTATACATACTTAGTGACAAAGATTAGTTTTCAGATGTCTTGAAAACAGTATATTTTAGTTCATTTTAAAGAGTTCTAGGTCCTATTTCTTAAAATTTTAGCTGAACCATGAAAATGAAGGAAAATGCAAAAGACAAATGCATGACAACCAATGAAATCCCTACTGATTTCTCAATTCAATAAAATAATAATGAAGAGTAGAAAGAATTTATTATTAAAAATTAATAAACAAGAGGTCCAGCTAATCTTCTTAACTAGCTGTGAAACCTTAGGCAAAGACTATTTATATAACATTTACATTGTGACAGCAATATTATATAGCATTTACATTATATTACACATTATAAGTAAACCAGACGTAATTTAACATAGAAAAATGTGCATAGGTCCTATGCAAGGATTATGCTATTATATAAATAGGGATTTAAGCATCCTTAAATTTTGGTATTCATGGGGGTGTTAGAACCAGGTCCTCGCAGAGACTGAGGTAACTGTACTTTAAAAACAGGCATTCCAATTATATGTATCTATGTGGCCTAAATTTCTTCTATGTAGACATAAATCATATATGTCATCATACCAAAATTATGATGAAATATCTTAAAGTAACACAGTAAGGACTAAGGCCCTACAGAACTTATTTACAGTTCATCATTTTAGTACTGCCCAATGATTTAAATTCCCCTTGCAAAAAGAACCACAAAAATGGTATCACTTTAAAGCCATCAAGATTACTAGCTATATCATAGCATAACCATGTGGGAGAACAATTCAGCTATTGTAGGAGAGATTAAGCATCCAGACTCTAGCTAAGTTTCTTTTAAGCCATTTTGGGGCACAAAATATCATTAAAAGTATTTTACCCAGGGACAGAGCTAATGAAGGCAAGGCTGCTGCTTCAGTTCCCTTGTGAGCCATAAGCTGGATTTCCTGTGACTGTCACAGACTGGCTCCCCTCTGAACCCTGAATCTCCATGCTTCACCTTCATACCAGTGGTTACAAAAGGAGATGCGGTGAGACTGGATGCCTAAGCAAAAATCTCCCCCACATGCCAGAAAAATAACTCAAAGATCAAGCCCCAGTGATATGAAATCATCCAACTCTAGATGGATCAGGTGACCCTGGTGTTTTTTATTATCATCCTCATCACCATCATCATGATGCTGGCAGGACAGCATCATGGCTAAAAACTATCTCTACAAGCAGACTATCCAGGTCTAAGTTTGTACTCTCCCATCTCCTAGCTCAATAACTTAGATGAGTTGAGTGAGTGACAAACACAATCAGGCAAGCAGACTTCTGTGGGTGGTGGCAAAAAGAAATAAACAAGAGGTCCAGCTAATCTTCTTAACTAGCTGTGAAACCTTAGGCAAAGACTATTTATATAACATTTACATTGTGACAGCAATATTATATAGCATTTACATTATATTACACATTATAAGTAAACCAGACGTAATTTAACATAGAAAAATGTGCATAGGTCCTATGCAAGGATTATGCTATTATATAAATAGGGATTTAAGCATCCTTAAATTTTGGTATTCATGGGGGTGTTAGAACCAGGTCCTCGCAGAGACTGAGGTAACTGTACTTTAAAAACAGGCATTCCAATTATATGTATCTATGTGGCCTAAATTTCTTCTATGTAGACATAAATCATATATGTCATCATACCAAAATTATGATGAAATATCTTAAAGTAACACAGTAAGGACTAAGGCCCTACAGAACTTATTTACAGTTCATCATTTTAGTACTGCCCAATGATTTAAATTCCCCTTGCAAAAAGAACCACAAAAATGGTATCACTTTAAAGCCATCAAGATTACTAGCTATATCATAGCATAACCATGTGGGAGAACAATTCAGCTATTGTAGGAGAGATTAAGCATCCAGACTCTAGCTAAGTTTCTTTTAAGCCATTTTGGGGCACAAAATATCATTAAAAGTATTTTACCCAGGGACAGAGCTAATGAAGGCAAGGCTGCTGCTTCAGTTCCCTTGTGAGCCATAAGCTGGATTTCCTGTGACTGTCACAGACTGGCTCCCCTCTGAACCCTGAATCTCCATGCTTCACCTTCATACCAGTGGTTACAAAAGGAGATGCGGTGAGACTGGATGCCTAAGCAAAAATCTCCCCCACATGCCAGAAAAATAACTCAAAGATCAAGCCCCAGTGATATGAAATCATCCAACTCTAGATGGATCAGGTGACCCTGGTGTTTTTTATTATCATCCTCATCACCATCATCATGATGCTGGCAGGACAGCATCATGGCTAAAAGAGCTATCTCTACAAGCAGACTATCCAGGTCTAAGTTTGTACTCTCCCATCTCCTAGCTCAATAACTTAGATGAGTTGAGTGAGTGACAAACACAATCAGGCAAGCAGACTTCTGTGGGTGGTGGCAAAATGCTGTGAGAATCCTAACACCACTTGGGCTGCCTTATTTATCACTGTCATGCAAATGGTGCCCTCCCTTTGCTGCCATGACAAGCTGTGACTTATTGAGACAAGTTCCGTGGACCCTGCATTGGATGCAATGAGGTATTAAACCCAAAGAAAATGATCTGAGATCGGCATTTGCTCTTAGGACTGGATGGCCCCTGGAGGAGAGTCTTGTGTTGTACAGTGTGTTTAAGAAAACTCTTGGTCTAAGCCATTGTCCAGTCAAAGCTTGACTCTGTCTATGAGTATTTTCCTTCCTGGACAGGTTGGCCCACAGAAGGAAAATCTGGTAGGTCTTCTACTTGAAAGAACGAAAAAGGATGTGGAATGGGTGACTTCAGCCCATTGTTGCTTTAATATGTGCTTTGGAAAGTCCCTACCTGGTAGCTCAGAAGATAAGGAATTTGCCTGCCGTGTAAGAGACATGGGTTCAATCCCTGGGTTGAGCCTGGTGAGCTCGTTCATAGGGTTGCACAGAGTTGGACAAGACATGACTAAAATGCCTTAGCACAATTTAGCACACCGTATCACATCATCATGTCTAGCTTTTTCCTTCTGAAAAATCAGTGTTCAGCTTCCAGCGTTTTGACTCATGTAAATAAATATGTTCTCACAATGGCAAAATGTAGCTCATGAAGCAAAACCTCAGTGGGAGAATGTTGTATACTTTGGTCACTGTTTTACAATTTAATTTCAGAGCTTATCTCTCTGCAGTGAGATTATGGCACAGAACCACAGGTATAGGAAGAAAATGGTGATGAGAGAATCTGATATTTGAAAATGGATACGTTTCCCAAAAGAAGAGCGTAAAACTCTCTGAATCAAATTCAGATAGAAAGCTGGCAGGATGCCAGAGGTGTAATTGCATCTTGAACTGAGCTATAGTCCTCACTTCTGAAAATAATAAGGATGAGAAAAACGATAAACCACATTTGTTTTAAACAATATTTGTTTAGCAATCCTTATAAAATGTTTCCTTAACATTTAGATTAAGAATTGAGAGTTACAAAAGTGATGCTGTCTTTGTGCAGGGAGCAAAAAGGAAATGTATTTGGGGCAGGGAACAAATAGTGCATTCGGATGTGTTGTTTTCTGTGACGTAAAATTTATACATGTGTTTTTTAAAAAAACCCTTTTTAGGTTTACAACGTATGCGTATAAGGTCTTTGTACACAACAGCGTGGGTTTTTCCCCAAGTCAAGAAGCGACAGTGACAACTTTAGCTGGGCCTCCAGAGAAGGGAGCCAATGTCACCGCAGTCGTTCTCAACCACACGGCCATAGACGTGAGATGGGCGAGACCAAGTAAGTCAACTTCTTGTATCTTTATTTCCCCTTCCTGTATTAGTACGAAAATGAATTTAAAATGAATATATTTTAAAAATGACAGAAAGAAAAAGCTAATATACCTGTGCTTTTCTTTTTTCAAAGGAAGCTCTCTCTCCTCCTTTTCATTCTTGGACCTTCTCTACCTTCTTTCTTGCCTTTTGGATGGGAAATGTAGTTTCTGTCTTACCAGCCAGTTGTGATAGAAATGCCCATGTATTCATTGTTTTGTCAGCAATTACCACTTTTCTTTTTATTGGACTATAGTTATTTGTGATGTTGTGCTAGTTTTAGGTGTATAGTAAAGTGATTCAGTTGTACAAATATATAAATATAGATATACATATTCTTTTTTAACATTCTATTCAATTATAGGTTATCACAAGATTTGGAATATAGTCCGCTATGCTATATTTTGTTGTTTATCTGTTTTATATATAGTAAAATTTGTATTATAATCCTGAACTCCTAATTTACCTCTCTCCTCACTTCCCCTTTGGTAACCATAAGTGAGTCTGGTTGTAAATAAGTTTATGTGTCTGTTTTTGTAAGAGTTCACATGTAAGCAATATTATATGATATTTATTTTTCTCTGTCTTTCTTCACTTAGTGTGATGTTCTCTAGGTCCATCCATGTTGCTGCAAATGACATATTTTATCCTTTTTCCTGGCTGAATAATATTCTGTTTTACATACATAACACATCTTCTTTATCCATTCCTGTCTCCGTGGACACTTCAGTTGTTTCCATGTCTTATCTATTGTAAATAGTGCTGTTATGAGCAAAGAGGGGCTGCGTATATCTTTTCAAACTATATTTTCCTCTGGGTATATGCCTAGGAGTGGGATTGCAGGATCATATAGTAGCTCTGTTTTTAGTTTGACAAGGAATCTCCATACTGTTCTCTATAGTAGTTGTATCAGTTTACATTCACACCAGCAGTATAGGAAGTTTCCCTTTTCTCCACACCCTCTCCAGCATTTCTTACTTGTAAACTTTCTGATGATGCCATTCTGACCAGTGTGAGGTGGTACCTCATTGTAGTCTTGATTTGCATTTCTCTAATAATTAGTGATGTTGAGAATCTTTTTATGGACCTATACATCTTCTTTGAGGAAATGTCTTTGTAGATCTCTTACTCATTTTTTGATTGGGCTGTTTGTTTTATATACTGAGCAGTATAAGCTGTTTGTGTGTTTTAGAGATTAATCTCTTATCAGTTTCAGTGTTCACAAATACTTTCTCCCATTCTTTTAAGTCTTTTTGTTACAATATAATATTGTGTACTTTTCTATACAGAGTTGTGTCCCCCTGTTTCATAACATCAGTTATTAACAAAATCCATTTACTAGAATTGCAATCATGTGATGGATCTTTCTATGTGAATCTCCATCAACACCAGTGATAGCCAGAGTTCCAGCTTGATACAGGCAACAAAGCCTGGCCACCATCACTGGACTTGCTTCAATAATATAGGGACTCACCATTGTCCCATTAAGAACATGACTTTACAGGCAGTTAGAAGAGCTCACATATGGATCTAGTCTGTTCCTGCATCTTTAGAAACCACGTAGTTAAATTTCAGGTCTGGTAGGTCAGTAAAGTAGCATTTACCAGCTGATCTGTTCATTTGTAGTGATCCGTGGTTGGTTGGCATCACAGCCTCAATGAACATGAGTTTGAGCAAACTCCGGGAGACAGTGAAGGACAGGAAAGCCTAGTGTGCTGCATTTCATAGGGTCACAAAGAGTCAGACACAGCTTTGCCTCCAAACAACAAATGTCACAATCAGAAAAAATAAGACTGAATCTCTCATGGCACTATATATCATAATCCTTCTTAGAAGTATCATGTTTGATCTGACAAATAGTTAAATCAGAACTCGCCAGGATACTACCAAGTATTAAGGAATATCTGATTTGGAAATCCCTATTAAAATATTTGATTTATGAACGTAAACTGTATGTACTAGGATAATCATATGCTAGTATATAAAAAGACATAAAATGACTCCTGGTTGGGCAATTGTAGCTTTCTGATTTTGATTTTATTATATCCTGAGAGAAATGCCCCCTGTTCCATTTTGAACACCTTGAGTGATTTGTTCCAGTTGTATCAGCTATGGATTAAAACCAGTGTTAGATGACATTAATTGTAAATTAAAAGTAGCATTGGTTAGGTTGATCTGCATTGCTACTAAATGAGCCATTTTTCACAAAAGACTATCTCCTAGGGTTTTTGTAAGGTTACAGATTTCTAATGACCTGGGTCACCTCTGTTGGTATCTCCTAAGTCATTTACATGGAAGAATGTAAGTTAATTAATGCTTGTGATTACCTCCTGAGACACTTCTGGGAGAAAATACAAAAGTTTTTATCTGGAGATGGATTTTTATGTATAATGTATTTTCACTCATCTCCTCCTTTCTGTTTCGCCCTCATCTTAAAAGCCTACTCAGAAAAGTGGACGCCCTCCCCCGCAGCTGACATTTGAATATTTCTGTTGAGATCCGGCAGCTGAATTTTCACCAATATAGGCCCTTTATGTTATAATTGCATGCCTGAAGTAAGTATGCTTATAAAAACTGACAAACCTAATAGATCTGAAGCAGCTCACTGAAGTTTCATTACCTTGGTAATCTGAACCTCTGACCTTCGGAATGTAGGTAATGCAATCTGCTGCTATTTCCATTCATACCTTAGAAATTTTTCAGATAACTATTTGTGAGTACAAAGGTTAACTCTCAGAAGAGGGTCAGCTCTGTGAAAACATGTTGCATTATCATTTTCTTTCTTCCTGCAACCTGCTATCCTAAGTAAATTAACGAGTCTCTCTCGGCTGTGAAAGGGCCACCTCTTTTTTGCAATTTTAATTTCAATTGTTTTCTTGATTTGTGGGATAAAATGGCATCTTGTCTAACATTTTAAAGAGGACAAAACCATAGGTTGAAAGTCATGAATAAACATTTTTTCTTAATAAAAGCCATAACATTTATTTTTTTAAAGCATACTTTTCTTAATTATTACCCTCCACATGGAGATACTATTTTGCTAGAAAAATATACCTGGTAAATTTTTACCAATCACAGATAAATGAGGTAAATTTACTAAAGGTTTAAACATTGACATCACTCTGTGAGGTAATGTGAGGAAAAAGCATTCTTTATCTGTTCAGTTCATTTTAGCGCAAATATTGCAAACTATCAGCACATTGTCAGCAATGGGCCATATTTACTTCCCTGTTCTCCACACATTGTCCTGCTGACATTATTTGAAGAAAAAAATATTTTGCTAACATTTTGTAATTAGAATGTTTCACATAAAGATGATGATTTGGGAATTGATTTGAAAAACCCAATGACTGATTGAAAGTCTTTCCACACAGCTTAAGGGAGAGTACCCCCTGACACTGGCTCCCCCTTTCCACAAGCTGCATCCTCCCAATCTCTCTGGTCCCTATAGAAAGATGAGGTTCTTGTCCCTACTGTGTATAATAAAAGAAATTAATTCAGCCTAAATGAAATACCATGAAGATAAATGATATTATTGGGGAAAATTCATACACATAGAAAACACCTTCACTAAAATTATTCATGCAGTCCCAGGAGTTCGAAACTGCAACTTAGTAACTTATCCCAAATTACAGTTAGTCAGTATCATTTCTGCCATTTTCGACTGTTTCTCCTGCGTGTGGCCTTAATGGTTATTAGCAGTTTGTCAAGAGTGATTTAGTGAGAACCTTCCCATTTTGACTGCTCACTCTAAAATAAATGGTGAAAAATGCCCACGAGGGAAAATGGTAGAAAGGCAGCACCTCTTCTGAGATCTCCTCACTAATGAGGTCATGGATGGGCAGAAAATAGCAAGAACTCACTTGAGGTGGTGAGAGAGGAAGGTATTGAAAAAGAGGAAGTGAAAAATATCATCCAAGTACTGTCCAGTAGGTCAGCTGTCAAGAGCTCCCCTCAACCTTCAGATATCCATACCTTGTATCATATTGGGTTGGCCAATAATCTGTTCCGATCTTTCCATGAGATGTGACAGATAAACCTAAGTGAACTTTCTGGCCAACCCAATATGATCCTTTTTGTCCATCTCTCCTCTTTCTCTTTTCTTTTCTCTTTCCTTTTCCTTTTTCTCTTCTATTTTCTGGCCTCTCTTTCCTTTTCTTTTTCCTTCCATGACCATTTATCCTTGACTTTTTCCAGGGCACAGGCCATGCAGAGATTAATGACATAACTCCTGCCTGACTTTATCTCACAGAACTCTGGAAGATTCATAAAGTTTGCAGGCATCACTATTTAAAAAGTTTAAATCCATACAAAAGCATATGCTTCATCTTGATCTCTTATTCATAAACCACCAGATTTTGTAGCTAGAACTTTTGACATTGAACATACCCAGTTTAGTTGACAATACATACACATCATTCCAAATCTCACCTCTTCTAAAAGCACCCACCATCATTGGGTCACCTTGTCCCACTGCTTTCCTTCCCTTTGGTCCAGATATCATAGGAAATTGACTGGATTTGTCTGTCCATGGGCTTCCTTCCTACACAGTTGTGTACCTGTTATAACTTGACCTGCTTCCCTTACATATTACTGACATGGTCATTTAGAAGTCCTTCTCAATAATGACCCAATCCAAAGCTCCCTTGTCAGGGCCATCTTAGGCTGTTTCTCTGTATTAGTAGGTCCATGAATGACCCCTCCTAACTCCAATACTCCCTCCTGTGTCGCCAATGACTCTTGTCCTCATACCCCAGATAGACTTTCTCAAGTTCTTCATGAGTATTTTTCACCCTCTAACTCACCTGGTGGTGACTCTATGTATTCCATGTTGTAAATTCTCCTAACTAGAAAAATGGCAAAACTCTATGAAACCATGGAGGAATGAATTTTAAAATCAGGTTTTGGGATTGGAAAAATTTTGAGTCCCAGTTGCACTATTTTATAGTACTATGACCTAAAACAATCACTTAACTCACTATATCCTAGTTTTCTAATTCAGAATATGAGGATCATAATAATGACCTTAAAATATTGTAACAAAAAAAGAAATACTATGTGTTTAGCACTTAGTAATCATTTAGTATTGGTATAAGTATTATTCTGTCTTTCAAACCTTCACAGTGCTTTCAACAGCAGTCTTATTACAAAAAAAATTGGGAAGCCATTTCTTTTGTTTCTGTATTTTTTGGAGCACTTTCTGGTTTTTGTTTTGTTTTATGTTAATCATTTAGAGTCCTTTTTTAAAAACAAACAGCATGTGTGTGTGTGTGTGTGTGTGTGTGTGTGTGTGTGCGTGCATGTAAACCTAAGATTTTTTTGTTTGTTTTTTTTTCCTGGAATAAATGTCCAAATATTCAGTTACTGGACTGAATGTTAAGTTTAGGGTTATATTGTTAACAAACCGCCAAACTATTTCCAAGGGTGATTGTACTGCTTCACACTCCCACACCAGCATATGAGTGATCCAGTTTCTCTGTATTCTGCCAGTATTTAGTGTTACTGCTGTTTTCAGAGGCTGCATTTACCAGCCTCCCTTGCAGTTAGTTATAGCCATGTGACTGTGTTTATACCAATGGAATGTGAAAAGAAACATTTGGGGTTATAACCACAAAACACTAAGTATATGCCTATGTGTTCTGTGTTCATCTTCTCCCTGGACTAGACTCTAGACACAGCAGTGTTCTCAGTTCCAACTCTGGAGGCATGGCCAACACCCTTAGAGATCCAAAGCCACACAAGAGAAAGAACCTGAGTTCTTTAATGACCACATGGTGTGCAATCTGATTCGCCTGCTTTGAGCCCATTGTGTGAGATATAAATTAATGTTTATTTTACTTCAATTACTTTATTCAAGGGCTCCTTGGTTACAGGAGCTTAGCTAACTAATTCCATCCCTGGTTACCCATGTCAGTTCACTTCATGAGCAGGAATGCTCTGTCCTTTTTCCATTGCCAAATATAGAATGATGAATAATTAACACATTGCATATGCATTTTCTTTAGGTATAGTTTTCTCTGGCAGGCTATTGAAAGGAGTAGGAACATAATGAGAGACTAAAGGAGCTAGGGACAGGATGCGTTCCACAATGCAGATATTTATTGCAGTTGCGTAAACTAGAGAGAAGGCATCTGATGTCTTGCTGGAGAAGATAAGGAGCCTGAACTGGATCACAACTCAGGATAATCTTCTCACTTCTTCATGTGGGCCCTTTTACCCCAAAGCTAGTGTAAAAAGTTTTCTCAAGGAGTTGTGATAATATCAAGTTTTCCAGGAAGTACTTAGTCGATGACACAGAATTTGGGAAAAGAACCATAGAACTTGGGAACCTGGACTCTAAGAATCTATGAGCAAGATAAACAGTTCTATTATAAAGTAGTCTTAGTAAGGTCCTTTCAGCTTTTACACTGGGGCAAGTTTACTTCCCTCCCATTGAGCTTGATAATGAGAGATGACTGAAATTCAGTCCCAAACAAAACAAGAGACCTGTTGAGTGGAACAGTTTACTCTAATTGTTGGAGATCAGGGCCCCCAACTTTTTTGTGAAGTGCCCAACCATAAATACTTTAGGTTTTGCAGGCAATATCATTCTCTTTTATAACTACCCAATTTTGCCTTTGTAGCATGAGAACAGTAATATATCTCTTCAACAAGCATCCTTATTTCAATAAAAATTTATCATGGATAGTGAAATTTTATTTTTATGTAGTTTTCACATGTCCCAAAAAACTATCATCCTTTTGATTTTTTTCCCAACAATTTAAAAGTATAAAAGCCATTCTTAACTCACAGGTCATACAGAAAGAGGTGGCAGGCAAGGTTGGGCCAAGAGGACAGATTTTTACTCATGGTAAAATTGATTTTACTGACCCCTGTTCTAGCTGATAAACATGTAAAGGACATAATTGATATTGATAACAATCTCTAAAAAGAATCCATCAGGGCTTCCCAGGTGGTGCAGTTGTATATAAGAGATACAGGTTCAGTCTCTGGGTTGGGAAGATACCCTGAAAAAGGAAATGGCAAACCACTCCAGTATTCTTGCCTGAGAAGTGCCATGGACCAAGGAGTCTGATGGTCTATAGTCCACGGGGTCGCAAAGAGTTAGACACAAATGAGCAAATGAGCTCATGAACACACACAACACAAAAATAATCCAACAGCATTTACAGAGCATAATCCTTCTGCAAAAGGGCTTTCAAACAGTCCATCTATCAGCTGTTTTAAAATTATTTGGAAATCCACTGCAAAGGAAAGGCGTTTATTCTAGATTTGAAAATTTGCTATGGCTTAGACCACATTTCTGACCTAAACATGGAGAGCACCATCAAAATGTGGCATTTAGTAGCAAAGATTGTATCCACGGCTTATAAGTTTCTTTTTCCAACTCACTGAGATTGACCTGATATTCTGCAGTTAGAGCAATACCTACTCATACATTTCTGTGGTCTATAAAATATGGGTTGCCCAGAACAGGATTAGAATACCTGAGAAATACTTCCCCGTGTACACATATTTAATGTAATCTCATAGGAAATCTCCATTCCCTCAAGGTGCTTCAAATACAAGTTAGTACCCATAGCTTAACTCCAAATTATACGTATAAATCTAGTTAAAATATCCACACTTTAATTTTGAGGTAAACCTGATTGCCAAAAAAAAAAACACTTCAAACTCAAGAAGTCTCCACTGGGGCTTCCCTGATGGTCCAGTGGGTAAGGACACCGCCTTGCAGCACAAGGGGCACCCATTCGATCCCTGGCCTGGGAAGGTCCCACGTGCCACAGAGAGCCTGGATTAAAGTATCCAACTACCGAGCCTGAGCTCTGGAATGCATGCCCAGAACTGGTGCTCTGCAATGAGAGAGGGCGCTGCGATGGGAGACCCACACAGTCCTGGGAACAAAGATGGATGGAAATAAATAAACGAAAGATCAATAGATGTGGCAAAAAAAAAAAAAACAGTAAAATGTTTAAAAAAAGAAAAAATAAAAGAAGTCTCCACTGAAACAACATGTTTCATATTCTCCACCCCTACTTCTTCTGTCTGTTATGTCTTGTTCCCTAGGATTCACACAAAAACAAAAATCAAAATCTGAATTTTATCTGTAGCTCTTCCTTATTTCTTTTTCAGCTCTCCTGGGTCACTTAAGGATCTTGACTCTTTCCATCCAGGATATCCACATTCCCTTGGACTTTGAAATTCTACTCTTTCTGGGGAAAGTAGAGACAATGACCCTTAATACCTCAGTTGAAGCATAAACTGGTCACATGACCTCATTCAGATTCATGGAGCCCAAAAAATGTAATCTCCCTATTTGAAAAGAATAGAAACATGTGCGTTGGTGAATTCTAGGGATCTTCATCACAACTTTCATCTTCTGTAGTGATTTTTCAAGTTTAATTGCTATTTATCCTATAAATGCTGTTAGAGTTTAGGGATGTCTTTTTCTCCTCTTCTGAGTCTTTCTGTTTTATGTTTGCTCAAAAATTTAGTGTACTGTTACTTTCCTTACCCTTCTCACCTGCTACTTCCAATGTTTGGTGTATAAATTATTATTAAATCATTCTTACATAATTGATTACTCTAATTTTGATGTTTATCATCAATTCTTAAACTTCCCCAATCCTAAATTCTGGAGATTGCTTCATCTCTTTGTCTTTTAGATAACATTATTGGAAAATTTTTATGATTAAAGTTAAATAAATTAAATAAATGAGCTACATGCTCACTCAGTGGTCATGTGCTCGGTTGTGTGGCCCCATGGACTGTAGCCTGCCAGGCTCCTCTATCCGTGGAATTTTCCAGGTGAAAACTCTGCAGTGGTTTGCCATTATTTTCTCCAGGGCATCTTCACAACCCACAGATAGAAGTCAGGTCTCCTAAGTCTCTTGCACTGGCAGGTGAATTCTTCACCCCAGTGCCATCCAATTTTCACTTAAATAAAAACATGTTTCTACTGTCTTTGCACATTCTCTTAATTTTTGCCTATATAAGAAAATGTTTGTCATATTGGCATATAAATAATAACAGATATGTATAAATTCTTTAATCAGAATATATTACCTTAGAAATACTTGAAACTTTTCCACTGTCTTCCATATTTAATGTTTCAGAGAAGTCTGAAAGTTACTGATTCTTTTTCTCCTTTGCAGATTATCTTTTAGGTTTAGTTGATTTTCAAAATGTCATAAGTTTCCATGTGTCTGTGTTTGGATATGTTGCCATTATTTTGACTAATACTATGTATTTATCTATTCAATTTCTAGATATTAAACTACATTTTGAGTCATGTTTTATGGAATATTTTTAGATTCATGATTATTTATACCATTTATTTTCAGGTCAATTAGATTTTTTCTTCTCTTTTCTCAGTATGTATAAATTTTGACCTTCATGGTGCCTTCTTCTTAGTCATTTTCCTTTTTATTTTTTCATATTGTGCATTTTAAGTCTGTAATTTTTTTCTGCTTTCAAGTTTAGATTTTAATTCTGTAATTTTTTCTGCTTTCAAGTATAGATTTTAATTCTGATATTGCTTTTTATGTTTCCTTGCTTTCTTATTTAATAAGATTATTTAATATCTCTGTCTTCATGTCTGTCTTTTCATAATTACAGGTGCCTGTTTCCTATAACATATCTTTCACAAAAGCATGTCCATTTTGTTATTTTTAAGAATACCATACAAATGTTTTATAAAGCTTCCATCAATTCACATAGAAGTAGTACATAAGAAACAAATTCTCCTTTTAATATTCTTGAAAATGTTTCACTTATGCTATTATATAAAAAAGCCTTGTAACGTGTGTTTTTCTCTTTTAAAAAAGAGAAATATATATAGGTCCAGTTTTTATTAATCCACAGGGAGGGTGGAATTTGCTTGGAAACTTCTCATTCCCACTATTTCAATTCTAACAGCATTTGGTCTCAGATTAGACTCAGAGTCTGCAACCTTGAATTTTGTTCTAGCCTGTGGAACTGAAAATGTATCATCTGTCTCTAAGATGGTTTGCTGCTTTAGAAAGAGCCCACTGAAGTTTGAAAACCTTGTTTGAGTAACGTTAAGGGACATTGTCTCTAAATAAAAACATGTTTCTACTGTCTTTGCACATTCTCTTAATTTTTGCCTATATAAGAAAATGTTTGTCATATTGGCATATAAATAATAACAGATATGTATAAATTCTTTAATCAGAATATATTACCTTAGAAATACTTGAAACTTTTCCACTGTCTTCCATATTTAATGTTTCAGAGAAGTCTGAAAGTTACTGATTCTTTTTCTCCTTTGCAGATTATCTTTTAGGTTTAGTTGATTTTCAAAATGTCATAAGTTTCCATGTGTCTGTGTTTGGATATGTTGCCATTATTTTGACTAATACTATGTATTTATCTATTCAATTTCTAGATATTAAACTACATTTTGAGTCATGTTTTATGGAATATTTTTAGATTCATGATTATTTATACCATTTATTTTCAGGTCAATTAGATTTTTTCTTCTCTTTTCTCAGTATGTATAAATTTTGACCTTCATGGTGCCTTCTTCTTAGTCATTTTCCTTTTTATTTTTTCATATTGTGCATTTTAAGTCTGTAATTTTTTTCTGCTTTCAAGTTTAGATTTTAATTCTGTAATTTTTTCTGCTTTCAAGTATAGATTTTAATTCTGATATTGCTTTTTATGTTTCCTTGCTTTCTTATTTAATAAGATTATTTAATATCTCTGTCTTCATGTCTGTCTTTTCATAATTACAGGTGCCTGTTTCCTATAACATATCTTTCACAAAAGCATGTCCATTTTGTTATTTTTAAGAATACCATACAAATGTTTTATAAAGCTTCCATCAATTCACATAGAAGTAGTACATAAGAAACAAATTCTCCTTTTAATATTCTTGAAAATGTTTCACTTATGCTATTATATAAAAAAGCCTTGTAACGTGTGTTTTTCTCTTTTAAAAAAGAGAAATATATATAGGTCCAGTTTTTATTAATCCACAGGGAGGGTGGAATTTGCTTGGAAACTTCTCATTCCCACTATTTCAATTCTAACAGCATTTGGTCTCAGATTAGACTCAGAGTCTGCAACCTTGAATTTTGTTCTAGCCTGTGGAACTGAAAATGTATCATCTGTCTCTAAGATGGTTTGCTGCTTTAGAAAGAGCCCACTGAAGTTTGAAAACCTTGTTTGAGTAACGTTAAGGGACATTCCTGTGCATGTACTGTGCCCAGAATGTCTCATAAAATGACTGGAAATATGAAGATCACTTAATCTGTTTAATGTGTTTCTACTATTTTTCTATGTTTTGAACTCTGCACTGTAATTACAGTGAAGGAAGAAAGAGGTGTGATGAGTAGATGTTGGCAAGAAGTAGAGCAGTGTAGAAATCTGGCACCTGTTGCCTAGAGATGCTGCCTGTTTCTGGTTAGAGGAGCCTCTGTCTCATGTATTAAGATAGCACTCGTGGAACTGAATCGCATCTTTTCTTTGGGACAACAGAGTCTGTTCTATTTCAGGGGGTTGATATATGGCACATAGCTAAGAATGAGCATTTAATGGCATTTGATCTAGATACTGGCATACAATCTTCACTCATCTTGAACTTAGGATGCTCATCCCAATATATTAAATGTATATACACAGGTTCATTCATTGGAGCTCGATAGAAGCAATTTCAGGCACATTTAATAATCCTGGTAAAAATGTATTTATAGTTTTAAGTAGAATTTGAAAGCACTTCATTAATATTATACCTTTAGTGATTGAATTTCTAAGCACTCTGCTCATGTAACAAACTAAAATATAAGATGAACTTAAAATCTAGCCCAATTTCTATTATATATTTGCTGCCATAAATTAATGAGTTATAGTACTGTAGGGCAGCAGAAAATAATTCTAATGATAGAAGGAATTTTTGGTCTCACAGAACCCGGTTGCTTTGCTCTACTTGAAGAATATTATCGCTTGGAAAAATATTGAGACATGAATAATCAATTCCTTACATTGCACGATAATGACATCATTATTAAAGGTGCTGATGTTTATAATATCAAAGAAAAGAAATATCTCAATTCCAAGGGTTTTCCTAAGTAGTTACCAGAGATCACTTACTATAAACTCTTTCAACCATACCAGACTTTTTAGCTATTGTTGTATATTAGGTCACACTGGTAGTGTACTCAGGAAAGAAAACAAAACAATAAAAATCAAACCAGCATTCACTTTCCATGTAAAGTCCAACTGTCTCATAAAATAAAATATCATCTGTCTCTAAGATGGTTTGCTGCTTTAGAAAGAGCCCACTGAAGTTTGAAAACCTTGTTTGAGTAACGTTAAGGGACATTCCTGTGCATGTACTGTGCCCAGAATGTCTCATAAAATGACTGGAAATATGAAGATCACTTAATCTGTTTAATGTGTTTCTACTATTTTTCTATGTTTTGAACTCTGCACTGTAATTACAGTGAAGGAAGAAAGAGGTGTGATGAGTAGATGTTGGCAAGAAGTAGAGCAGTGTAGAAATCTGGCACCTGTTGCCTAGAGATGCTGCCTGTTTCTGGTTAGAGGAGCCTCTGTCTCATGTATTAAGATAGCACTCGTGGAACTGAATCGCATCTTTTCTTTGGGACAACAGAGTCTGTTCTATTTCAGGGGGTTGATATATGGCACATAGCTAAGAATGAGCATTTAATGGCATTTGATCTAGATACTGGCATACAATCTTCACTCATCTTGAACTTAGGATGCTCATCCCAATATATTAAATGTATATACACAGGTTCATTCATTGGAGCTCGATAGAAGCAATTTCAGGCACATTTAATAATCCTGGTAAAAATGTATTTATAGTTTTAAGTAGAATTTGAAAGCACTTCATTAATATTATACCTTTAGTGATTGAATTTCTAAGCACTCTGCTCATGTAACAAACTAAAATATAAGATGAACTTAAAATCTAGCCCAATTTCTATTATATATTTGCTGCCATAAATTAATGAGTTATAGTACTGTAGGGCAGCAGAAAATAATTCTAATGATAGAAGGAATTTTTGGTCTCACAGAACCCGGTTGCTTTGCTCTACTTGAAGAATATTATCGCTTGGAAAAATATTGAGACATGAATAATCAATTCCTTACATTGCACGATAATGACATCATTATTAAAGGTGCTGATGTTTATAATATCAAAGAAAAGAAATATCTCAATTCCAAGGGTTTTCCTAAGTAGTTACCAGAGATCACTTACTATAAACTCTTTCAACCATACCAGACTTTTTAGCTATTGTTGTATATTAGGTCACACTGGTAGTGTACTCAGGAAAGAAAACAAAACAATAAAAAATCAAACCAGCATTCACTTTCCATGTAAAGCCTCCAAGGTCTTAATGAACAAGGATTCTTTTTTTTTTTTTTTTTTTTAAAGATTTATTTATTTATTTATTTTGGGCGGCGGTCGGGTTAGGGAGGGAGGGAAGCGGGCGGGCCACTTCTATTGGTCTCTCGTTTCTCTATGTTCATCCGTCTTTGTTCTTTGGCTCCTGTGGGCCTCCCATGGCGGTGGCGTCTGTTGTTGCAGAGCACCGGCTCTGGGCGCATGCGCTCCAGAGCTCCGGCTCGGTGATTGGACACATCGGTCCAGCCGCTCCGCGGCACGTGGGATCTTCCCAGGCCAGGGCTCGAACCGGCGCCCCTTGCACTGCAAGGCGGTGTCCTTACCCACTGGACCACCAGGGGAAGCCCTGAACAAGGATTCTTAAAAGAAAGTCATGCAGTTCCACAAATCATGTTCCTTTCCACAGCCATACCCTAGGGTCTCATATATTAGAGACACTGTACTTCAATAACCGTGAAGAGAAATGCCACCTTTTTCTCCCTATCCTTGCTTAGTGCTGTGGAATGGTTTTAATACAAGCTTTTACATACAATTTCAGGAACTTTTACATACAAGACTCTACCTCTGTAATCCTAAAATCGAGGTGATAGATCCTGCCTTAGGTCTTCAAAAGCAATGTTAATGTAAGCAGAGCAATTACTGCTCCCTAGCTAAGAAAGCGTGGGTATGGGATGTTCTACATCTTCCTTTTAAAACATCACGGTAGGAAGATCACAACAAGCAGGACTTAGTGCAAGAACTGAGAAACTAGGTGGAAAGGGACAAAGAAAAGAACAGACTGGAGTTCCAAAGGAGAAGCATTGAGGAATTAATATTTGTGAGACAGTAAGCAATTGATTTTGGCATCCTTTAAGAGATTGTCTACATAATAAAGACACTGTAAACTAGGAGAAAAGAATGAGAACCTTGATCAAAATTCAGATACCATAAGGTACCTGTCTAAGCCATAGTCCAGGTATCAGCAGGTTTTGTTAGCAAGTTAAAAAAATGCCTCATTTTAGAATCTGTGTCAGGACATGCCCTCATTTATATTAGCATAGTTTTCTTCCCTAGAACTTTTACTTACAAACAGAAGTGTTCCTATGGTCTTAATGAACAAGGATTCTTTTTTTTTAAAGATTTATTTATTTATTTATTTTGGGCGGCGGTCGGGTTAGGGAGGGAGGGAAGCGGGCGGGCCACTTCTATTGGTCTCTCGTTTCTCTATGTTCATCCGTCTTTGTTCTTTGGCTCCTGTGGGCCTCCCATGGCGGTGGCGTCTGTTGTTGCAGAGCACCGGCTCTGGGCGCATGCGCTCCAGAGCTCCGGCTCGGTGATTGGACACATCGGTCCACCCGCTCCGCGGCACGTGGGATCTTCCCAGGCCAGGGATGGAACCGGCGCCCCTTGCACTGCAAGGTGGTGTCCTTACCCACTGGACCACCAGGGGAAGCCCTGAACAAGGATTCTTAAAAGAAAGTCATGCAGTTCCACAAATCATGTTCCTTTCCACAGCCATACCCTAGGGTCTCATATATTAGAGACACTGTACTTCAATAACCGTGAAGAGAAATGCCACCTTTTTCTCCCTATCCTTGCTTAGTGCTGTGGAATGGTTTTAATACAAGCTTTTACATACAATTTCAGGAACTTTTACATACAAGACTCTACCTCTGTAATCCTAAAATCGAGGTGATAGATCCTGCCTTAGGTCTTCAAAAGCAATGTTAATGTAAGCAGAGCAATTACTGCTCCCTAGCTAAGAAAGCGTGGGTATGGGATGTTCTACATCTTCCTTTTAAAACATCACGGTAGGAAGATCACAACAAGCAGGACTTAGTGCAAGAACTGAGAAACTAGGTGGAAAGGGACAAAGAAAAGAACAGACTGGAGTTCCAAAGGAGAAGCATTGAGGAATTAATATTTGTGAGACAGTAAGCAATTGATTTTGGCATCCTTTAAGAGATTGTCTACATAATAAAGACACTGTAAACTAGGAGAAAAGAATGAGAACCTTGATCAAAATTCAGATACCATAAGGTACCTGTCTAAGCCATAGTCCAGGTATCAGCAGGTTTTGTTAGCAAGTTAAAAAAATGCCTCATTTTAGAATCTGTGTCAGGACATGCCCTCATTTATATTAGCATAGTTTTCTTCCCTAGAACTTTTACTTACAAACAGAAGTGTTCCCCTATGGTGCATATTTTTACTTTACTCTTAATTTCCTTTTTCAAGTATTAAAATATTGAATTAGTTGAATACTTATAAGTAGCATAGTTAAAATACTCAAAGGAGATTTAAAAGTTTATTTTTCTATGAAGTTAAGACTATGCAATTAATTATGAGATGAAGGCGAAATCAACTTTGTTAAAAAAGAAAGAAAGGAAAGAAAACCCAGCACTTCTCTAAGCTAAATTCCATAAGCTTTCCCCTTTTCTCCTTCTAGGAATAACTACTGATAGATTGTATACTCTGTCTTTCCCCCCGCCCCCTGAGACCCTTTTATATCAGCTACACTTATACAGTGTCCTGTGTTTATTGTTAACAGATTTCCAAGACTTACAAGGTGATGTTGAATATTACACACTTTTTTGGAGTTCTGCTACCTCCAATGAATCTCAAAAAATCCTCCCAGATGTAAACTCTCACGTCATTGGCCACTTAAATCCAAACACAGAGTATCGGATTTTCATCTCTGTTTTCAACGGAGTCGCCAGCATAAACAGTGAAGTGCTGCATGCAACCACTTGTGATGGGGGTGAGTCCAAATTTCAAGGGAAACTTGGTTTCAGAGATGCGAATGAAATTGATTGATTCTCACTGAGGTTGAGATCAGTCATCCTTCCATTATAAAATTTCCGGTGTTGGAGGGAAGGGGGTCGAAGCTAAAATGCTTAAGTGCTGGCTGTCGTCAAGTGGCAGATCAATAAGTGGTCCCACGGAGACAGCTGCCCAGGCTCCAATCACAAGGTATTAGCCCAGTTTGTTCCTGTTCTTTTCAGTGTGTGCTTAGTTGGGAGCTGAGTTCTTATCAATACATGGTGACATTTAGAAACATTTTTTTTAAGAATTGCTCTCAGAAGCAGGATGCTTTTCACAACGACAGCCAAGCACAGGGAGGGCCCTCCATGAGTCACCAGCCATGGTAGGTGGAAGTTCAGCCACTGAGAAAAATTGCCTGTGACTCATTTCTAAGCCAGTTAGCAAGGGGGAGGAAGCGAGGGAAGCAACTTGTGAATCTGAAATGTGTTTGGAATGGTCTTTCTAATCTTTTTGGCTTTATAAAGTCTCATTATAAACATTATAATATCATTACCTTCCAAGCAAGTGTTCCAGGTCATTAGCAGAGCACTTTAAGTGTGGAACCCATTTCCCTTCGTGGTGCCAAAGGTCGACACCTTTTGTTTATAAAATAGAATGAATCACAAGGACAATTTTTCAACTAGTTAAGATGGGCTCTTATGATAAAAATAGGTCTTTGCATAGTTATTCCTGACATGCTTGAATAATTGTGTAATTTAACGCCAAGCAAGATTTTTTTCTACTGTTAGATTTCATTATTACCTATGATAATCAACATTCAGAATCATTTACATAATGACAATATTGCACGATTGCTTCATATTGCTTGAGTTACAAGCTAGTAACATCGAATGATTTTTCACATTCCACCAGCCTCGATGTTTTTTTAGTTCTATTTTTTGCTTAAGGAGCAAATTTTCTTTTCTTTTCTTTTTCCCTGGGAGGTACTGAGAGAAGAGATGGGGAAAAGAGACAAATAATAGATATGTGTTAGCAGTGCAGATGGGTGAATAATTTATCATCATATCCCACTGGTCACATAGTGTTGAAGATTAGCACTATGCTGGTGGTATAAAACAGTTTACCACCAATTCTTATGGTTCCTAACTGAGAGTATAATAAACCAATTTACAGAGGACTCCAGACTGTGATAACTTCATCAGAGGAAAGCAGATAAGCAGCAAAGCCTTTGCTCGACCTAAATACTAATCGATGTTTAGTTTAACAAGTGCTTTTTCAGAGACAGCTGGAGTTGATTCAGTCTCTTCCTTTAATTCTAGAGCCTCAGGGCATGCTTGCTCCAGAGGTTGTCATCATCAACAGTACAGCTGTACGTGTCATCTGGACAGCTCCTTCAGACCCAAATGGTGTTGTCACTGAATATTCCATCTATGTAAATAATCAGCTCTACAAGACTGGAATAAATGTGCCCGGATCTTTCATTCTGAGAGATCTCTCTCCTTTCACTGTCTATGACATCCAGGTTAGAACGTTGTTTTCTGATGGTTAAGCTTATGGTGTGTTAAATAAAACATGCTGGGTTATGTCTCTGAGTGGATCCCTTCCATCTTGGTTACAGATTACTTGTTTGATGGGAAAGAGGAGAGAAAAGAGGGAAATGGATAGCTGTGGGCAAACACACAAGTCACTTGAGAGGAGATCATAGTAATATGGACATAGTAATAGTGATGGGGAGGATGAGGCTCGTGATGATATTTTCACTGGGCAAATGAAAAGCTCATATGTTCACAATCTGTGTTGCCAAAATGCTTGCCTTTGTCCTGGTTGTTTTACTGATATCAGAATCAGAATTAGCTTATGATTACAGAGACATTCTTTCTATTCCTATTTCTACCATTTACTAAATTTAACAACTTTAGGGAAGTTATGCAAACTGTCTTGGTGTCAATGGTCTCTTTTGTAAGAGCAAAGGACTAGATGATTTAAAATGGTCCATTAACCTCTAGAATTCTTTGATTCTGAGTGCAACAACAAAAATAAATGAATATATGGTAGATGAAAAATATTAAAAGATTTTATTCAAGGGTAAAAGAAATATCTGTTCATCCTTAAGCAAATGGTCAGTGACCCTCACCTGTATGAAAGCACATATATTTAAATTTTTTTGTCCTTGGTCCTCTTTGAGAATCTGAAGTCAGTATACACTCCCCTCGAAAAAAATGTTTATCTTTTTGTATGACAAAACTTAACATGCAATTTCAGAGAGTGCATTGACCATCTGAGACCTAACTCCTAGGTCTCCTTAAAATCTACCGATCTTAAAAGTAGAAAAAATATAAAGGATACCAAGGTATATCCTTGGTATCTTATCCTTAAGGAATTGGGAATCTTATTAAAGCATGAGAATATTAAAGAAAACAAGGCTCAGTGCAAAAATTAATGGTAAAAACAGAATGTTTCAGAAGCTCAAAGTTTATAGAGAAGGGTTACCATTTAGCAAATTTTTAAATAGTCTATGCTATTTTTGGAGCTTAGTTTCTAGGTGTCAACCATTGATCACATTATAAAATAAAAATCCATTTCATATAATTAGATATACAACTTAATGGACAAAGTTAACATAGGAAAGTGATGAAAGATTTGCTGTATTTTCCTCTTTGGGACCCTGGTGGAGAAAGCCACCTGATTGTTTGAAAAGGAACTTATTCATTTGCTTTATTAGAACACAAATGCCCTGGATTCTGTGCATGCAGGCTTGGCACCAGCTTTCTGACCATGAAGCAGGAGTGGATATGTAAGCATTCTGGGCATGTTCTGCTATGACAGACTTCACTCATATTATTTGTCTGAGTCCCTAGTAGCTTGAGGAGAGTGCATTTTGGTTCAATTTGAGACATGGAAACAGATGAGAAGACAAAAGACCAAATTAGAATCTAATACTTAAATTTGTGATTGGTGACTATGATGTTCTTACTCGTAATAGCTATATTTTTGTGACCACCTCACAGTCCAGAAACACTGTACTTGAAGTAGTAGTTGCATTACTGGAAATTTGAATATCAAATTTCAAAGATTTTTACTTAGGATGTCACAGATGATTTGGCTCCATTTAAAATCTGCACTTAACAAGTATACCTAATACTTTAAAACTAAGATTCTCTGTATTAAGCTCCTTTGTAAAATAGCCATTGATTTTAAAGCAGATAGATAGATGCACCCAAATGCCATGGTGACTGGAGACTATCAGTCTCTTGGACTGAAAGCCCAGAATCTGAGACCAGAGTGTATTTATTGTTTGAAACTACAAAAATGAGAATCCGGGGAGTAAGTATTTATCGAAGAACAGGTGGCCAGCAAGCATGTACACTTAAGTATAAACTCTAACATAATGTTTGAAGCAGGCAAGTTTCAGAATTAAGGAACATGTTGACTTCAAGGAGGTCATGTGAACACCCACATCGCTGGGATTCAGCCTTCTAACTCTGTTCCAAACCTGGTCTGCCTAAGTTCATGCATCTGGGAATGTTTACATAGAGTTCTCCCATCCACTCCCATATTCTGTTGATTACAAGATTTCTGTGATTAAAAAGCAAAGAAATAAACTAGTTAATAATAAGGCCTTTTTCTAAGAAGCATAACAAGCACAGAATAGGAAAGCACTTGAAGACCTTGAAATATTTATGGTCTCTGGGTCTCAAGGTCTCAAGAGAACAGCTTTCCCATTTAACCCTGCGCCAAAACATCTGTCTTATGAGTGAATCATTCTGCATAGGCCTTTCTAAAGGAAATGATAACTCAATTTCTGATTAAATTTTATGTCTTTAGTATAAAAAAGTAAACCTTTATATTTGTGTTTCATCCCCATGTTATATAATATAGCTATAACACCAGAAATATGTCCCAAAGATGGAGACTTGAAATATTACATTAGTAAGAAAGTGAAAAAATATAGACACACTTCTCTAAAGTCATAGTAAAAGCTTTCTGTAGAATCATTTGAATAGACCTATTCACTTATAACTTAAAGATGTGCTTATTATTTGGATAATAAAGCAGTCCAGGTATGGTAAAACCCTGAATCAGATATTTCATATCTTACCAGCTTGATCATATTCCCTGATTTCTCTGATCCATCTATTTGCAAACTTTTGAAAATACAGTTGTGAGGATTCAGTAGATATCTGTGCTAGTACCCATCATAATATTTAACACATGAAAAAAATTCAGTTGAGGGCTTCCCTGAGGGTCCAGTGGGTAAAGAGTCCACCTTGCCATGCAAAGGACACTGATTCAATGCCTGGTCCAGGAAGATCCCATGCACCACGGAGCGACTGGATTGCTGTATCTAATTAGGAGCCAGTGCTCTGGAGCACATGCACCCAGAGCCAGGGCTGCAACAGGAGAGGCCACTGCAATGGTAGGCCCACACGAGCCAAAGAATAAAGATGGATGAAAATGAACAAAATTAAAAAAAAAATGATAAAAGAGGCCAAATTAAAAAAAAAAAATTCAGTTGAGTTGATTTTGACTTGTTTCACTATGTATCATATAGGCATGTGTCTTCTGATATACATGAAGTTTTATTGTCGTTAATTCTATTACAGCAAGTGTATTTTGCTACTTGTATTTTCATCTACTTGTAATTTATTTGGAATTTACTGGACATGCCTTAATGCTAGCCCAAAATACTATATGGCATAAATATTAATGACACAATAACATTATAAAAATCTGCCGCAGCTCCCACTTAGGTGCCCTATGAACAAAGTAACATAGCTACTAAATACAGCAAATATCACATTTGTCTTTCCTCAAATGTCCATGGAAATTCAGAGAACTACTTTGCTTTAAAGTTCAATATTTGTAAGATTCATCAGTATGCAATAACTTCCATTTATGTAGTAGATGCAGACTTCAATGGAGAGCAGAAGGGTGTCGCTTGGTGGATGATCCACAAGCAAGCTCTTATATGTTCATCTGTCTCTCTCCCTTCTTGTTGAATATGTTCTTTCTATGTTACAAATGCTGGATGAACTCAATTTCTAATCTTTGGTTCTTCTACCCTCTTCAGTTTTTATTCAGATTAGGTGGCAGAATTAAAGTCTGAGTGATGAGTTTCTGCTGTGATTAAGGTACAAATACAATTGCAGCTGGAACAAATGGATATAAAATAGCTCAGCCATATTGGAAGGCTTCCCTAGACTTCATTTTTCTTCCATTAGACATTAGCACTGAGGCTATTTGTTGTCAAGTGTCAAGGCTTCCAGAAGATATCATTACCTTACCTGGTTATAGATCCAGAGAGCAGTATGCAGTGATAACATATTATGCTTACAAATTGTCAACTAAGCATCCTCCCTTCTTCCTTAGCTGTGCTCCCAAGAGATGAATATGTCTGTCTCTTTCTGAATGGTTGGAACCAGAAACTAAACATCTCCATTTGAATCACTAGATCTATTGTCCCAAGTTCATTTCCATACTCTTATTTTTTTTCAAAATAGATATCTCTTATGTATTTCAGTTTTACAAATCTTTAAAACATACTCTATTTAAGCTTGTTCCATTGAATTCAACATAAAACAATGGACTTATTAAACCCTAAGATGCATAGAGAACTATAAGAGAAATGAGGATGGGTGGGTTTCAGTCCATTGGCAGTCTGTATTTTGAAAGTAGTTGCAATTATTCTTTTCTAAACTAACATTTTCAGGTTGAAGTCTGCACAAAATATGCCTGTGTAAAAAGCAATGGAACCCAAATCACCACCGTGGAAGATACTCCAAGTGATATACCAACTCCCACAGTTCGTGGCATCACTTCAAGGTAGATTTTTTGTCAATTAATTGAAAGAACTGATCATAAGCAACTAAAACAAAAATCAAAGGTATTATTCCTGCCACAAAAATCTCATCTAGTAATTATATATGTGTGTAAATCACATTTTTGATATTATTAGGTATTATTCCTCAATGGGCACATCCCCTAATGCTTAAGCTTTGATTTTCCTGATTGTCTAGCTTCAGTTCCTTTTACTTAGTGATATGTGAAGAAATGCTGGAGTGCATGGAGAGGTTGCCCTTTAGTAAATCCTTTTAGGCAAATAATACAATTTTAATTAGACATAGGTTAAAAGGGGGGTTGCCCTTTTTTTGCCTTTTAAATTTTTTAGCAATTCGTTTTTCCCTTCAGTTTTTATTCAGATTAGGTGGCAGAATTAAAGTCTGAGTGATGAGTTTCTGCTGTGATTAAGGTACAAATACAATTGCAGCTGGAACAAATGGATATAAAATAGCTCAGCCATATTGGAAGGCTTCCCTAGACTTCATTTTTCTTCCATTAGACATTAGCACTGAGGCTATTTGTTGTCAAGTGTCAAGGCTTCCAGAAGATATCATTACCTTACCTGGTTATAGATCCAGAGAGCAGTATGCAGTGATAACATATTATGCTTACAAATTGTCAACTAAGCATCCTCCCTTCTTCCTTAGCTGTGCTCCCAAGAGATGAATATGTCTGTCTCTTTCTGAATGGTTGGAACCAGAAACTAAACATCTCCATTTGAATCACTAGATCTATTGTCCCAAGTTCATTTCCATACTCTTATTTTTTTTCAAAATAGATATCTCTTATGTATTTCAGTTTTACAAATCTTTAAAACATACTCTATTTAAGCTTGTTCCATTGAATTCAACATAAAACAATGGACTTATTAAACCCTAAGATGCATAGAGAACTATAAGAGAAATGAGGATGGGTGGGTTTCAGTCCATTGGCAGTCTGTATTTTGAAAGTAGTTGCAATTATTCTTTTCTAAACTAACATTTTCAGGTTGAAGTCTGCACAAAATATGCCTGTGTAAAAAGCAATGGAACCCAAATCACCACCGTGGAAGATACTCCAAGTGATATACCAACTCCCACAGTTCGTGGCATCACTTCAAGGTAGATTTTTTGTCAATTAATTGAAAGAACTGATCATAAGCAACTAAAACAAAAATCAAAGGTATTATTCCTGCCACAAAAATCTCATCTAGTAATTATATATGTGTGTAAATCACATTTTTGATATTATTAGGTATTATTCCTCAATGGGCACATCCCCTAATGCTTAAGCTTTGATTTTCCTGATTGTCTAGCTTCAGTTCCTTTTACTTAGTGATATGTGAAGAAATGCTGGAGTGCATGGAGAGGTTGCCCTTTAGTAAATCCTTTTTTTAGGCAAATAATACAATTTTAATTAGAATAACTACCTCCTAAAAAATTCTCTTAAAAAAAATTTTTTTTTTCAGATTTTATTATAGTGAAAAACATCTATAAAATAATTGGTGGAGATAAATTGTTGAATAACCATTACATTTTTATCAAATTATTCATGGAACCATTTTAATTTTTTGTACATTTTTGTTGCTGAGCAGTGACCATGGTTTGAAAGTGACCCCCTATCAATTCAATATTAGCAATAAGAGTAAAAAAGATATAACATCAAGGTTTCCAAGGCAAAAACAATATGAAGTTTTCACCTCTTTACATCAAGTCAAGGGCAGAGAAAGAAATCTGAGTATTTCCACATCGCATTTTTACCCTAACCAAATGAATCATCTTTCATCTACACACACGCACACACACACACACACACACACACACATCCCATGTACACACATGCATACTGACTGAAATAATCAACCTCTTATGAAATATTTCAATTCTGAAGGATTCCTTTTTGACATACTGAAAATTATAGGTCTTTTTAAAATCAATTTAAAAATATCTGTACTGATTTGGAGAACTAGTGATTAAAATAATTAGGAAAACTCCAATAACGGAATTCTTAGATGTTCAGGACAAAAATCATACCCTGTCTTCTTGAATATATCGTCTATCAAACACATGATGATATCTACCTAATGTGGGGTACGTGCATGCTAAGTCACTTAAGTGGTGTTATTCTTTGGGATGCCATGGACTGTACCCTGTCAGACTCTTCTGTCCATGGGATTCTCCAGGCAAGGTTACTGGAGTGAGTTGCCGTACCCTCCTCCAGCTAATGTGGGGTATGTTAATTAATTGATAATTCCCTCAGCACATTTTTTCTCATCGATTCACAGGATTGCCTACCTTTTAGTGGGGAATGGTCAATTTTAAGGGACACCATAGTTCTTTATTTTTTCAGCATACTTGTGGGTATAATAATATAAGAGGCAAAGATATTGCAAAATATTAAACATAGGGTTCTAAATCTTCATAGTTCTAGTCAACTGTGGGAGACATAGCTCTAAACAAACATTTATAGAACAGTGTGAAACACACTATAATAAAAGTTTATAATGTACAAAAATTGCTTTAAAAACCCCCATAAACTCTATCCATAATTATCAGTGAAGACATCTTGAAAGATGTGACATTTGAATTCATTCTTAAGGAAAAAATGTAAGTAGGTAGGTGGATGTTGTCAAATTTCTTGTCTGTTACGATCCCCATGACTCAAGCCCAGGTGAATGGCATAAGGAAGTATGTCTTAAATTACATATTTATATGTAACTAAAAATAATATGTATGGTTTTTCAGAAATTATGCAAATATCCATAGGTGATTCTGTCTCTAAGATATTTTTAAGAAGATTTTGTGCATGATAACAGAAAAAAATAGCTTTAGTTGAATTTAAAGATTGCTTCTCCCCAAATACATTAAATTGGTGGGAAAAAAAAAACAATTAAAAGGGTATATATTATTTATAAAGCGCAAATAAAGTGACAAACCAGATGACAACAAGAGAAGAGAGATTTTTAGCACAATTTTGAAAGCAGTAGTTACCTTGGGAGAGGCAAATGACTGACAGGGGTGAAACTTAAAGGCAAAGTGGTGGTTGGGAGAGGGAGATGAAGACAAAATAAAGTCATTAGCTCTACAGAGAACCTGTGTCTGAGTACTTAACAGACTTTCAGAATTGTGAATAAGGGGAAAGTGGGGTAAGGTTCAAAGCTGAAATCATGGGATTAGCTGAAAATCTTAAATAAAAAAAGAAAGTGATTTATTCAGGGTTCTCCAGGAAAACAAAAGCAAAAGTGAAAACTCAAGAAAGCTCCAGGCCTAGTCCCAGTCCCATGTCCAAAGTTTTGAGAATGAAAGGACTTAGTGGTGTAAATTGGAGAAGGAAATGGAAACCCACTCCAGTATTCTTGCCTGGAGAGTTCCATGGATAGAGGAGCCTGGCAGGGTACAATCCATGGGGTAGCAAGAGTCAGACACGACTAAACCACCACCATCACCAATGGTGTAAATCCTGGTCCATGTCTGAGAGGGAGAGAAAATTGACACCATAGTTCTTTATTTTTCAGCATACTTGTGGGTATAATAATATAAGAGGCAAAGATATTGCAAAATATTAAACATAGGGTTCAAATTAGTTCTAGTCAACTGTGGGAGACATAGCTCTAACAAACATTTATAGAACAGTGTGAAACACACTATAATAAAAGTTTATAATGTACAAAAATTGCTTTAAAAACCCCCATAAACTCTATCCATAATTATCAGTGAAGACATCTTGAAAGATGTGACATTTGAATTCATTCTTAAGGAAAAAATGTAAGTAGGTAGGTGGATGTTGTCAAATTTCTTGTCTGTTACGATCCCCATGACTCAAGCCCAGGTGAATGGCATAAGGAAGTATGTCTTAAATTACATATTTATATGTAACTAAAAATAATATGTATGGTTTTTCAGAAATTATGCAAATATCCATAGGTGATTCTGTCTCTAAGATATTTTTAAGAAGATTTTGTGCATGATAACAGAAAAAAATAGCTTTAGTTGAATTTAAAGATTGCTTCTCCCCAAATACATTAAATTGGTGGGAAAAAAAAAACAATTAAAAGGGTATATATTATTTATAAAGCGCAAATAAAGTGACAAACCAGATGACAACAAGAGAAGAGAGATTTTTAGCACAATTTTGAAAGCAGTAGTTACCTTGGGAGAGGCAAATGACTGACAGGGGTGAAACTTAAAGGCAAAGTGGTGGTTGGGAGAGGGAGATGAAGACAAAATAAAGTCATTAGCTCTACAGAGAACCTGTGTCTGAGTACTTAACAGACTTTCAGAATTGTGAATAAGGGGAAAGTGGGGTAAGGTTCAAAGCTGAAATCATGGGATTAGCTGAAAATCTTAAATAAAAAAAGAAAGTGATTTATTCAGGGTTCTCCAGGAAAACAAAAGCAAAAGTGAAAACTCAAGAAAGCTCCAGGCCTAGTCCCAGTCCCATGTCCAAAGTTTTGAGAATGAAAGGACTTAGTGGTGTAAATTGGAGAAGGAAATGGAAACCCACTCCAGTATTCTTGCCTGGAGAGTTCCATGGATAGAGGAGCCTGGCAGGGTACAATCCATGGGGTAGCAAGAGTCAGACACGACTAAACCACCACCATCACCAATGGTGTAAATCCTGGTCCATGTCTGAGAGGGAGAGAAAATTGATTAGATCAAGTAGTCAAATCAGAGAGGAGGAATTCTCCTTTCCTTCAGCTTTATTGAACTCAGACCGTCAACTGATTGGATGATGCCCTCCTACACTGTGAAGAGCAATCTACTTTACTGAGCCACATATTCAAATGCTAATCTCATCAGAAATAGGCCTGCAGATATACCTAGCAATCATGTTTAATCAAATGTCCAGGTACCTTGTGGTCCAGTCAAGTTAAAACAAAATTAGCTACTACAGAATGTTGATTTATCTTCTTCCTTGTGGAATATTCCACCATAGGTGATCAGAATTTTTATCTTAAAATACTGAACAGAGGTGTTTAGGAATTAGGCTTCTAGGTACAGTGAAAATCTCGCATGAAGGGCAAAGGTAAAATTCATGATAGCAGACTACAATTAGAATAATAGCACCTCAACTGCTTTCCCCAGCTCTGTTTTTAGAAACAAATATTCAGTCATAAATATTTCCATACAGGGTGGTGGTCCAGTGGGTAAAGAGTCCGTCTTGCAGTGCTAGGGGCACCGGTTAGATCCCTGCTGAGTGAAGATCCCACATGCCGCAGAGCAGCTGGACGGGTGTGACCAGTTTTTACGAGCTCATGCGCCCAGAGCCAGTCCTCTCCAACAGGAGAGGCCACTGCAGTGGGAGGCCCTCACAGGCCTAAGAATAAAGATGGATGAAAACAAATGATGACTTAGAGGCAAAAAAGAAAATAAAAAGTTCCATACTGGGACAGGAGAAACAATGGGGAACTCATTCTATAGTTAGTTCAAATTTTCTCTCCTGATCTGCCACTATTGTTAGCTTTTCAAAGTCCTTAGGTAGTTTTTGTAGTTTGAGCTGATGTTTTAGCAATAATCAATAGGCATGTGTGTGTGTGTGTGTGTGTGTGTGTGTGTGTATGTGTGCACATGTGCATGTGTGCATGCGCAGTCATGTTTGACTCTGTGATCTTATGAACTGAAGCCTGCCAGGCTCCTCTGTCCATGGTATTTTCCAGGCAATCATAATTGGCAGGCAGGTTCTTGACCACTGGCAGGGTACAATCCATGGGGTAGCAAGAGTCAGACACGACTAAACCACCACCATCACCAATGGTGTAAATCCTGGTCCATGTCTGAGAGGGAGAGAAAATTGATTAGATCAAGTAGTCAAATCAGAGAGGAGGAATTCTCCTTTCCTTCAGCTTTATTGAACTCAGACCGTCAACTGATTGGATGATGCCCTCCTACACTGTGAAGAGCAATCTACTTTACTGAGCCACATATTCAAATGCTAATCTCATCAGAAATAGGCCTGCAGATATACCTAGCAATCATGTTTAATCAAATGTCCAGGTACCTTGTGGTCCAGTCAAGTTAAAACAAAATTAGCTACTACAGAATGTTGATTTATCTTCTTCCTTGTGGAATATTCCACCATAGGTGATCAGAATTTTTATCTTAAAATACTGAACAGAGGTGTTTAGGAATTAGGCTTCTAGGTACAGTGAAAATCTCGCATGAAGGGCAAAGGTAAAATTCATGATAGCAGACTACAATTAGAATAATAGCACCTCAACTGCTTTCCCCAGCTCTGTTTTTAGAAACAAATATTCAGTCATAAATATTTCCATACAGGGTGGTGGTCCAGTGGGTAAAGAGTCCGTCTTGCAGTGCTAGGGGCACCGGTTAGATCCCTGCTGAGTGAAGATCCCACATGCCGCAGAGCAGCTGGACGGGTGTGACCAGTTTTTACGAGCTCATGCGCCCAGAGCCAGTCCTCTTCAACAGGAGAGGCCACTGCAGTGGGAGGCCCTCACAGGCCTAAGAATAAAGATGGATGAAAACAAATGATGACTTAGAGGCAAAAAAGAAAATAAAAAGTTCCATACTGGGACAGGAGAAACAATGGGGAACTCATTCTATAGTTAGTTCAAATTTTCTCTCCTGATCTGCCACTATTGTTAGCTTTTCAAAGTCCTTAGGTAGTTTTTGTAGTTTGAGCTGATGTTTTAGCAATAATCAATAGGCATGTGTGTGTGTGTGTGTGTGTGTGTGTGTGTGTGTGTACGTGTGCACATGTGCATGTGTGTGCATGCGCAGTCATGTTTGACTCTGTGATCTTATGAACTGAAGCCTGCCAGGCTCCTCTGTCCATGGTATTTTCCAGGCAATCATAATTGGCAGGCAGGTTCTTGACCACTGAACCACCAGGGAGAGAGGCTATTACTGACTCTTTTCATGTTGACCAGTCTAGACAGTCACCAACCCCTCTTAGTTTTCTTTATTCCAACGCCTTTGGTAAATTTACTTCATCTTTTTCCTTTTTGAGGGGGAAAAGATCTAGCAAAAAAACTGATGTAAATCATTCATAACTAAATATTGGCATGTACAGTCTTTTCTTTCTTAAAACGATCTGTCATAGCACAGCAATATTTTCCAAAGGCAAAACCCTAATGAGCACATACAGGCTGCCAAGCCATTAATCAAAATTACACAAACACCAAAGCAGTTAGCCTCCTGTGTGCATGTTATTCTTTGTGTAATTTCATTATACTTCTGGCAATGTATACTTGTTAGTTATGTATCCATTTTGGTTTAAGAAAGCCTCTTATATTAGTAACATGCAAAATCGAATGTGAAATCCTTCCAGATAAAAAGTCAGTAGACAGGACACTTAAAATATTTTGGTTTCTAATAAGAAACATATTTCTTAGATTCTTTATTTTTAGTAAAATGCAGCAAAATTTAAATTTTGTATATTTTATTAGCATATATACTGATAGTTTAGCAGCCTGTTTGATTATAAGCATGGAGCATATCATCCTTGTCTTTTGCCTTCACCTATACCTTACTTTGACTACACCATCTTCTGCAAAAGCGCTTATGCGTGGTTTTCCCAATTACATATAAATCAGAGATACATTTTCAAACAATTTTAAAAAGACCAGATGAACCTTTAGAGTTTTATGAGCTACTCCTCCAGAAACAAACTCTTTCTACATCACATTTTCCATACTTGTCATATTACCATCAGCTGCTTCTACATCCCTGAAGAGTGCTAACGACTGATCAATAGCCCGGACATGTCTGGTCATGGCCTACACGTGCCCTGGGTAGTTCATTTATTTGCCTTGGTGGATTTGCTAGAGTGG